>VFIW01000031.1:0-437699 GCA_006386115.1 Globisporangium splendens
TTCAACCCCACCTCCTCTGATCGATCACCAGGGAGAGCGCCGTTGGATCGTTGAGTCGATAGTCGATCATGAGGACCGATCGACTCGTCGTCGAGGAGAGAAGTCGTTGAACCGTCAGCGCTTCTACAAAGTACGGTGGCTTGGCTATCCACCGGACTCAGACACGTGGGAACCTCGAGAGACTCTTCAGTCTGATGTTCCCGACGTGGTTCACAGCTACGAGCAGAGCTTGTAGTGCTCTTGCGAGCACTAGAATGACGAGAGCCAAGCTCTTTATGGTCGTTCTCGAGCGTGCCTCCTAGGTTCCCTAGCAAACGCTCGACAAGATTCTCGTTCTCGAGTCAGACAAACGTCTTCCACGACTCGAGCTTCGCTGTGCTGGACTGGCCAGGATCGTCGCTGCCGGACATCTTGCGCCAGAGGAAGAACAACTCCTTGTAGAATCGACGTCCTCTTGTAATGGGCTAAGGCTGCCATTACATGCAAGGTGGCTCTTTGTGTGTGTCACACACCACCTTGTGGAAGTGCATTGTGGGTGCGAAGATATTGGGTGAAACACATAAAAGTGATCCCACATGCACAGGTGACGTCATCGTCTGACGTCAGAGCAATCTGTGTCTGAGTTGAGTGTTGGTCGTTCGCGATCATTGAGATTCGGCGTGATTACGCACAACAGTACTCAAGACATGTGAGTGATGGTTCCTACTTGGGGAAACAACACTGGTGATGAGACGGACGTGTCTCTACCACCTGAAGTGAGTGGCATGAGCCGATCACTTCGCAGGGAATCTTCGCGGTACTTCAAGTTCAAGTTTCTCGAAGATCCCGTAGGTTCAACCTCAGTGTACCCAAGGTTTTATATATCAGATTCATAGGTTTTATTTCTGCATGTTTAGGTTTTATGCATAAAACCTCTAGGAGTCCTAGTGGTGTTTTATATGTAGTGTCAGGAACCATAAGCTCATTTCAATTCAGTTGCATTTTTGCCAAGTTCCTCTCAAGTCTTCCTCTCAAGCGCGAGCGTGCGTGCTGTGTTTGAGGCTGTCTCGGACAGCCTCTTACAATAACCTATATCAATAAAAACATGTGCAGTTTAAATAAATGCTATACTGTGTAATCAAGATCAACATGATGTTTTGCACAACTCAATGCTCTTGGAACACCCTCAATCAATCAATATTCTATCCTAAATGAACACACAATATCTCTCTGGAATCAATGCATTTTGTATGCTAAGCCATGACTCAAAATGGCTTACTTCATTACATTATAAATGCCATAAATCAATAGATTAAGATATTCTAAATCATTAGATTATGATATCTTAAGTCAATACTCCAAATATTGCCTAACTCAGTACTCGATATATCATAAGTCAGTACTTTAGATATAGTTTAATCCAGTGCATTGCAAATTTGAATGGATGGCCATAGCTCGGCACCAAAAACTTCTCGTTTCTAAAACTTTCGGATATTGGTTTTCAATGCCGTAGATATCGATGGTGAAAGTTTAAAAACATTGTGTGGCTAGTTTTTGCGCAATGCGACATTTTTTCAGTTTTTTCGTTGTATCTCAAAAACTAAAACTTCGGCGGATTTCTCGTTTTCGCCGTGATGCTGCGTGTAGTTGAAAACATACCCCACAAATTTCGTATATATTTAGAGCCTAGTTTTTCAAACGGAATCAGCATCTAAACCCATCAGTTTTGCTATTCTAACTGGTGGGCAAACCTTCTGCCGCCGAACTCAGCGTCAAGTGAAGCGCGCTCAATTATATTCTCAAGCCCAAACCAGACAACGCTGCGAGTTGGGTCCATAACAGAACACGAACTCGCGACTGAGAAGTACGTGGACCAGGCGCTGAAACAAAAAGCAGCAAACACAACATCATCCATGCCAGACGTGCCAGTATTTCCCAATCAAACAGCAAAGAACTAGGTTGCGTTGATGTAGCATTCGGAATTTGTTTTCTTTTTCGCAATGCAGCCAGCTTTTATTGTTTATCCTCCTCTTCCCTTAACAAATATTAATCTTGATGTTGGCTTAGTGTAGCCTCAGTGAAAATGAAGAGATCAACCATAACGGTGTTCTGAAGAAAGCTGGCAATGGAAAAATGAGCACTAGAGACGTTGTTGATGGGGAATTGGGGTGTTGTCTGCGCGGAGGGTGTCGTGCCTCAGCTGCAGTTAACGATGGTGAACAACCGCTAAATGACTGGCATAATTCGTCGCGACATTTGCTCAAAACAGAATGAGTGCGACTTACGTCTTTAGTTTCTTTGTTGGAGTTCCGATGTCGTTCTTCGGCAACTTTTGCTGCTGCTGTTCCATGTATTGCTGCTCAAGTTGCGCCAGCTGTTCGAGAGCTGTCGCTGCAGTGGGTCTTTGAGTCGGTTCGTCGTGCATCAACTGCTGCACAAACTCTGTTCTCTCTCCATACATGTCGAACCAGCTCTCATACACTCTTGATCCAGTCGTTTCGATCAAATATCCCACTGACCACATATCGACCGCAGTAGTATGATGGTCACCGTTATGGATTTCCGGGGCGTGTTCTTCTTGACTCAAATGTCGGCCGCTCGGCTTGCACTGAGGACTCTCAGCCGCGTCAATGAAGTCAATGAGGAACCATGAGTTCGAATTATCACGACGCTTTATGACATTCGACCATCGAATGTCGCGATGCATCCATCCAGCCTCATGCAACTTCACAAGAGCCGACAGAACACCTCGAAGTGCGTGGAACAACTCCTCAACACTTGATGGCATTGTATCAATACCCCGGGAGATAAAAACATTCGTCTGGCTGGCATGACAGTTTTTATCAAGCAATCGACATTGGGAACTTGATAGCCTTTTAGAACTGAATACAGTCGCTTCAAATGCCATTTCGTGTTCTGGAAAGTAGCCACATCTGGGAAGATTTTCACCACGCGGGCTGGCTCGAGGTGCACTTCAACGCCATTTGATCGGACCACACTCTGGTATTCGTCTCGACCACTCTCAGGACACAAGCTTGTAATGCTTCGCAGCAGTCGAGAAATGTTCAAGATGGCCAGTAGTAGCCGAAATCGTCCTCCAAGGTTTTTAAGATCAAACGATCCCAACTCAATAGCGTCCACTTGACTCGACGCACTGTTGCGTGCGATGGCGTACAAGTTGACCTTGAAGCCGACGGCTGCATACCCGAACAAGTACGGCACATCCCCATAAGTCCAAATGAGCTTCTCAAAAAGCTCACGGCGAGGCGTTTCAATGCGAGCACCTGGAGCTTTTTCCTCTCCACGGAAGACGCAGAACGAATCCACAACGAACAAGAAATCTGGACGCTTGGGTCCAGTTGATGAAAATTGATTCGAGCTCCGCTCGCTCGCTCCAATTCCAGACAACACGACATTCAAGACATTGCAGATCAAATCGTCCCAAAACGAGTGAAACGAATCCTCCGTAGCCCCGCTAGGGTCCACCGGATGGACAACGCGGAGAAGAACCTTGTAGATCAAGTTCATACACGGCGCAGAATTTTCAAGTTTGAACATTTTTGAGAGCAACTGGGGATTCTCGAGCGCCAAACCATTACTCCAATTTTGAAGAAATGACTGGTGCACACCGATTTTCACCAAAAGTTCCGCTTGGATGAAATTCGCAAGCTCTCCAACCAAAGGTATCGCTTGCGGAGGAATCTCAGTCAGGAGGAACGCGCTCAACCATGCTTCCGTCGAACCGTTATCCTGAAATCTGACGGGGATTCCAGCTGATGCCATTCCGTCTCGCTGGCCACGAAGGTCCACCAACACGTGAATCTGTCGCGTCGATGGCTCGGGAAGGTCTGCTTCAGCTCTCAAGTCCCCAATTGTCGCTTCTTCCTCCATCTCCTCAGTCATCAGAGCCGTGATGCCGTCAGGGATCTCCCCTTTCTTCAAGGCAACCACATCAGCGTCGCGTGATGGCAGCCACGCATTGTCCCTCTTCGCCAGGTAGAGGCGCAATCTGTCAGCATCCACAGACTTCAAGTCGTTCGCTTTTTTCGCCTTGATAGCGTCCTTCAAATGAGCCACAGTCTTGCTCGTCTCGATGTCGATGCAGAACGCGCTTCCCTCCGCGCCAACAAGGATGCAGAACAACGTCTCCATCTTTCCCCATCGGCATTCCAGGTGTTGTTCTCGCTCAATCATGTGCAGCCAATCACATCAGCTCAAAAAATCGTACTTATGTGCACAATACTGTACCTCTTCACAGAGCCATTTTTCAAAGGGGATTCCGCCGTGAGTTCGATGGTTGTAAACGCCATAACGCCTGTTATCGCCCACTTCAAGTCTGTCCCTGCCAAGTGTATTTTTTGATAAGATATCACATTGAAGTTGGTTGTTAACGATCCATCCAATTTTTTGGTGGTGGGTTCCAAAGTGGCAACTGGTGCAAGTTGAGGGGGGAGCAGTTCAACTCGCCTCCTAACTTTATCTTTATAAGGTGAGGTATATTTAGGTTCATCGTCGTGACCTACAATATCCATTCTCCTACCTAATCTTCATTACGAATTTCATCTAGGAGTGTAAATGTGTCTACAGCGCGGATTGCACTAGATCACTTCTGAATGCTAAATAATGTTTGACCAGGATGGCATGTTCTCTTGGTCATTGCGCGTCTCAAAACTCACTCTGTCGCCCAACGCGCAGCAATTGACAGTGCCGTCATCATACCCAAAGTGCTTTATGTGGCCAGGCACTCCTGGCCCTCTACGGCTATTGTCAATCAGCTACACGACCTAGTGAAACAATTTGTCTGGGGCTCAAGGAATGGCAAGCCTACGAAACCGTGGATGAAGGAAGAACAAACCGAACTCAAAAAAATGAATGGAGGCTTGTCGGTACCCAACATCAGAACTGAGCTGATGACGATGAGTGCCACAGCAGTCTCCAAATGGGCAATCACAACCTCTCACATCGATCAGGTCATCGGGGAAATCTTGCTGCACAACACAAGGGCTTCTTCGACGTACATCACGCCGCTCGATGCAATTCCAAGGCGGCCACTCCAGCTTCGTGATAACATGTGGACAACTGGCGCAGCATTATGTGCGTCGCTCCATTCTCGACCCTATGAGCCCAGAGAACGTGATAATGTACGTTGGTGTTACGAGCACTTCAAGTCGACAATTGTGCAGACTCAATGGGACGGCGATGTGTTCCAGATCGACCTCAGCTCTAAAATGTCTGACAGGCTCCCAGGTATCATCGCTGAAGGACGAAAACTACGTGGGACATTCTGTGCAGAATGGCTGCCATACATGACCTCGACTGCAGATGGGTGGCTTCTTGATTCCAACGGCTCCCCTTACAAGCTTGCTCACACATCATTATCAGTTGGAACAGCACAACTGGGTGACATACTTCGATGGGAGTGGATAAGACCAGGAGTGCTTAACTTCATCCCAACATGTGGAATCTCCGGATTCTCCCGGCCGTCTATTCGAGCACTCGAGCGGTTATGTGCTACGTTGGTATCCAACTTCCCACAGCTTCTGTATCGACCACAGCAAACAAATGTGCTTCGGCTGTACAACGGGCAACGTCATTATAACCACGAATGGCATCTGCACACCAGTGAAGCAACTCTGACCCACGTCGACACGACCCTAGTCAAAGCTACGCATACAGTTCACTCCGCAATGGACTGTGACATCATGGCAACAAGAGACTTGAACGGGCAGAAGGTGTCGTTCCATGCACATCCACGTTTCACAAGAATCGTGCAACTATGGGGTGGCAACGGACGATACAATACGACCAGATCTTTCTATCGGCAACAAGTTGCAGCAACGAGGACACAAATTGGCAAAGATACTCGAGATGCAGCAGTCAACAAAGCTGTCCATACAGCAGGATCTCTGTGGCCAGGACTGCAATTAATCCAATGGAGCGAATTACACAACATCCCAGGGATTACTGCTTATACGGCTCAGACTCTTCTCCGGCTGAAAGCCAACCGACTCTCCATGTGGAACTATGAGAAAGCTGATCTATCCTGCTCGAATCCTGAATGCTCCCAAGTTGTCCAATCTTCTGTTCAACATCTATTCTGGGAGTGTCCGAAAGCCAAACTCGTGTGGAACTACTTTTATGCGCTATGGGCGAAGATCGGAATCACTCCTGGTCACGACCCCGCAATCTGGATCTTCAGTCTGGATCTACCAGATACTCCAAGGCATGCATGGACCACGATCAAGAGACACATTATCGGACACAAGTTCTCCAATGAACATCTCCAAGATCATCTCTATCCCGTCGCACACATGCTGTGGCGATATATGAGCGCGTCGCTCATACATGCCATTTGGTGTGCGCATCTGCGACGCATGGATTCGGATCCAATCAAATCGACTGCTGAGATGGCGATCATGATGACCAGATTAGAGGCAGGAATGCGAAACCTCACACGACTCGCTGAAGCGCAAGCTGGAGACTCGGACGGTCACACGGTTGCAGCAGTTCTCAAGGCATATGTCGACTGCTTTCTCAGCCAAACCGACGCCATCCCCTTGACTCCAAGTGATACTCGCGGCGTTTACCTGTTGTTTTTCGATGGTGGATCACGCGGCAATCCAGGACCAGGAGGGACTGGATCCATTATCGTGCGTGTCCATAAGGACTCGCACACAGCCAGTTTAATTTGGGCCGCGAGCATGGCTATAGCAGGAAGGACACGACCAACAACTTTGCCGAGTACTGGGGTCTCATACACGGACTCCGAGAAGCCCAACGCAGTCACTTCGAACCGTTGTACGTGATTGGAGACAGTGCGCTGATTATCTCCCAACAGCGAATGCATCGGTCCCCTCGACAGCACCGATTGGCACGTTTATACCAGACAAGTCGACGACTCGCGGATTGCATCGACATCCGAGGATGGTACCATCACTACCGTGCCTTCAACAAGATGGCGGACTCAGCCGCCAACCTAGCCATGGACACCAGAACCTCAACGCAGGTTCACTTCCCAACTCAAAGAGCTGCTTTCAACAATCTCACCCAGGATCTTGACAACGACGTCATGCATTGGCTTATGCGAAGTTCGGAAGACCCAAGGTCATTGGACAACACAAGGCAGCCTCACATAGGACCAAGAGAACATGCCATCCTGGTCAAAGATTATTTAGCATTCAGAAGTGATCTAGTGCAATCCGCGCTATAGACACATTTACACTCCTAGATGAAATTCGCAATGAAGATTAGGTAGGAGAATGGTTCTTGTAGGTCACGACGATGAACCTAAATATACCTCACCTTATAAAGATAAAGATAAATATACTTCACCTTAAAAGACCTTATTACATTGAAGACATTCTGTACACGCCGAGGTGGGTGTAATTCGCGCTGCGGCATTTCTTTCTGCTCAATGTTCCAAATTGCTGGCTCGTTGCAGCTCACTACTATGAAAGGTAAGGATATCCAAGCTGCAACCTATGAACGAAAGTAGGAAATTGGTTACTTGTCGGCAAAGTTGCATTTCGTTTGCATGTTCATATGGATGCAATAAAAAAATGAAAAATAGTTTTGCATGTTATTGCCTGCTTTCTCTGAACATACTTCATTGAATACAATAAAATGATGAGAACTCGTTCTTGGTGTCGGAAAAGTTTAACATTCCTTGCCGGACTCTCGAGCACTTTGCCTGCGTCGCAGTTGAGCTCATTCGTCACATTGTCAGACAATTTCTTTCAAATGAACCTGCAAACCCAGGAGCTCGTCGCAGTGGGTCATGCAGAGTTTTATGTGCGCGCGAAGAACGGTTTGAGGCATTGATGGTGCAGCGCAGCGCGTGCTAAGGGTCCAGCAAAAGTCGTTCGAGACCGAGATCGTACCACACCGCTCGAAGGAGCAAAGATGCTGCTGCCATGGGACCAGCATACACCCTTGACTTGGCGTGGTTGTCGCAGTCCGAGACCTTGCACTTGCCCGAGCCACCGCGACGCCAGCACTTGGCGCGGCTCATGCAGTAGTCCACGACACGGAATTTGCTGTCTTTCTACACGGTTTTCACGGCCGAGGGCAAGACGTCGCGCCTCTGGGATGCTGCCAATCGCGTGTGCTTGACGATTCTCGCTGTCGAGTTTTTGTTGCAACCTGTTTTCTTGCTGCTTCCTTTGAGCACTCAGCGAGTCATTCGGCTCCCGGAGATTCTCTTTGTGCTCCTTCTGCAGCCGCTAGAGCTCTCGC
This sequence comes from Globisporangium splendens, assembly GCA_006386115.1. NCBI lineage: Eukaryota > Oomycota > Peronosporomycetes > Pythiales > Pythiaceae > Globisporangium > Globisporangium splendens. The sequence continues at coordinate 8,215 of VFIW01000031.1, forward strand.
TCTGTGTTTTGCTGCTGCAGCGCCGCCTTCGCGTTCCGTTGCTCAGCTGTTTCTCCAACAGCAAGAGTGCTCGCGCGAAGCTGACTTTCGTCGTGCCGCTCAAGCGCAGACCAAGCGCTCGTCTCCACATCGCTTTGCTGCTTGTCAAACGCCTTGCATCTTGCGGACACCTTCTTGCTCCAGCTCATCGTCACGTTGCACAACAGCGCCGACGTCGTTGGCAGCTGCGCAGATGAGTGGCGTGAAGTCATTTGGATCGAGTCGCGCGGCGGCTTTAAATTGCAAAAATCTATCGGAAACCAAAGAAAAACAAAAGGAGAAAAACGATTTTAAACTCGAAATCGGGCTATAGCCTCTATGAACACAAATGACCCACCTTCGTGCATCCGCTCAGTAAATACCGTCGAGCCGCTGCAGAGAAAGGTGGACAGTCGTCGCGAGATTCCTTTCGAAAACCTCGGCACACAAGTTGCGCTACAGCAGCGGTCTTGTGGCGACAAACGCACTTCGATGCATCTGGCTTCCGGTCCACTTCATTCGCACGTCCCTTCGTTTTGCTTTGAAAAATACAGAGGATTGCACTTGAGTTTTGCATACCAAGTTGTGTGAAACAGATCGCGTTCGCGCTCTTTGCCGCACTGTTCTCTGTCGTGTTCGTGTCATTTTGACTCGCATATTGCATTGTTGGAAACAGTATGCAGAAGTTCGTGTTATCAAAGAGCAAGATCGCGCCAGCATGTGACAGTTGGGGACATTTGCCTTCAAAATCCAAGGCATTTGTATGCACGTCTGCCATCTCACGTTCCACTTGCTGCAGCTGTTCATGGTGGAGACTCGCACCAATATCGGCATTCATGCAGCTTTGACATGATTATAAGGTGGTCTATTTAACTTAATTGCATAGGTTGCGGTGTGCAGCTGTTGAAGTAAGGTTAAGACTCCTGGAATTTGAGGATCGCCTTCGGCAGGGACCATGGTGGTTTGCTCGGCTTCAGCTCGCACAGGGTGTCGTTTCAGAGGAGCTCGCGTACCTCTTGGAAGGTGTGTTGTCGGAGTCCTGAGTCTTCAGATGTGTAGGTGGCGCTGAATTTGGAGTCCATCGCGACATTCGCCATTCTGTCGGCGGCGGTATTGTGTTTTCGTTTCACATGGTTGCACGTTATCCATTGAAACCGTGCTGACAATTCTTTGATCCGTGTGTCATGCAGTTTTGACATTCTCGCCTCCCACTGTTGAGTTTCACACGCGGTCTGATCCCAATCGGCAGCACATCCCTCATACGTACAGTACACAGCCAAAGTCTCATGCCCCACTCCCTCCCTCCCTAAGGTCTCCTCTGCTGTGGTCCAAACACCTTCGCTTTTCTTTCGAGGCTGTCTGTTGTCGTCGCTCGTCAAGCGGGCAGATAGACACAACCCGAGCCCCACCCCACGACGCAACACGCCACGCGCGACTGACCAAGGAGCTCATTTCATATTCCAGTCATTGACGCTCGCGTTCGTTCTGTTTTGACAAGCAAGCTTCGGTTGGTCTCAAGATGAAGCGACAGCGCGTCCCCGCACTCAACAGCAGCGCCGCCGCGGTCGACGACGACAGCAATGCGCGATTGTTCGACGTGGACGCGCTCAGCGACCTCGACGTGGCCATCACGCTGGACAAGTACGCGCACGTCGTAACAAGCGAAACCGACAGCAGCGCTACGCACGACGTCGACGCGGGCTTTACAACACACAAGCTCGGGAACGCGACCCCAGACACAGTATCTATGGCGGATGCCACCAGCGCAATGACCAACGAGCTCCAGAGAGCGCCCCAGAAGCGCGCCAAGTTCTCGGCTGAGGTGCGCAAGGCGAGACACCGCGACCGCATGCAGCGCGTGCGCATGGCCGAGAAGAGAGACATCGAGGTGAAGCGCGTGGAGATGCAGGCGCTCGAAGTGGAGCTCGAGAGCTCCATCGTCGGGTTCCGCGAGCAGGACGACGAGGAGGAAGCCGATATTGACGACGACGACGACACCGAGATCATTGGCTTGGATCAGCTGATTGCGCGCGACCATGCTTACAAGTCATCGAACGATGCAAAGAACCCGAAAGCGTTGCAGCGCAAGTACGTCAACCTCGTGCTACAGCAGGACCAGATCAAGAAGGAGAACGCGAGCCTCGTCGGCCGCATCCAGGACTTTGAGAAGTACGAAAAGCTCGTCACCACCGAGTTCGAGCGCTTGCAGGGTCCGAGCCCTCGCCACAATGTCCCCATGCTTGGCGTTGGTGATACTCCACCAACTAGCATTGGTCTCGTCGATGGTCCAGCAGCCACGACAGGGGGAGGAGGGTACTGGCTCACGTTTACAGAGAATGAGTATCTGTATTTTGAGCCGCTCAAGTGGACCATGTGCCAGGAGATCGCGCGGCAATCGTACAACCACATGCTCAACCTGCAGCGCGGGCTACCGCATCCGACCATACCGACCGAGTTCCTGGGATGGAAAGTCTCGTACGCTACGCTCCGTAAACAAACCGCGCCGAGCCAAAGCGTCCAGATGCAGCACCGATCCGTGAAGCGCATCAACCCGTTCTTGCTCGGCACGCTCGAGAAAATCACGATCGACAGCATAGGTGACAACACGTGGAGGATCGTGAACTCGTCCGAATTGTATCGGCAAATCTACAAGACCAACATGCTGTCCCGCGTGCTTCAAGTCGTGGATGACCACACGTCGGTGCTGCTGCGAACGTACCCCGACGAGCGGCAAGTGATGCGCGCGCGGTTTCTCAGTTTGATCTCGAAAATGGAGGACCAGGTCACTGATGCAGCCGGGAACCCGCAGCGGCGCATCTCCGTGCTTCTGTCCGTGCTGGACCCGGACGAGTGGCTCAAGACAGGGACTCGTGAGAGCACAAGCGGCGCGTCATCAGGCAACAGCCACATCAACTGGATCAAGGACGGCGTCGCGTATTTCTCGTTCACAGACGTGAACAATGGTCAGGAAGTCGAGATGGAGTACGGCGGGTACCTGGACGTGGCGAGCGAAGAGGTGCAGCCTACCGTGATGCGGAATATGCTCGAAGCCATTATTCGGTTCGAACGCGGCGCGACACGAACCGATGCCATGCTGATCACATCCTCGTGAGCTAAGACGTCAAGCTGATTTCCCTCAGACCACGATTATGTCTGAGCCACCATTTTTGCTGTTTTGCTGGTGAAACCCAAGTATTTACTGCCCGCACGTGCTCACAGACGACTCTCCAAGTACAATAGACCCCATTGCCTTGACTGAACCTGGCGCCACTTTTCAAGTGCGGCTTGAACGAAATAAACAAACGAAGCCCCCAGACAAGTCCGAACGACCCACACAGTGACGCTGGTGAACTCGGCCACCGGACTCAAAGGCAGGCATCAGGCGCTCGAGTGCGGCAACCGAGTCCAGTACTGTGACAATTTAGAATTCATCCGACCTATCGAGCGCGCTCATTGCATTGCATTTGGAGCAGAAAGTGAGGCGTTTGTATAAGAGGGCGACGTTCGCATTGAATTTGAACGAGTTTCGTCATCGCTATCGCTTGAGGACTGAAGGTCCATAGTTTAAACTGCCGTGCGTGTGGTTCGAAAATGCATCTCAATGAGCTCACCCAAATGAAGCGGTACGCTTGTCAGGCGTAGCGTTATTGGACCGCCTTCTAAAAATCGGAAGGCGCCGGCTGAGTGTGGCACACTTGCCTGACGAGGGAGAAGTCATTTCTAGCGTCCCAGTAACGTCATCACGGTCACTTTGTGCATCTTCTTGAGATTTGCTTGCTGATCTGAAGCAAATCATACCGGGATCAGAAACCGGACTTCTATTCAAAAGAAACCTTCAACACGTATCCATCGAAATTGCGGTGTATAGTAGATCTAAACACCGATGTCAGACGGCACTCGTGCATGTCTGCATCCGATCCGCATGAGCTGATTGTTACCAACGCAAAAGCATCAGGCATTACTTCGTGAATGAGTGCATGAAGGTCTCAGCTTGTTTCACTGAATGCTGTCACTCGCTCGCCTCTGCGTCGAAAATGGTCGAGACTAGCGAAAGCGCCGACGATTATAGAAATGGCACTCCTCCAAAGCGTGTCGCTGTTCATAGCTCTTCAGAGCGTGCGATTTTCTTTCTCACGAAGAAAGCCTGTCTTCACTGCAGACAGCCCTTTAACGTCTGTTTGGATCCACAGATCCAGTCCTGATATGCAGCTCATGTCTCTTCTCGTGTTGATGCGGAGGCAACCGCCTGTCAGATCCCCAAAGGCACTCAGGGATCAGCTTGACCTGAGCCATTGGACCATTTTGCAAAGTGTGCTCAGCGACATACCGAAACGTGAAATTTATCACGATCATATGTCGGATGCGTACCCAGGTCCGAAATCACATTGTTATAGCGGCCAGTCATTACACACCCCAACCTTGGTGGTTGACCTGATCATACGCAAGTCGCACATAAAACCACAAGACGCACGCAATGCAAAGGAGAACACGAGAGCGCCTCTGCCCGCCTTCAGCGTAATCAATCATTTGGCCGCTGAATTCTTTCTCTCTCTCTCTCTCCTCTATTATGTCTGCAGACAGGTTCAGAATTCGGCCAGCCACGCTCGCTTCAACGCATCTGCTTCAGTCCCAGCAGCTCCATGTGTCTTTTGGACAACCAAGCGCAACACTGAGTGCTCTAGGACCTGAGCCAACCGAACTCAAGGCCATTCCAGAAAGTTGCACGAATGAAATGGCAGTTGTTGATTCTGGGCTACATAGCAAAGGGACGGCCATGCAACAGAGAGTAAGCAAGTGCAGCTTGGATGTATGTGGATGTTGGCCGATGTTGACCTCATCGACATCGAAGAACCTTCCACGATTGACCAGCGACTGGGTGCCGTCGTGAAGGCTGCGTCGAAGTGAAAGCGCCACAGCGTTATCGTCGCATGATCCCGTGTGCGTCAGATAGCGTCATTTGCAGCCATGCGCGCCGAAGAAACAGCGCTATGCAACCAGCTCGATCACATGCTGATTGGGTACGACCGCCAGCATCGAAGTATCCAAGCCGATGAGAGAGAACAGAATTGTGCTCTCATCGATAGAGCACAACAAGCTTACATAGAACAGGTCGCGATGCAGCAGGCCGTTATCCGCGAGAACGAGAAACTGCAGCATCGCATCGAAGATCTTGCCAAGTTCAGCCGTCTGATCGAGATTGAGCAGAGGCGAGAGATGAAGGACAGCACAGGTGCCAGTGGTACCAACATGCCTCGTGAATTGGACAAGAAGAACCAGACTGTAGATTCGATGCCGTCAGATGGAAAAGCAAGGCGGCTGTATTTCGATGGCGATGAAGATCCTTTCTATTATGAACTCCTCTCGGAGCAAAGCTGCACGCCTCGATGCAACTCGTGTACCAGCAGATGATCGATCTGTACCAGGACTTCTCTCACGGCCACATCGCGGTTCACGAAACCCAGTGTCTCGGATGGAAAGTGCAGCGGCCGTTGTATGTGTCTACGGAGCAGGAGAAACGTCTACTTCGGTTCCAATTCACAAAGATGATTCACTGCATCGACGACACGATGGAGGATAGCGTCCATCGCACATGAGTTGCGTTCCACAATCCTGCGCTCTACGCCAAAATCTGTAGCACTGTTATTGTTGCACGAGTTGTGCAGCGGGTGAACGAAAAAGTGTCGGTGCTGATCCAGAACGCGCCGAGTCTGGACGTCGCCACGAACATTCGGTACTTCAACATGCTGGTCAAGATGACTGGTCGAAATGCAAAGAACGAGCGCGTCGTAGCACTTGTACAAACAATCGTGAACCCAGCCCAAACTCCAAAAACCGCAGACTTCCTTGAACGACACGGGATCCAACAACCGCAGGATATCGAATGGATGAAGCACGGATTCTCGTTCCTGTTGCTCACCGAGGCACATCTCGACGCCGCCACGGGCGAGCGGATCCTCCAGCTCCACTACGGCACGCACTTTGAGTGCGTCAGTGAAGACCACGCGCGCCATCTGATGATCGAGGTGCTCGGGCTGGCCTCGCGATGGGAGCGCATGGTGCTGCCCAACTGCCACCTGACGTTCTAGCTCACGTTTAGCCCAATAGCAGTAGACCAATCTATCTAAACAACTTGAACATTGTCAACCAGTCAGCCATTACACCCTCTCAGAGCACGGAACCGATGCTCTCACTTGAGTTGACGTTCCCACTGAATGCGCAATGCAAGACTCGACACGAGCGAACAAGAGAGAAAGCGAGAGGCACGTTGTGGCTCCATGGCATCAGCTCGCAGATTTGTGGGTACCGCAGCACGCGATTGGACAGATGGAGGGCATGTTGAAGTCTCACGAGCAGAGCTCTTTGTTTGAGAGAGAGAGAGAGAGAGAGAGCGGGTGTCGGTAATTGACACCTGCTCAATTACCCAATTGGACTCGAATAGATCCGGTGTGGAGAAAAAGAGCAGGTTGCCAAGAACCTATCGAACAGTCTATTGCAATACTTGCAGGCGCTTGTATTTAAGATGAAAACCTATGCAATAGCATATTGTTGACCAAGCGCCAATTGCAAATCCGAAAAGAGATCCGGTGGAACTGACAGCTGGTCACTCTCTGAGCTATTTCCGCTCTTATTTCAGCACCTTCAAGTTGTCCAACCGATACAATTATAGGCGAAGACATTTCCAGAGTACTGGGATAAGGTAGTATTTGATGATGAGACGCTCGCGAGTGGCAGCAACTGAGTCCTTGCCTCAGGTCCTCATTCCTCCTTCCTCAAGAAGCGGCGGCACGCCCCATTTGGACAGAATTGAGCGGCGCGCGAGACACAACTCGTTCATCCGCCCTCCGTCCTTGAGCCTGTGTCTGTCTACGGTATCGAGTCGGATTGTCCGGTCGGTCGTCCGGTCGTCGAGTGTGTGTGCGGGTGTCAAGTCACGTGTGGCAGCAGAATCCTTTTGGCGACGTCAGCGGCAACAGCCACTCACTCACCCTCTCTCTTGTATCCAAGAAGCCATTATATGCCTTCCCTTGCCGCCATGCAGCAGCGCCAAGCCCCCAAGACCGACTCGTCCATGTCGACGTCGCCCGTGAGCCTCGGCTCCGAGGCGCACTGGATCCTCTCGACCGCCGGCAAGTGGACCGAGGAAGACGAGAAGGAGTGGAAGCGCGAGCAGCACCGCGAAAACATGGTCTACTTCCGCCTCAAGAAGAAAGAGCAGCGCTCGCAGATGAAGAGTCAGCACCGCATGCTCGAAGCGCAGCTCAAGCAGAAACTTGCGATCCAGCGTGCAGCAGCAGCGCGTGGCGCACGTCTGGCCGCTGCACCGTGGTCGGCCAACTACAGTGAATACGGAGCTCCCAGCGCGGCCACTGCTGATAAAACATTTGCGATGCAGCCATTACAGCAATCGCTGACCGACCTCGTAACTGAGCGCGAAGCGCTGCGCAACGAGAATCTCTCGCTCGAGAAGCGGATCGCCGAATACACCAAGCTGCAGAAACTGATTCACAAAGAAGGCGAGCTGCTGTCGTCCGATGAAGAAGTCGACCCGCGACGACCAGGCGAATCGCCACTAAAGAAGTTCACTGCTAGTGCTGCTGGGCAGCAAGACAAGGGCTCGTTCGTTTCGCTCGAAGGTGGCAGTCCGTCGTTCTACTACGAACCGATCTCAAGCGACGACTGTCAGCAAGCACTGAGCAATTATCGTCAACGGTTCGCGGCCGACAACGCCAGATTCACAGCGGGGCACATGTTTGGGTGGAAACTAGAGCGCTGTCTTAAAAAGGACGCCGCGACGGGAGCGTTGTTCTCTCGAGTATGGTACACGAAGCGCATCCACTGTCCGAATGGCAATGCTGCGGCACTGGTCGACAAACTCGACGCAGATTCTTGGAACGTATTGGTCACACCCGAGCTGTTCAGCCGCATCCACCGCACAGACTACGTGTCCAAGACGCTGCAGTGCGTGAGCGACGACGCGTACATCATGATCCGCAATTACTTCGAGCCGAGTTTCCAGATCAACATTCGGTATTTGAATCTGGTGACACGGTGCGACGAGGTGAATGCGCTCGGCCAGCGCACCGTGATGCAGTACCTGCTTATCCCAGACTCAAACGCCAACCGCCTTGCGCGCGAGGCCGACCCGCGCGCAGACGTCAAGTGGATCGTCGATGGCGGCGCGTACATGGCGATCGTCCAGGTGGACGCCGAGACGGTCGAGGTCGTGTACGACCATTTTTCGTACTGCATGAACCAGCAGCAGGCGGACTTCCTGATGATCGACTGGGGCAACATCGTCGTGCGATGGGAGCAAATGGTACATCCATCGCGCATGTTGACACAAGTATAGTGTGCATATGCGGAGTAATAAATTGTAGATATAGCGATCCGCGAAAAAGAAGGAAACGGCAGGAGGCTGGCCACAAGTAGTAAATAGTTATGTAATAAACGCAATACTGGCATCGGGATTATGTGAAAACGTGAGGATAGCGGCGCATACGTGATCCAAAGTATGGAAAGTCATGCTCGCGTCTACGCAAAGTCAACTCCTTAACCGCCAAGCGCATGGACCAGTCTCCATATTCTGAATACCTGCCTCAACGATGCATGCGTTTCGTAAACCTACTCGAGTACAAATCTTGTGAGAGCGGTTCCGTGTGGAACGACTGCCAAGTCCGAGTTTGTGCGAGTGGGTGCGGTTCCACTGTGTCAACCTTGAGACCATGCTCTTCAGAACTGACACGACCAGACAGACAGCGTTCTTGATGGGACGCAGCGAGTGCTTTCGGGTGAGTCCCTCGTTTAGACAGAGGGACGCAAGCAACATACAGTTCACTGACCTCAAGGGCATCGCAAGGGCATTCGAAATGGCCAATGTATCTTTCCAAAACGTGGAAGATCCTCTGATCCGACCAACCGGAGCCACAAACGAGATGGTCCGGCTTGGATACCTGTAATTGATCAGTCAGCAACAGCAGACTTGGTGGTTTTGAGCTATAGATACTGCGTATTTAACAATATGTGGATTTAGACGATCTTGATGAGCTGGTCATCATCCGCCAGCCAACTGAACCGATTTCGAGTCAGTGCGACGCTATGTGGGAGCAGATCTGGAAGACGGGGATGAGCGGCTCCGCACTGGACGGCCATAATCTGTTGATGGCGGTCTCTGATGACGGCCCTGTCTGTTGCGGTCGTTTTGCGAGCGCGTACTGTAAGGAGCCGATGGATCGATGATGGTCGCAGACACGATTTTGCCGGCACCGCTGCACGTGAATCAGGCTGCTTGTGGCGCGTGAGTTACGCCCTCGCACGCAGCGTTAAGGAGGGTGTCAACTCAACCGGACCAGAGTGGCACTAGCAAATGGTCAAGCGCGTCGTCGCCATAGCTGCGCGTGAGTCACGCAGTCGTCGACATGGAGGGTGAGGAGCTCGCGGCCGAGACGACCACCGCAGCCGAGGAAGACGAGAAGCGGATCCTGAGTAGACGAAGGCATCGGGACAACATGATCCGGTATCGGTGAAAGAAAAAGATCACGGTCGAGGACATGCGCGTCGCGGAGCGGTTCCTGACTGCGCAGCTGCAGAGTATGCTCCAGTTGCATGCGTCACAGTCGCAAACGTACCAATCCAGTCGAGCTGATCGTCCTGCGACGGCAATCGACGAGTACGTCGACTTGCTCATCCAGAAAGAGCACTTCCAGAATGAGAGCCATGTTCTGAGAGAGCAGTTGGATGGTGTGCACCAGCTTCATCAGACTCTTCGAGTCGAGTGCAAAGAGGAAGTTAGTGGCCGAGAGCGAGACGCAGTACGAGCGACCGCCGCGTCGCAGGACTCCGGGCAAAGCTACATCCGTATCAACTTCGTGGAGGACGAAGCGCCATTTTATTATACGCCATACACCGAGGACGAGTGCGCGGCAGTGACTCGCAAGACACGGCGACGCATTCGTCAGGCGCAATCCCAACATTTTTCAACAATGAAGCTGTTTGACTGGGATGTGAGCATCATGCTGGCCCGGGACGACCAACACCATCAGCTATTTATTCAATACCGATTCAGGAAAACGGTGCGAAACCCCGCGCGCAGCATCCACGAATTAGTCGACCGACAATGGGAGATTTACCATTCGCGAGAGTTGTTCCAGGAGATGCACCCTGTTCCGATGAACACGCAGGTACTCCAGCACGTGGACGACGACACAAGCGTCGTGATGTGGGCATCACCAAACCCAGAGAAGAGCTCGAGGTACCGCCATCTTTCAGTCTACTCTCGTAGCCACTTTTACGATTCATCTGAGCGTGAGTCTCGACTGCTGGCGATCGCCGATGTCCCATTGAAAAAATTGCCCAGTGCAACACCGTTCAGTGATGCCACAACAACTTTAGTGACGGCGACGGGGGAGCAAGTGCAGTACGAGGACAGGGGCTTTTTGTATTCCCAGTTCTCGAATCGGCGGCAAGATATCAATGGCTGCGAGATCGAAGTGGCGTGTGGAGGCCGCGCGCCATGCTTGAACGAGGAGCACGGCCGGTTCCTCATGGTCGACATCGGGAACATCATCTTGCGCCTCGAGCAAATGCTGATTCCGCCCAGAGTGCTGACGACAGAGTAATAGTGTAATTCTCATGAACATCACGAAAGAGTATTGAACGATGAACCAAGTGGACTGTAGAGAACAAATACAGTGCACATCTGAGGAAGGGACTTGTGTGGCTACAGTCCACTCACTGACCACTGCAATCAGTCAGTCCATCCACTCACAAGTGCTCCACAGGCAGATCCCAAGGTCATGTACACACCAAGCAGAGCTAGACGCCTGAAAGAGTATTGGGAATGCGCCAAACAGACCATAGAGAATAAACTCAGTGTCCACATGAGGAAGGGGCTTGTACCACGCAAACCGCTCTCACTGACCACTGCAACACATCATCCAATCTGTTTGTCACTCCAGGCAAATCTCAACATCAAACGCCGCGCCAAGCGAAACCAGACGCTCAATGACAATGGACGTCGGATGCCCTATGTCAACAATGTTGCTGCTGAGCACTGTTGAAGGGATGTGCTCGGCATGGGCACACTCTCTGACCACTGCAACTTACCATTTCAAATCTGTTGGTCAGCTCCATCAATGGACACATTCCAAGCGTAGCCACTCGTTTGCCTTGAAGCTGGATGACGTGTGCGCTTCGTAAGGAAACGGTGGAGCTGGGCACTCGCATGCAGTGTTCGTCACTCTTCTATGTTTCACCTTCTGGTGGCTTCTGCTCTTCAACCTTCTAGAGATCTCCGATGACGTGCGTTCCACGTAATCTCGATATGGGATCCAAACCTTGTAATCGGTCAGGTCACGTTGCCCTGCTTTCATGCCCAGTTTCGCTCAAAGTCACAAATGAACGACATGACACATTGTGGGGATCTTTCCAAAAAAGAAAGTCTTGTCGACTTCCTCCAGTTCTTTCATCAACCGGAAGGAGAAAGCGATACCGAGTAAGATAGAGAGAGAGAACGAGAGAATACCTGTAGGGAGATAGAGAGGCTGTGAGGATTGAATGTCATGCTCCCACTTTTCTTGCGGCTTTCTCCTTCTCTCTCTTCGTCTTCTCTTACTGTAGTTACCTCTGAGAGCAAGCACAAGCAGTGGCTGTAAGCTTTCTGTCTTAGGGTCAGCACAATCATGATTCAAAGGACCAAACTCGTGGGTCAGAGGACCAAACTGAGCGAGACATGATGAAGGTACCCACATGGACCACAAATCGGAGCGAAAACATGGCCAAAAGTATCCCGCGAGCCATTACGCTCAGTGAAGAAGCAAGTGTATAGTCCCATTATTTGATTGTGATCCTGACGGGCACAAGGCTACATTTTTGAGCTTCCAAGTAGCTTCGGTCCTCCGTACGGAGACTCACTTCAAGTGGGTCCTCCTCGCCGAGCCTCTTTTACAATGGTATCCACGTCCGGCGTCTTTACATTTTGGTTGGATCGCTTGAATTTTGCTCCCCCTCTATACGGAGAAATCCTACAGAAGTCGATCTGTCCAAACACTGCAAAAGGTGCCCTTTCTATCGCTCAACGGAGCTGCTCACAGTCAGTTTTCTGAGAAACACACGACAAGCACTCGGACGAAGTGCACTGCACTGGTGCTGCAACCTGGCGACGTGACGAGAGTGAGTGGCTGTCTTGGCTGACAGCGAGTGAGTCAGTCGGCGAAACGAGACGCAGCGAGCACAGGGTGTACGCAGGCAGGCAGTGAGCCAGCGACCCGGATTTGCGTCGTCTTTCTCGCCGTCATCTTTCTCGCGCTGCTGGGTGGGTAGCTAGCTGCTCACTCTCTCTTTCACTCGCCTGCTGCAGTTTCCGAAATGATGCCATTCGCGCACGCGCATGATGCGTTTCGTGACGACGCCATGTCGAGCAGCAGTGGCACGGAGAGTGGACTCTCGGACTCGGTGAGTCCGGCCACGCACTCGCAGCTGACGGCTGGCAATGAAGTCAGCGAACAAGACGCGAAATTGATGTTGCGCCGGCGACGCCACCGTGACAATATGCTCCGGTATCGGCACAAGAAGAAGGCGACGCTCGGAGAGATGAAAACCGAGGCAGCGGTGCTCTCGGCGCAGCTGCAGAGTATGCTGAGTCTGCACGCGTCCCAGTCGCAATCGTACCCATTGCTGACCCAATTCCATCACGAGGCTCACCAAGGCGCGCTGGTGGTGCGAGGACCTGGACCAACCGCGATGGATGAATTCGTCAACGTGCTCGTTCAGAAGGAGCAACTGCAGCACGAAAATATTGATCTGAGGAACCAGTTGGAGACCGTGGAGAGGTTCCACCAAACGCTACGCGACGAATGTGAGATGGAGAGCGACGACAGCATGGACAACGCGTCAAACAACCGAAGCGCACAGAAACCGCGCGGGGGTCGACCTCAATTACCGAGGAAATCGATCGCAGCCAAGCAGCAAGGAGGCAAGTGGATCTCGTTCCTCGACGACGAGCCGCCGTTCTACTACGTGCCGTACACTGAGGCCGAATGCCACGCTATTCTTCGTGAAACGCATGCGAATATGTACCGCATGCAGCTGAATGACTTGTCTCGGAGGAACAATGTGCATATCATGACGCTGTTTGACTGGACTGTGAGCCTCGTGTACGAATTCGACGAGGCCGTGCAGATGACGATGATTCGATACACGTTCCGGAAGACATTTCGGCGATCGCCTCGACGTATCGACGAGCTCGTACAGAGCGAGTGGGACATTTTGCACGACCCGAAGTTGTATCAGAACCTCCACCGAGTGCCAGTCCGATCCAAGGTGCTGCAGCGTGTGAACGCAAACATGAGCGTCGCGATGTGGAATGCGCCGGAACCGCAGCAGAGCCTCAAGTACCGCAACGTCAGCCTTTTCTCGCGCAGCCTGTTCGAAAACCCAGAGGGGAAACGGTGTCACATGATCGGAATCTCGGCCGTCTCCTTGAAGATACCGGACAAGGACGACGATTTCGAAGACGAAACCAAGGACGAGAGCACGCAGGAGCGTCCGCTAGCACCAACCATCACCACGTCAACGGCGAATGGCGAGCTGGTCGTGTACGTTACTGGCGGGTTTCTTTACACGCTGTTCAGCCAGAGCCCTGAGAACGAAGAAGGCACAATTGACGTCGAGTTCGGTGGGTACATCCTGGTGATGACCGAAGCCCAGGGACGGTTCCTCATGGTCGAACTCGGCGGCACCTGCGTGCGCTTGGAGCAGTTGTTGTTCCCATTCCGAGTCTTGACCTAGGGCTATCTAGGCTATTCTCAACTGTCTATGAATTCTATGAATGCTGAACGCAAGGCATCGTAGTGTGTGTATAAAAGGAAGCTAGGGTGACAGAATTTAGTCAGAGCGCGTCAAGTTGAGCTGCCCATCAACAGTAAATGCACGCTTCTCATTGCTCGAGGCCAATATTTGTTTTCAAGTGTCGTTATTAATCGAGGTCAATACACAATTGCGGGTCAGTCTCACTTGTGGTCACAAAAATGTGTGGTCCACGTTCATCTGATACTAAGTACGCGCGAACCTAATGCGATTCTGTCTCACTTGGCAAGTTGTCTCGTTCTTGCAACTCTTCCTACTCGAGCCAGTAGTCGGAATGGTCAACGTGTTCAGCGAAGCGGTGGACGCCGACCTCGTGCGCGCGCTCGTGGACTCGGGTGCGGCCGATGCAATCGTGGCCGAGCAGAGCGCCAAGCTCCTGGAGTGGCGACAGCGGAACCGCGACAAGATGAACCGCTACCGGCGCTTCAAGCCCGAGAGCCTGAGCAGGTTGCGGCAGGAAGAAACCACGCTCGCCGCGCAATTGCAGCGCATGCTACGTCTCCGCGCGTCCTCGCATTCAGAACCTCCTCCAGTCCTCAGCTAGCTACTGTAGAAGCACGGTCAACGATGGACGACCTCATCAACGTGCTCACCCAGAAAGAGCCCATGCGGAAGGAGAACCTCGAGCTGCGGCGACAGCTCGAAAGTGTACACAAACTCTACGAGACACTGCGCGACATTTGCGAGCAGGAGAAGCGCCTACGGTCGAAAGACGCAGCAACAGCACAACACCACGCACATCATCATCGCGGCGACGTGAGTATTCGGACAACGCAACTGGATGCCAATCGGAGATTAGACGCACGAGGGTCCTGGATGTCCTTTCTGGACGAGGAGGCTCCGTTTTTCTACGCGCCGTACACCGAAGCGGAGTGTCAGGCCGTTCTCCGTGAGACTCACGAGCAGATCTCTCGATTGCAGACGCGGTATTTGAACAAAATCTATCAGGAAAATGTGCATATTGTGAAGCATTTCGGGTGGACTGCGAATCTCATGTGTGAATACGACGACGAGCTGAAGGTCAACATAATCGTGTTCACATTCAAGAAGACGTTTCGGAACGCTTCGCAGTCCCTCAGCGACCTCGTTGCGAGCCGCTGGAAGAGCCTGTTGACTCCAGACTCGTTCCGATCCTTCCACCGCATGCCAGTCAAGTTAAAGGTGCTGCAGACCGTGAATGAGAACATGAGCGTGGTGATGCGGAACAACCCAGATCCTGGAGAGAGTCTTAGGTACCGCAACGTCTCGCTGTTTTCGCGCAGTGCATATGTAAATCCCCAGAGCAAACTGTGCCACATGATCGACATCACTGGCATCCCGTTCAAGGTGCTGGACCAAGAAATTGGTGGCAGTGAAGCTAACAGCAACGTAGAGAAGATCACAACAACCACGGCCACAACGGAGAAGGGCGAACAGATCCTATGCTTGAACGGTGGCATCCTCACGGCGCTGTTCAGCGAGGGTGAGAATGACGGAGACATCGACGTGGAGCTTTGCGGACGCACTGCGATTCTGAACGAAGAAATGGGGCAATTCCTCTTGGTCGAGATCAGTGGCTCGTGCATACGGATCGAGCACGCGCTGTTCCCATTTCGACTGCTCACCTGAACGAAAAGCTTGGCCATTTTGGCGCGTCGCGTAGTCTGTTGGATTTGTATCCTTCTTGAGTTGTTAATTCAAGCATCAGAGCCAATTTGTTTTTCGCCGGCTGATCAATCTGTCAGCATTTCTGGCTTCATTTCCGGCAAAGACAAGTGCAAATGCAAACTTGACGCCGTCCGTTCAAGAAGCATCCCTGTCGTCTCTATCATGAATGGCAGCACAACCCCCACTCTCTATTTCAGGGATCAGATGGAATCAATTCAACCCCTAAATCTGCTGTGCTGGGGATAAGCGCTTGAAGCAACGCATTTTTCCTTGAGACATTCTTGAGATTGACGATGTGCGTGATTAGGTTGCGCTACTCTGGGAGCTGAAAAGGAGAATGTAAGAACCACGAAAATCGAACACAGAAGCTGAAGCTGGCAGGCTTTCAGCGTCGAGGTCAAACAAATCGTTGAAGTTGGTTCGTAAGCCAGAAATTGCCGGGAGGGTGGCACAAGAAAGGGCCAAATCGGTCGTGCTGCAAGCGGGAATTGTGGCGGCTTCCACCGCGCGAGGGACTTGACCTCGAACAATGAAAGAGCAGTGCAGGTTGTGAGGGATAAGGATTCAAGAACGTCACTGGTTCCACGGTTTTCGATCGTCAAATCATTGCGTCACATTGTTTTGCGTTGATTCTTGCTTCTCTACCTAAAAAGGCTTTCACCACACGCTTTCAGACCAGACAATTCCGTTGTTGTCGCCTGCGTGTGGCTCCACCCGCCTGTCGTCGTCTACGTTAGCACTCGGCACGGGAGCAGCAAGTGTTCGAGTCGCACGCACGTGCCTCCGAGCTCGACCATGAGGAACCGGCCCTGTGCTTCGTTCAAGATGTCGGTGCGTCCGCCAAACTCGACCTCGACGTCGCCCTCGTTGGGTCCATTTGCGAACGTCGTATACAGGAACCCGCCGTGCGTGTACACGACCTCGGGATCGTCGGCTGCTTCGTCTGCACTATTGTTGTCGTCGTGATGTGGACGGACCTGATCGTACGTTTGCAGTTGCTGCTCGCTGAAATACTTGAGCGGGATACCGGTGATCGTCACCATTTCACACGCGCGGCCATGTGGATTCTGGTACGAGCACCGCGAAAACAGCGACACATTGCGGTATCGCGTGCTCTGCTCGGGTTCGGGTGCATTCCAGATCGCGACACTATGCACGCTCGAGATGCGCTGCAAGATCTTGGAAAACACGGGCACACGGTGCAGCATCTGGTACTGTCGCGCGTCGTGCATGATCTCCCACAGGCGCTGCGCCAGTGTGTCGATATCTTGCGTCGCGTTGCGGAACGTTTTCTTGAACTGGTACCGGATCATCGTCACGCCAATGACGTCGTCGACTTCGAAGACTAGACTCGCTGCCCAGTCGAAGAGCGAGACCACTTGCGTGCTCCCATCACACATACCCGCGTCGTACGTGGTCTGCAACGTGAACACGTTCTGGAGTGTGTTCGTGAGGATCGCGATAGCTTCTTGCTCGGAAAACGGCTCGTAGTAGAACGGGACGTCGTTCTCGAGAAACGTGACCCATACGCCATGGTCGCTTCCTCTGTGTCGCTGATCGCCGCTGCTACTACTTCCAGGACTACTCTCGCCGCTGTCGTTACCGCTGTTCTGATTCCTCTTGTGCTCTTTCATCGACAGAACGAGCATCCGCTCCCGCTTGGCGTCCTCGTCGTTGTGATGATCCTGCAGCAGCGCGCGGAGCTTCTGGTAATCCTCGAGCTGCTTCCGCAACGCGACGTTCTCGTGGTGCAAGTGCTCCTTCTGCGCGAGCACGTGCACAAACCTGCTCACTGGCGTCGGCGCAGGCTCCATCAGCGCCAATAATGAGGTCTGTGCATGCACTCTACTGGGTGAACTAAGGAAGGTTGCATCCTGATCGCGACACTGCGCTTGCGCCTTGTGCGCGTGCAGCAGCTGCTGGAGCTTGGCGGCCAGTTGCTGCTCCTCGGACTGCATCTCGCCAAAGGAGCTCTTCTTTCGGCGCCGGTAGCGGATCATGCTCTCGCGGTGCTTGGTCTTGCGCGCGAGCGCCTTGGCGGCTTGCTCGGCCACGATCGCGTCGGCCGAGCCCGAGTCCAGGAGCTTGCGCACGAGCTCCGTGTCGACCTGGAGCTCGTCGTCGTCGCCATTGTCAGCTGGCGCCGCGCGCCGAGGCGGCGAGTGGCGGTGATTGTTGCCGCCGGCGATTCCGTTGTCGCCGAGCGCGTTCATGGCAAATGGTGGTGTGCGAGGTCGCAAACCCAAGTAGAACCGCAGGAACCGACTGGCACCACGTGCGCCAAGTCAGACGCAGCCACGCCCCGACGCAGGAGGGAAGCAACTGATTTGGCGGCATGTTCGCTGCTTCCGAGCGCCAACTCAGGCTCGACAAGAGGCACTCGCACTCGAGCCAAAATATCGAATCGGACCTCCTCGCGAAAAAAAGAGGGACTGGTTTATGTACCGTGCGAGAAAGAAAGAAACCCGCCACAAACGGCTGGGCTCCATCCATATCAGAGTCTGTCCGGCGTGGGCTTTCTCTTCCCACGTGAGGTCTCGGCAATATGCAATACGGGGATTATCAAAAGAGCGCAATGGGTTCAGAGATTGAGAAAGGTCTAACCCCCAGCATTTTCGTCATGTTTCGCTTGTGCTTGGGTTGGATATGCCAGATGGCCCTGGTTTGTCGCGCTTTTCGGTGCTGCCCTATGCCGTCTGCAGTGGATGGGCTTAAGTGAGGGGGAGGGAACGGATGCACCTGCCTGCCATTTCTGCGGGTGTGAGTGAGCCGCAGTTGAAGGGTGCGCGTGGGTAGGTGAGCGCGCGAGCACAAAAAGCGCCTTCAACTGCAGGTCACACCGCGAGGAGCTCAGCCAGAGAAGTGGCTCACTGATGCTTCATTGCGCGAGTATCAAGCTAGGGACAGTGCCTAGTGTGCGCTGAAATGTTTCGAGTTCACAGATGCACTGATATTCAGCGTTGTCACCTTTGCGAGTGTCAAAGTATACCCAAATCAGACACTGGTAGTATGGAAACTCCAGTGTACCACTTCTTTGTTTTGACTTCGGCACGAGACAAAGGTCCAAAAGGAGCTCCTGGAAATGGACGCGGCGCTCACTGAGAGACCAGCTGACAATGCTCCCTCCCAAGTGGAGGAGCAGCCTCGGGACTCACGGGTACGAAAGGATCGACCAGAGCAAGGGAACAATGAGCAGAAATCACCATCCTCCACATGCAGACGCGTGTCTGTTTTTTCACAATCTGTTCCACTTGTTGGCGGGAAAGCGAAATCCTCAAAGTCCAAACAAGGCTGGCGCCGTCACCTCAATCGAAAAAGAGCATGACGAGCTGTCACGCACTCCCAGTGCTCAAGACGTTCTGATCAGCAAACGCGACAACTGAAGCCTGCGATTCTGATCATTTCTTTGTTCTGATGGTTTTTCGGGATTAATGCTCAAAGTGTGAAGGTCACGGAAGGGGAACGATGCTTTGTTGGTTCACTTTTGAGGATCACCCCCTGAAACAGCCACAGCAGTGTACCTCTTCCACTCAATTAACTGTGAAGTGTCTGAACTGATCAAGACCCCCACCACACGTTTTCTGCTGCAATGCGACGGAGCCGAGACTCAACTGCTCTTTCTGCCGGCGGCAGCATCAGCGAAATCGTGCCACGAGCAGCAAAGCCGGCAGTCGTTGAAGCACCGGATGGGTCCACCTTCTGGCTCTGGATTGCGCCTTGACCTCGTAATGTGAGCAACAGACTCAGCAAGCGCGACGTTCGTGGCCCTCACGATTCAGTCGACGCGGCATGAGCTGTGCTTTTATAATAACAATGATATATGGCATATACTAGAACTGTGGCAAAGTGGCACCTGTGTTGTCCGCTTTGTGTGGATATTGATGTGGGAAAAATGGAAGCCACCCCAAGCAAGATGACGCAGGTGCAAGCCCTTTTCTGGCGCTTTTCCTCCCAGTAGTACCACTCTTTATTATGCAATTATCTTGATAAATAGCTATCAAATTGTTGAGAAGTTTTCAAAGTTCAAGAATGCTATCCTGTGCATTCAATTACCTCTTATAGTCGATAAAATGAAAAATGGCGTTAAGCTGAGACACGCATCTCAGATCTTGGAGAATGGCTTGAAAAAAGCGGAGGGCGGACGCATCCCCTCCCTTTGCCTTAGTGGACCTCCTCTCTACCTGCGCCTGGCACTTCAAGTGCAGACGGATGCGTAGAGGTCCATCGGGCAAGCAGGTTGGTCAGGACTGCTCGACCAAGCAATCGTCCACGAAGGGAAACTGTGCGAGAGAGAGAGAGGATCAGTTGCCTCGGGTCAGAGAATGTGTGGACCACTTTGATTTTCATTAAGTGCGCGCTTTGAACAGTGCGAACTTTGGACACTGCATTCGCAAAGTATCATTGCATTCCAGTCTTTCAACAAGATGTCTGCAGCAAATGGACAACTGCCCGAGCTGCACTATGTACAATTGGTCAAGCCTACAAATCATCACTCTGACCTCCAGGTTGCATACAGTAGTAGTAGCAGCAGTACCGGTGCATCTCCATGTAAAGATTCCTCAGTGAACATTCGTGTGCTCGAAGGTTGCGTTCACTTGACATTCTCATTCTACTCTATCGCAGCGCCGTGCCCTTCTTTCCTTCAAACCAAGAGCGTAGATCAAAAGTAAAGTACATCGGACACTGCCCACAGATCTCTCTTAGACCATACGTATCAGTCGTCTCAGACAAAAGGACTGGATCACTTCAGCTCGAGCGAACGATCCGAGATCCCCGACTACGATGGATACCAATGGAGACAAGTCCTGCTGCTCACATACCTGAGTATGCCTTCCACTAACTAGTTGACTTCATCAGCCTTCGTCCGAGCTACTCGGCAGCACACGGAATGGCAGCAGCAAGTTCTCGAGTCGAAGCAACGTCGTCCCGAGGTCGACCATGTAGAATCGTCCGTGATCTTCATCGAGGATCTGGATTTTGCCTCCATACTCGACGTCGATTGCACTGGGTTCCAGCTGGTTGGCGCGATAATGTGTATAAATGAAGCCATTGCTCGTAAACCACATCACAGGGTCTTCTTCAGATGCTTGATCTGACGCAGTACCATCACCACCATCTTCGCTACCGCCATCACTGCATGAAGGTCGCGTGGAAGTGGAACATAGGGGTAATCCTTTCGGCGAAAGCGCCAAGACGGCGAAGAGCTGGCCGTCTCGACCCGACGGATCTCTGTACGATCCCCGCGAGTGAAGCCCCAGCACGCGCACCTTGAGACTTTGGTCTGCGGACGGTGCGTTCCAGACGCGAAGACTCATCTGGTCCGCATCGAAGGACTGCATGACCCTCGACTTGATCTTCCCGCTGTGGATCTCGTCGTACAATTTCGGGTCGTGGAAGACGCGCCACTCCAGGTCCACAAGTTCTTCGAGGCTGCGCATGGGATTCCGGAACGTCTTCGCGAATGTATACCGGAGCATGTTGACCTGCTGGTTCTCGTCCCATTCAAACAGGAGTCGCACAGTCCAATCGAAGAGCGACACGACCTGCGCGCGCGACTGAAATGAAGGCGTCTGGTTTTGTATCTGGAATTCAAAGATTCGCTGCCTCATCTTGTTCACGAGCACCCGGGATTCCTGTTCGTCGTATGGGATATAGAAAAACGGATTGTCGTCGTCCTCGTCAAGCTGCACCCAATACCCGTTCGCGCCGTCATTGTCTGAGGCGCGGTTTGCAACCTGGCCACTTGGAGCTTTGCTTTCATCTTCTGTGTTTTCGCTACGTGGCGATCTTGCTGCTATGGACGGCCGCATAAACTCGGCATCGATGTTGCTACTCGCGAACAACTCGGATTCTTCTCGGAGCATTTGCTGGAACTTCGTGAATGCCGTCCATTGTTTGCGCAACGCAGTGTTTTCTTGGCGCAGTTGCTCCTTCTCGGTCACGAGATCCACGAACGCATTGAGCTTCGTTGCAATCTCTGGAGACTGCGCTCGGGCAGAAGATGCGGCCTCGCTGGTCTGTGATGCATGCGCATGCACCGTCGCATGCAGCTGCGCCAGCAGCAACCGTTCTTCGTGCTGCATCTCCTCGATACTCACTTTCTTCCGGTGGCGATACCGCGCCATGTTGACGCGCCGCCGTTGCCGCCGGGCCAGCAGCGTCCTTGCAGCCTGCTCCGCGACGATCTCCTCCGCCGAACCGGTTGCGAGCAACTCGCGCACAAGCTCTGGATCCACGATCACCTCCGAATTATCGTCGCTGTCCATTGCTCTCTCTCTCTCTTTGTGTGTTGCCCTTAAAGCTCACTTTGCACTATATGGTGTAGTCTCGGGTCGATCTTCAGACTGACGCGCTGTGCGGTGTAGCAGCAAGGCGCATGCGAGACGAGGACGAGAACAGACAGAGAGAGAGAGTCCACGTCTGCCGTTTTTTCTGTCTCTGGCGGATTTGGCTCAGCGACTGCTCTTCCTCGTCGAAGATCGCGCAATGACCAGCACGAAAGCCAATCAGCGCGTTGATCAGTGAGATGAATCCCCAAATGTACGCCAACGCACTGATCGCACATCCCTGGGAAAGAAAAAATGTGTACAGTGCACGAGCGAGCGTCTCAGAAACCTTTGTAAACGCCATGTGGACAACGTCATCCACCCAGAGTGTGTACACTTGCATTGTCGCTCCCCATCGCGGCGGAACAGCGGCGGAAGAGAGAAGAGGAGCGCGAGGTGGGAAGACGATCGGACGCTCAAGTCATCCATCACCCCATCTTTATGGCGCATAAAGTACAAGTGGCCCGGCTTTTTCCACGGGATCATGCCAATATCAATCGCCAGGAGCTCCGTTGCAGACGATGGGCTGACGAGCGAGCTCCTCGAAGTTGCGCTGTGTATCCAGGGAATAATATCTTTTGCGAAGATCTTGCACACTCGCGGCCGCCCTTACCGGCGACTGATCTGACCGCTTGATTGCACATTGCATTAAGCACAGCGAGCCGTGGCCAGTCGATGGGTAGAGGTACGGTTCTCTGACGTAGCGTCATGATGATTGCTTATGCTGCTGGCCTTTCTGAAACGGATCCAACCTCAGTCAGCGCCGCAAGACCCGGCAATTTGCGCTGTGGGAATTCGCGTCTGATGCAGTTCTAACTGCATATCGAATTGAGCTCCTCGCGCAGATCTCAAAACGAGTTCCTTTGGAGGATTGCAACGTAGTGCTGTGAAGAAGAATGACGTCACGCACTGGGGATGGCACTAAGATAACGATGGCAAGCTCATATTAAAACCTTAGAAGCCGAGTGGGATCTCACTTAATCTTGCTTCTGTTTGCAAGGCATCAGTGCCTCGCTTCCTGAACACCTCGCACAGTACCAAAAGACCCGTCTCTGAAATCAACCTGCTTCTTTAGAGGAGGCGGCACTGCCTATTCATTGCACCAACATTGCCTTGCATGCGCTTGGGAACTCTACTCTAGTAGGTCCTAATGGGATCGAATCTGTGCGCTCGGTCATGTCGACAAGTTGATCCCTCGATCGTCACGACTCTCGTATTGCGCTTCTGTGCTAGCATGACTCGCTGGGCTTCGCAAACTCAAGTCGTTCCTTCCTGAGGCATATTCAGTAGAGCTGCGCGTCTGAGAATCACAAGAAGCAGTGCCCGCCGTGAGCACTCGAAAAGGCGAAAACAGGTTCTCCATACAAATCAGCGAACTGCCGACTTCGACCATGAAAAACTGCCCAGCCTCTTCGCTCACGAGTTGCATACGACCGCCGTAGTCGACGTTGACATCACCTGGAGTTTCGCCTTCTCTATAAGACGTGTAAATGAACCTGCCGTGGGTGTACACGACTTGCTCGCCAGGCGATGTATGCTCGCTTTGTCGTCACTCAGTGCCAGATCTCGGGTGAGGCTCTCCACCACCTTGAAGGGAGGATATTGCCTTGGACGGCACGCCAGTGATCGTGACAACCTAGCACTCTCTCCCCTCTGGGTCGTAATATGCACCTCGCGAGTAAATGGTCATGGTCCGGTACTTGAACTCGCCTCTCCCGACCGGAGGGTTGGCGACCACGACGCTCAGTGTGTCGCCTGCAAATATCTGAAGCGTCTGGGAGTTTATAAAGACCGAGAAGATACTGTCAAACGCATCAGGCGCGCGCAGTACTCGCCACTCACCTGTCACCAATTCGTTGATCGAGCGCGGCAGATTCCGGAATGACTTGGCGAAGCTGAACCGCATCATCTGCATCTGCAGTTCGTGATCCCGCTCAAATATGAGACTCGATACCCAGTCGAAGAGGGCGACAGAGTGGCCGCGTCCATGGCGCAAATTCTGTAATTGGAACGCGTAGACTCGCTCGAGCGTCGTGTTCGCGAACGCAACACACTCTTGCTCAGTGTACGATACAAAGTACAGCGGAGGCTCATTTGTGAGAAACTGGACCCAGGAGCCCTGATCGACATCTTCTCTTCCGCTTGAATGCGAAGCACTCTCGCTCTCGTTCTTGTCTCGTGCTCGTAGCGTGCTATTATCCCGGGATTCAATGCTGTAAATGAGTTGCTCGCAAATGGCGTCGTGGAACCGATAGTACTTGTCGATTCGGCGGCGTAACGACAGCTGCTCGGCATGCAGAGCCTCTCTCTGAACCAGCAGGTCTACCAATTCATCTTGCTGTGTTGGTTTTCCCAAACATGGCGTTTGCTTGAATAGCGTCAGCAGCTTCTGCAACGAGACCGTCAGTGCGCGCTCCTGGGCTTTCATGTCCGCGAGCGTCACTTTCTTCTTGGGGCTGGCTCGTCGCAGCGAATGCTGGAATGGAGAGTGGCTTTTACCTGCGCGACGAGGACTGCGACGCGCAGCTGAGCACTCCGTTCCCTCCATCATAGGCGGTGTGTTGACTGCTTTTCGAAGCTCTGCTCGGTTCAGACGGAAGCACATCGTCAATAATATCGGATCCCATTGACTCGGTGGTTTTGTCACTCCAAGCAGAAATGACTGAATGCTGAAAAGTTATGACAATTGTGAATCAATGTTTGCATCAATTTTGCTTCGAGACTGAGCGAAGAAATACCCCAAAGTCAGCATATTTTTGCCACGGTTGGGCAAAATTGATGCATCGTGCCCTATTTTTGAGAAGGAGTGCTTTCGAAGACCTGCATTCAATATTGCAATATTGACACTGACAATTGTTTGTCCTCGACATCAAAACGAAATTACTTTGCTTTTTTGACACTTCCTTGCACAGCGAGTTTCTGCTGCCGAATGTGCTTCGACAGTCGAAAGACGTATTTTTGTGAATCATATCCACTTCATTATGCTCAATGATAACAATGAATAACCCGTACAACATTTCATACTACAATAGTAATGAAACATATTCAACTAACTGCAACACATCTATATAAATGAATATATCGGACAAGTTGGCTTCAATATGATCCGTCCCTAATTGCGACGAAGCGACGTCCCTCTTGCGTACGTAACATGCCCACCATCTCTTTTTTTTTCTCGGTACTGCCACTTGGAGAACGCCAGCCTCATGAGCGCCGCCTTCGCTGGCGGTTCGCGCGCGCGTCCTGACGCCGACACTGCTGCAGGCATGCCGATCCCTTCTGGGTGCAGCAACGAGCCGCGTGGAGCTGCTCATGCCGCAGCAGCAGACGCAACAGACGACGCGCTGCGAGAGACGCAGCGACGCCGCCACCGCGAGAAGATCACGCGGTACCGCCACAAGAAGAAGGCTACGATAGGCGCCATGAAGCTGCAGGAGCAGGTGCTGTGCGCACAGCTCACGAGCATGCTCGAGCTGCACATGGCGCACTCGCAGTCGTACCAGCCGCTGCAGCTCTCGCCCCAGCGGCGACAAAGAGGAGAACGTGATGAGAATGCGACCGATGCGCTTCAAGCCCAGAGACGCGCTTGGGGCGCACGAAGTCCGACGGCGATGGACAACTTTGTGCGCGTGCTCACGGAGAAAAAGAAGCTGCAGCGTGAACAAAGCGTGCTGCGCAAACAGGTCGACACATTCCACGCCTTCCACGACGCTGTGCACCAAACCATCCACGACGAGCTCATTGAACACAAGGACGGCCGCTCTCTACGGCATGCAAGAGGTACACGTGGTAGTAAAGACGATGGCAGCGACGGCCAGCAACTTGACAGTGCAGACGGATGCTGGGTAACATTTGCCGCGCACGAGGCGCCGTTCCACTATGTGCCGTATACGCCGCAGGAGTGCTACGCATCGGTCACGCAAACCATGCGGCAGGTGTTTGATTTCCAGAAGCAGGCACTCGGTGGCGCTCAAGTTGACAATCTCCACATGATCAAGCTCTTCGACTGGACCGCGACGCTGCAGCTGGAATGGGACGACGCGCTGCAGATGACGATGATCCGGTACCAGTTCACGAAAACGTTCCGGAACCCCGCGCGCGCGCTCGAGCAGGTCGTCGACGCCGAGTGGGCGATCCTGCACGACCCCAAGCTGTACCAGCAGATCCACTGCGTGCCTGTGTGTTCCCACGTGCTGCAGCGTGTGGGCGACGACATCAGCGTCGTGCTCCTGAACGCGCCGGACCCCGAGCAAACACTCAAGTTCCGCAGCATCTCGATATTCTCACGCAATGCGTATGAGACGCCACTCGGGAAGAAGGGGTACCTGGTGACCATGGCCAAGCAGCGAAGGCGCGATCTCAAGAGTCAGCTGACCTCGGCGGGCGAGCGAGTCGTGTACACCTCGGGCGGGTTCCTGCACACGATCTTCACGTCCCATGTCTCCCAGGATGACGGCGCACAGTACATCGAGGTCGAGTATGGCGGCTGTGTGCCCGTGCTCAGCGAAGCGCAGGGACGCTTTCTCATGGCCGACCTCGGCAGCGCGTGCATCCGCCTCGAGAGCATGCTGTTCCCATTCCGAGTCCTGAGAAGCGACACGGAAGGTGGATAATAAGAGCTGATGATCCTTTTTCCTCTCAAGCCCTGTTTCGCTAGTGAATGCAAGGAATTGCGTGCTGGATGGAGTTGTGTTGGAGAGTTGTAGTATGGCTTTGCGAATGGCAAGTTTCTAAGAGTGAGTGAAGAAACAAACCTGGTATCTTCAGCATCAGAGCTTCGAACAAATTTGGCAGCTTGGAATTTCTCCATTGGCACAAGCAAAGAGTTTTGCTGATTGGCTTCCGGCCAAAGTGTGGTTCTGTTGCAAGAGATACAAAACACTGAAGAAGAATCGCCGAAAGGAGCCAAGTAGGTTCTGCTTTGGCTTCGGCAGATAAAGCTAACTTTAGCGACGCGAATGAAACGACAGCGACGGAACTCGAACTTGGATCACCAGTACAATTGTTAGATTATCCCGAACTGCAGTGTTCCTCGTCAGCTTTGCTTTGAATTGCGAATCAAAAAACGAATGGTGACGGTGCGAGAACGCTGACGCCTGCGTCATCAACTGAAGCTGCGTCTCTGCCGTATCATGCGCACCTCCGTTGAAGTGGTACCACCTCATATCCGAACTTAATGAACTCCAAAATGACACCTTCGCGCAACCTTCCGACCTTTCGCAGTAATCAGGTCAGGGCTTTTCTCTGCTTCAGCAGTGTTCAGAATTAGTAACAGCCCCGCATCTCGTACCTACTTTGTGTATAGCAGACCTCCTGCCAAATAAATCAAATATACCGTTTACAATCCCTTACAAAAAATAGTTATTCTGGCTGAATGTATGGTCTGTGTCAGCTGTCCCTTTAAACGGTGACAGGCGCGGCGATCTTGCGATCTGGTGGGTGTGGGGAGGGGGGAAGAACAAAGCACCAAACGGCTTCTCCCTCACTCTCCATCTTCCAAGCAGCACCGCGTCTCTCTATCCTTTCCCTCGTGAAGATGCAGCACAGCCAGAGCGACGTGGCGCTCGGCACCAAGAACGGCAGCTGGGCCGAGCTCAAGGTCGCCGAGGGGCTCAAGAAGCGCTCCAACACGGCGCAGAACCTGCAGTTCTATGGTGCGTCCTCCCGTGCGCTTGACCAGCGTCTCTGCCTCATGATTGCCTGTGCGGAATCACTCACATGATGTCTTTGCATTGTGTTGCTTGCATGTGCACTTGATGCTTGTGACTCGCAGTGGAGGAGCAGAAGCGATTGTATCAGGAGCTGCCGTTCATGGCGCTCCCGGGCATGCGTCGCCAGAGTTTCCAGCGCGAGCGCAGCTTTTCCAACCTCAAATCGAGAAGCTCCTGGGGGAGTTTCACCAACCTCGTGCAGGTAAAATTCGCTCTTGTTCATTGCAATGACTGCTATGCATCATGGAACCAACTGATTGGGATTGTGCAACGTTTGTGCGCATGTTGAACCTTATGATGATATGATAGCGTGGCGAAGATCAGCCGTTGCTCGGGGAACCCGACGAGTTCCCAGAGCCTGGCTACACGGTGCCATTGCTGGCGTCGTGCTGCGTGGCGCTCATGAGTGCGTTCCAGTTTGGCTACAACACGGGTGTCACGGGCGCCATCAATCCGGTGTGTGCATGGATCATGTATCATTCTACTGCCTTTGCCCTTGATCTCACCAGTGACGTTGACTTGTTATCTGCTGCCTCTTGCATGTTGCAGGATCTTGTGTTCCCTGGTCACACAGAGCTGGAATGGGCCGTGTCTGTGTCCATTTTTGCCATCGGTGGTCCCATCGGCTCGCTCACGGCGGGCAAGCTGAGCAACTCGCTCGGTCGTAAGAAAGCGCTGCTCGTCGACTCGTTCCTGTTCATCATCGCCGGCGCGCTCATGGCGTTCGCGTACAACATCTACATGCTCATCGTCGGTCGTTTCATCGTTGGTTTCGCGTCCGGCACGGTCAGCGTGGTCGTGCCATTGTACTTGGGTGAATTGGCGCCACCGAACCTTCGTGGTGCGCTCGGTACGGGCTACCAGTTTGGCGTCGTCATCGGTATCTTGGCTGCGGACCTGCTCGCGTTTGGGTTCTCGGGTCCAAGCGACGGTCTCGCGCAGCCAGGCTGGCGCTTCATGATGGGGTTCACCATCATCCCAGCGATTCTGCAGATTGCGCTGTCGTCTCTACTCACGGAGAGTCCTCGTTGGTTGCTCACGAAGAACCGCCCGAAGGAGGCTGCCGATATTCTGCGTCGCCTGCGTGGCTCCACGGACGTGTATGAAGAAATCGACAGCATTTGCTCGGCGAGCGACAACGAATCTGGCGACATGGGCATCTGGGCTGTGCTCTCGGACCGTAGCATTCGACTCCCATTGATCATCGGCATCGTGTTGCAACTCGCGCAGCAGTTCAGTGGCATCAACGCCGTGATGTTTTACGCGAATCTGTTCTTCAAGAATGTGGGGCTGCAGGATCCGCTTGTGGGCACATGCTTGGTCGGTACAGTGAACGTGATCTCGACTGGTGTGGCGCTCATGTTGATGGACACGGCGGGTCGTCGTCCGCTGTTGATCTACTCGGCGATTGGCATGATCACGTCGTTGTTCATTTTGACGCTGGGTCTGCTGAAGTACCTCCCGTTCGCGAGCATGGTGAGTGTGGGCGGCGTGATGTGTTTCGTGTGGTTCTTCGAGATCGGCTTGGGTCCAATCCCATGGTTGATCGTGGCCGAGATGTTCCCAGCCAAGCCGCGCGCCACCGCCATGTCGATCGCGACGATGGTCAACTGGATCTGCAGTTTCATCGTCGGCCTCGTGTTCCCGACGATGCAGAGCCGCTTGAACGAGTTCTCGTTCGTGCCGTTCATGACGTGCATGATCTTTGCTCTCGTGTTCATCTTGAAGTACGTGCCGGAGACCAAGGGCAAGACCATCTTGGAAATCCAGGTGGAGCTCAGCCAGAAAAAGTAGAGCAGCAGATGCGAAAGCGCCTGACCTGGTCAGCAGATCAACGTTTAGGACGTCGTTCCTGGTAATCCAAGGACTGTAACGGCGCTTTGTATGTTCCACTAAGTGAGTCAGGCAGGTCTTTAACCGGATTATATCAAATCTTTCACGTGAACGGACTCTGCTGGTGACATACACAAAATGGCTTTCCTTTGCTCTGTTAAGATTACCGGAAGCAGATCGATCAAAAAATAAAAACAACAGACAAATAAAGGCAAACAGAAGCACGTATTTTGCACCTAGGACTGGCTGGCTGGTTGGACTGGGACTGACGGAGCACAGACCTGATAAATGGTTGACTTGTCTCGCTCACTCGCTACTTCGTTGCCTTCAATGCACATGATGCCACTCGTGTCTTCTCTCCGCCTTGTTGCGCAGCTCCCGAGTCGAATGTACAAACAGCCTCGCTTTAGCTTACGCACGGATGCCGATTTACAGGTCCACCTCGTTGTTGCGGTACGCTCCAGGACCATTCTCGTGCACAACGACAGTGTGCGTGCGGCGGCTCGGCTGCAAGTTTCGCAACTTCCCAGGCTGGTTTCCGACTTCGGACTGGAGCTTGAAGCGATCCTGCGACTGGTGCTGGTAGTGCTGCGAGCCCTCTTCCAGTATCGCCGTGTCATGCGGATCCTGTCGGTTCTCTCCCAACGCGAAAAATTGTTCCGTTCCGTCGCGGTTGTTCGTCGTCGTGATCGCAGGCGTCTTGTCGTCATCTCCGCCTTGGCTTTTCAGCTTCCACGTGCGGTAGAAAATGTAGACTTGACGGATCATCAGACACACCAGCACCAACACCTGAAGTCCGATAATCGCAAAGCCCACACCTTCGCGCAAGTCAAGCGGAATGTCCGCGTTGAAGGAAGTGGCCGAAGAGATCAAGAAGAACGACAAGAACAGCGCCGAGATCTTGATGATGATCACAAACGATGATGTCTTCTGCACGAACTGAGTCGGGTACGGCTGCTTGACCTCCAGGTAGAACAGGAACGCGATGTGGAGCGCAATCATGACAACGATTTGCCACAGCCCACTAAGCCAGACCATGCCAGTCGTCATACCGCACATCAGCGCGAGCAACAGCTTTGGTGCAAAGAAGTAACGTCCTTCAAACTTGTACTCGTCGTAAAGCGGTCCATACCGGGCGTGGACGCGCTTGTCAAAGTGGTCTTTCGTGCCGAGATCGCGCAGCTCGTCTTCGTGGTTCTTGATGACGATGAAGCCGTACATAATCGTACCGATTGCCAGCACAAGCACCGCAAAGATGGACAAGAACAAACTCGCGTCAACGCGGTTGTTGTCAATGCACCAGCAGAACTGGAACGTAGCCGTGACACCGATGACGTACTCGGAGAGGATCAAGATCATCATGAGCACACCGATAGCCTTGTCGAGCCACTTTCTCGAGAACGCACCAAAATCGTCCACAAACAAGTAGCAAATCGCCATCACAATGCCGTACACGATGAACAACCCCACAATCAACGCGCCAATGCCAGCAACCGTCAAGTAAAACAGCATGTCCGTCTCCACACCGATCAACTGCGCATAGCGTTCCATACCCTGTGTCTGGTTGGTTGCACTCGTGTTGTCGGAAAGGCGACGGCTAGTGGTCGTTGTCTTGTTCGATGCTTTGCCGAAAGGAAGGAACGTGAACCCTGCAGAGGACATTCGCTTGCCCATGTCCTCGACGAATCGCGGACGCGCATCGAGGTTCATTTGGTTGATCATCACGCCGAACTGGCAAAGATCCACGGCAGCCATCATCACACCGACACTCGCACCAGCGGTGACACCACTAGCGACACCAGCCGACGTCGACCCCATGACCGTACCAGCAATGCTGGCAATGCCGCCGACAGCCACAGAGACTGTGGCTGCACTCCCACCAATGACAGTTGTCGCGATACTGACCTTGTCGATCGCTGTCTTCGGTTGACCATCTGCCCAGTGATTGCTGTCAGCGAGACCCTTGTCCACAGGCACGGTGAGTGCTGCTGGCAGTGAGCTTGTCGAGCTGCTCGAGTTGGAGGTGCTCTTACCCACGATCAAGTTGTTGCATTTGCACGCGCTGAACGAGGATTCGCCCTCGTAGCCGCACTGCTTATCCGCCGTCATGGTCAAGTTCGCGAACGGCTGCTCCACGACTCCCGTGATCGCCGAGCTCGCGCCACCGTACCGCATCAGCTGCAAGAAGTTGAGGTTCTGATAAATGGTCGAGTCGATTCCGTCGTCAGCAGTGTAGTCCCAGACACCGTCCGTGCATTTTGGGAAGCGGCACACCGACATGCACATTTTCATGTTTGTGATCATCGTGCTCGATTGCGTGCCCGAGTAAATGAGGCACTGGGTCTGCGCGACCGCCGCCGCGACGTCGAGATCGGCATCGCCACACTTGAGGCCAAGCTTGGCCCAGGCTCCGTAGAAATTGGCATCGCAACTGAAAGTTCCCGTAGAAGCGGTGGTAGTGGTGGTGGTCGAAGTGGTCGCACTGGACGAACTGCCGGACGAGGTCGAGGTCGAAGGAGCTGAGGTGTCTGACGACGATGATGAAGCTGGCGCATTGGTCGTCGTGACCGCAGGTGCGGTCGTAGTGGTCTTGACGGTCGTCGTAGGCGTTGAAGAAGGCGTCGGCGTCTTGGTGGAGGTGGCGCTTGGTGCTGCCGTCGTTGGCGTCGGCACAATACCAGTCTCGGATCCAGCAGCAAGGAAACGACGGGTCGTGCTGTCACCCGATCCATCGCCCGCCGTTGGCGCCGCTGTGCTCGGCGCTGGCGTCTTCGTGGTCGCCGCCGGTGTCTTGGTGGTCGGTTGCGGTGTCGTCGTCTTCGTCGTCTTGGTCGTCGGTGATGGCGACGGCTGAGGCGTCGGGGTCTTGGTCGCCTCGTCAGCGGATCCGGCGTCGACGGTCCCAGCGCCTGATCCCGTCGTCTCCGTGGTCGTCGAGTCCTGGCTGCCGACAGTGACGTCCGAGCCGCTCGAGCCGTCGGCACTGCCGTCGCTCGTGGTCGATCCGCTCGCCGACGGCGTCGTGCTCGTCGCGGTGTTCAGCTCGGACTGGACATTGCTCGACGTCGGCATCGAGTACCGGAACGCGCACGTCACGGTCCTCGATGAAGACGTGGATGAACCCGAACTGGACGTCGTCGACGTCGCTGGAGTCAACGCCGTCGTGGACGTCGAAGTCGAAGTCGAAGTAGACGAAGTCGTCGACGGCGCCGTCGTGACCGTCGTCGTCGTAGCTGTCGTCGTACTCGGCGAGGGCGTCTTGGTCGTCGTCGGTTCTGGCGCCGTTGTCGTCGTGCTGGTGGTGGCCGCGAACGCCGACACCGTGAGCGACGACGGGATCGTGGCCGAGAGCTCGCCCACAGCGATCACGTTGCTCTCGCTGTCATTCGCGCGCACGGCCACTGCGACGCAGGCCGCGAGCAGCAGGAACGTCTTCATGGTCGTGAGCGCGCGCATGCTTCGCTCGAAATGCACTACTACAATAGAAAAAGGGGGGAACAACTGACGCGCGGGTGGCGGGGTTACGCGGTGCGCGGTATACAAAACGCAGGTGGTTTCCGCAACCAGCGTTGAGGGCGGCCGCTCGCGCGCTGAACTCGCTCTCTGTATATGTAAAGTGACTGTCCAGGCAATAGGGGAGGCGAGCGGAAGAGCCAGACCAGCAAGTACGAACGGACAAACGAATGGTACAGAAAAAGATCGTAACTGCGGGAGGGTTACGCTCCAGCTGTACCCTCAGGTGATGGAGTACCCCTTGTCCCTGCACCCAGCCAAGTGGGACCATGTGGGTGAGCCGAGTTGCTGGAGAGTGCGTCCCGCTCTGTTCCACCATCTTCCTCTCTATTCTGCTCTGAGACCACCTCGTTCCTCTTCGTGGCAGTAATGCGCGCGTGAATCTGTTCAGGCACACTGGTGTACGGCATGGGGTTACGTTGCAGTCTCTGTACCAGCAGCATTTTGTGCCTGCAAATGGATGATTTTCATCCCATCGTGTGTGTGTGTGTGTGGGTGATGCCCACGTGCATATTCACAAATGGTGCGATTGTGAAGGTTCGAAATAAACTCAAGCAGTACCTGCCCAGCATGACAAAGGGTGGAACGAATCACTCGTTTCTGCCATGACAGCCACTCTTTTCACCAGTTATAATATCGGGAAATCGATGTACTTTGATGGGTTGTTCAGAGGGTAAAATGTATGATCTGAAAACGTATGTAGAGGGGTATCAATTATAAATGGTAATCGAAAGACCACCAACGATGACCCCTTCCCCTCATGCCCACACACCTTTTCGTCGCATTGCAACCGTCGCCAGATGGGGTCGTAGAACTCGCGATCAAAATGCTCATCTTTTGGTATTTACAAAACCAGGTACAGTAACTCCCATTTTCGACACGTTGCTGCTGACACGTCATAAATGTCGTGAAAGGTCACAAACACACTTCTCGACACCAATGTGTCGATGACGTCCGCTTGCATGGATGTTCTTCATTCACCTTTTGACTTGTTGCTACAATTTAACCAGCGCGGAAGCCCACGAGGAAGCCGACGGCGTATCCGCTGCCAGCTGGCAGACTGAACTCGAGCACCTGCATCACCGACTTGTACAGCGACTCCATGTCCTTTGTGTCCAATTGGCCATCCTGTAGGGACAACAACACAGATCCAAATGTCAGAGCCGCTCATTCAACTCGCACTTCGGGTAAGTTAATGGGATGAACGAACCTTGTTGATGTCGAGAAACGCCATGACGTCGCGTTCAAGCTTCTGGTAGTCGACGTCGATGTACCCGGAGTAGCTCGCGCACTGCAGCAGCACAAAGAGCGTACCCAATGCGATCACGCCTGCTTTCGACACTTTTTTGAGCGCAAAGCCCGAGCAGACGCCCATGGCAAAACCCCACGAGATCTGTCCACCCTTTCCGGACGCCACAAAGTCGTTGATCTGCTTCTGGATGTCTTTGTAGTCGTCCGGCACGAGGTGCTGCAGCTGCGCGACCGCGTCATTCGAGAGACTCTGCAGCTTCTGCTTCACTTCTTCCAGGAAATCGCTGCCTTTATCGCTGTTGCCTCCAGAGCTGGACGAGGCGGCATACGCTTTGCTGTCCTCGGAGTAATTTGTTGCAATGCACACACCCGACGCCACGAGCGCCGTCTTCCAATACGACAACGTGTGCGCGAACTGATCAGTGTGACGGTAATCATAATAGTGCTGTCTGCCAAAGCGGTCCAATAGCCTGAGTGCATGCACACATAAACAACAAGTCATATCAGACGCTTTGCATTTCTCCCCAAGTGCATGCGGCACCACGAACGCACATGGCTTGGGCGACGGGGACGGGCTTTGCGACGCCCTCAGCAGTGGCAAATGGCACCTTTGGCACATGCGAGAGCTGGCGCCACTGTTGCTGCTGCAGCGGGCGAACGGCGTGCATGTGGAGGCGCGAGGCACGCACAGCGGAGCGCAGCATCTTCTTCTTCTTGGCAAATGCGCTTGCTTTTCACGTCACACAGTGCACCCAAGAGAAACGCACCACACAGAAGGTTCTTTTCTTTGAAACCCTCTTTACAACTGCTGAATAGGTATGTGAATACAATAGTGACAATAGTGAAGCTTAAATGACCTTTCTAACTGAGATACGGTCGTTGAGGTGAATGCTAAATGATGTAGACCACACTGCACACTTGATCTGTAAATGACGCCAAAATAGACATGAAGTGCAAATATTTACGCGAATAGACCAAGGATGCAAGTTGAAGCCATCAATGGCTACATTTTACGAGGCAATGGCAAAGAGTGCCAGTGGTGGTGAAGCTGACAACTCCAGACTGCTGCATGCCCTCGCGACATGAGCACTCGCAGCTCAATGTGTGCCTGTAGCATGCGAGCTACTCCACAGACGCCATCAGGATATTCGAGCAAGGAACAGTGACTTCAAAAGCTGTTCATGGCTGAAAGAAACAGCCCCAGGGAGAGCTGACTGGCATTCTCATGTTAACTGCCTTTACACTCCACTTGACTCGATTAAAATGCAGCAATAAACCCCACAGCACCTATGTGCCACACACACACATACGCCTTACGCCAACGCATCGGACGCTTTCGAATACTCCATCTGGTCGAGTAGACTGTCCGCCCACGTCTGGGGCAACAGAGCGCAGAGCGCGCGCACAAATCCAAGCGCCTTGGGAAGCACGAGCTCGCGCTTGTTCTTCTTGATCGCGTCGATCGTGTGCATGACGATGAGATCGGCTTTCATCCACCCGCGTCCCAGACCCTTCTTCGTTGTCCCGACCGACATGCTGCTCAACATCTTGGACATCTCTAGTGGCGCGAGCACCGTCGTCAAGCGGATCTCTGGTGCCAACCGCTGGAGCTCGTACTGCAAACTTCGTGTCAGTCCGAGCAGCGCGAACTTGCTGGCCGCGTAGTCCACAATACCGCTCGTCGCGTTCATGAGCGTCACAGACGAGCTCAGGAACACGAAATGGCCGCCCTCTTTGCCCTCGATCATGATCGGCAGCAGTGCCTTCACGAGCCGCAGACTCGCCAACGTATGGTGCTGCATCGCGGCTGCAATCTGCTTCTCGTCCTTGCCGGCGATCGAGTGTTGGTGCGCAACACCCGCCTGGGTTGTCGCCACCAACTCGTCACTCGCATGGATGACAACGTGCACATGCAGCACTTCGAGCGCCACACGTCTCGCCGCAGCGTTAGTCTGGTCCTTGCTGCAGAGATCCACTTGGTGCGGCGTGGCCGTGACCCCGTACAGCCGCGTGAGCTCGCTCGCGATGCGCTGCGCGAGGTTCGCGTCGTGGTCCCAGAGCACGAAGTTGGCTCCTTTCTGCGCGAGTTGCACCGCGAACGCGTACCCGAGCGCCGACGAGCAGCTCGTGAGCAGCACCGTCCGATTGCGGAGCTTCGTCATGATCTCGTTGGCTTTTCACTTTGACTTTGGATACTGAGCACTGAGAGGCGAAAGGCATCGCGAAGTTGCACCCGTTTGCCATTTTTAAAAACGAGCTTGGGACGCAGGGGGTTCCGTCGGACAAGTGGCAGTTGACTCTCGCAGCGCCAGTTTGTTTTCTTTTCGAAGTGCGCAGCGCTGAAAGTACGAATAATGCACGAATAGGTTTATGCAAATATGGAGCTTCTGGCTCCGAGTCGCACGAATAATGCTACGAGCAAATCAAAAATCTTTAGCATCACTAAGGAAACACGCACAGCACATACGTAAGCACGACGGCAACGCCACTACTTAGACGCTTGCATACGCGTAGCGACCTGCCGTTGGCGCCACAAATTGGTCCATGACCTTGGAGAGTCCGAGTTGGTCGCGCACCCACGCCGCAAAGTTGTCTGGAAGGACTGCCAAAGAGCCTGAGAGTATCCCGAAATCCGGTGGCAGCACGAGTTTCGTCTTGTTACGACGCACCGCACGCACAATTTCCTTGGCAGCCTGCTGCGGACGGATCCACACCGACGAGATCAGCTTGGTCTTAGGCGCGCTCTCATCCTGCGAGGTACCACCGTCCTGCACGAGCAGCGTGGGGCACACGAGGACCATGGCGATCCCCGTCTTCTTTTCATAGTGTAGCTCCTGTCGAAGCGCTTCGTGAAATCCCATGACCGCATACTTGCTCGTGCAGTAGTCCACGAGCTTTGGCGCACCGAGGGCGTCAGCACTGGTGCCAAAGTTGACGATGGTGCCGCTGTTCTCACTCAGCATCTGCGGCAGCACGGTACGCGTAGCCCAGATCGTCGCCATGGCATTGAGCGCGAATCCTCGCTCGACACTTTCCCCAGAAGACGTCAAGAGCGTCGCACCATGCAGGAAATCCGTGTTGTTCATCAACACATCGATGCGTCCGAGCTCTCGCTGCACGCTCTTGGCGCCTTGTTGGATACTCTGCTGATTTGATACATCGACGTCAAACACGTGGACGTTAGTGCGAGGGTACGCGCGCATGACTTCGTCCACGATTTGCCGCGCTTTCGTTGGGTCACCATTATCGTCTTGCGTCCACAGCGCGATGCACGCGCCGACTCGAGCCAACTCGAGCGCGAGGAAGCGGCTCAACGCGCTGCTGCCATCAGTGAGCACGACCACGCGGCCGCGGAGCGACTTCATGGCTCGCAAATCTTGTATTGCGCTGCTGCTCAGTGGGAAGAAGAGCTGAAGGTGAGTGTGCGTGCCTCGTCGCACGTAAACCGTCACATTATTAATCGATGCAGCCGTTGGAGAGAAGATGCCACGCACTCACAGAGCCATTGGTGCCTTCTCGGTAGCGTGAGTCTTGACACGGCGATGGTGTCCTCGAAGGGACAGGATCGCATTGTAGATCGACAGGCAGCAATCTCCTCGCACAGGTGCGCGCCACACGCAAACTCACGACTTTCACTGCATCACCTGTCGCATTCAGCGTGGATACTCGAACATCGTTCTCTTTGCACGTGAAGATCTCATGGTCGCGTGCCTGTGTCCAACAGACAAATCGTGCAATGAGCGAGTGGGTGCGCGTGTCCCTCCCATTCGATGCGTCCAATTCTTCCAGCCGGCACAGTAAACAGCAGCCATGTGTGGCTGCCCTCACATCGTATGTTACAGGGACGGAGCAGGCAGACGGGAATTCCTGCCGATCTCTGCGGTGCCGACGCCATCCTGCCTTTCTTTTCATTTCGCTCTTTGGTCACGCAGTGTGTGAGACACAGCCGCAAAACTGTGTGTGCATGAAAGCAAATATACTGTATTTTGTATGATGTATCCATTGCTGATGAATACTTTTGTGGGCTCGAGTCGATGTTCAGTTGCCGATTTAGGGGAGATCACGATGGCATAATCCCCTCTGTTGTGACCGACATGACTCTAGCTCTGCCGCCAAAGCAAGCTGGTGTTGCGTGTGACTCGCTCGCTCCTCTCTCGCGTGAAGCAGTGCGCCATTCGCAGGCACAATGGCGTCATTCTCGCTCCGACCGCACGCCGCAGCTCCGTCCGCAGCCATGGCGTCCATGCGGGTGCTGCACCCCTCGGCATTGAACTGGAGTTCGTCCTCGTCGCCTTCTCATGCAGCGTCTCCATCGTCCCTGCGAGTGCGGCACGTCCGGTTGAAGCTGCTCTTTGGCGTCATCGGCGTCTACGCGCTCTCATTCATCCTGTGGTGCACGTTCTTCCAGGGCGAGCGCGGCACGGGACTGGCGGGGCTGTTCCCCAAGGGCTACGACGAGAAGCTCAACCGCATGCTCGAGCTCGTGCTCTCGACGACGTCGCACTCGAATGCAAAGAACCGGACCACCTCAGCTACTGCAGGAGACGTTCTGGGCCGACCGAGAGCCGATGACCTGGAGTGCGTGGGCTGGCGCCACACGCAGACCTGCGACCCGAACACGCACATCCTGCAAAGCTACAACCGCTCCTGCGACCAGCACATCCGCGGCGGCCACTCGGGCTTCTGCGCTATGAAAGACAAGCGCACGGGCCGCGAAATGCGCGTGATGAAGTGCACGTGCACGAGTGTGCGCTCCGACGTGATCTTCAACTGCAACCAGGCGCTCGACTTTGTGCGCTTCCGCGAAGAGACCGAGAGCGTACTGGCCGAGGCTCTGGCTGCCGAAGCGAATGAATCAACGAATGCCGTCGTTGCCGTTCAGGGAACTTCAACCAGCAACGACAATAGCGCGAATGCTGCAACTGTTGCTACCACGGGCGTCGGTGAACAAGATGAACGCGATGGCATCGTGATGGTGACCTACCCGAACCTGCTCGTTGGCGCGTATGCGACCGTGAAAACGCTGCGCGACACGCATAACTGCGTGTTGCCGATCGAAGTCTGGTACTTGGAATCGGAATTGGGTCCAAACGCGACGACAGACAACAAAATCCTCACGCACATGGTGCGTGACTTGGCGCCATTGACTTTAGTACCGATCGCGGACAAGGATGTCAACGGGTTCAACTCGAAAGTACACGCGATTCTGCACACCAATCTCACCAACATCTTGTTCCTGGACTCCGATAATGTGCCGGCAAAGGATCCGACGTACCTCTTCCAATTGCCGCAGTTCAGGACCACAGGCGCGATCTTTTGGCCGGATTTCTGGCACCCGGTGCACTCGATCTTCAACATCAACGAGCAGTCGTTGCTCTGGGAGCTGCTCGGACTGGACTATGTTGACATGTTTGAGCAGGAGAGCGGCCAGTTGCTGCTCAACAAGCGCAAAAGCCGCGTCGCGCTGCAGTTGCTCGAGTACTTTGCGTTCCACCGTCCGAGTATCTTTGAGGGCATGAAATTGGCGTGGGGCGACAAGGATCTGTTCCGCCTAGCGTGGCTTAAGAGCAACACGTCGTTCCACATGATCGAAGCCCCACCAGCGATGGCAGGCGAGGTCCGCCTCAACAAGTTTTGCGGCATGACGATGGTGCAGTTCGATCCGTTGGGCGATGCGCTGTTTTTGCATCGGAATGCACGGAAAGTGAATGGCGGACGACCCGCTCTGGGGAAGGAACCGGATGCGGCGATCTGGTCCCATTTGCAGACGTTCAAGTACAACAGCAACGCAACGACTGTGAACGGGACAGCGACAGCTACTGCTGCTGCTAGTGCTGAGAGCAAATCGAGTTACGCGATCCTCAAGGAGTTCTACAAAGTCCAGATTTACAATGGCGTGCCGCAGTTCAAAGCCTCGCAGTGGTGCTACGGACAGGAAAAGTCCCACGACGAGCAGAGCCACTTTCAGACGGTCCCGTGGAACGAGACGTCGCTGCTACCGACGCTGGAGAGCCAAGTGCTGGCATTCGCGAAGGAAGGTGCTGCATTGCTCCCGCCGTCGACGGTCGTCATGGTCTCGACGTAAACCATTCAAATTGTTGGCTCCCAGCCAAACGTAGGCTGTGTGAATAATAGTACTAGACAATAATAATTTATGCCCGACCCAGCAAACATCCAGCATTTTAGTGCATCGTTGTCCACGATCGTCTACAATTTCGATGAGCAACCTTGTGTGGTCAAACGTGATGCCCCCACGGAGGACTGGGGCTTCAGCAGTCATTGAAATGCACCAAAAACAAACGGAAATGCCTCGTGGATGATTTCTGTGGCCGCTGCCACTGTGCGCAAAACCAGAAATGCGTGCCTAGCCCGAGAGATCACCCATGACCAGATCTTCAGGAGATTCCGAGAGGGATGGACACCCCATGCCG
Source organism: Globisporangium splendens (assembly GCA_006386115.1). Classification (NCBI taxonomy): domain Eukaryota; phylum Oomycota; class Peronosporomycetes; order Pythiales; family Pythiaceae; genus Globisporangium; species Globisporangium splendens. The sequence continues at coordinate 48,808 of VFIW01000031.1, forward strand.
AGCAGCAACCACGAGTGCTTGCGTGCGCTTTTAATGCCTATGGCCGCACCAGCAGCAGCATTTGGTGCAAGATGGATACCCGCATGATGCGGAAATGGGTTAAGGAGCGAGTGGAGACCTGAGAGTGCGTGAGCCATGATGCAATGAGGACTCGTTTCATGCTCTTGGATGATGATGTCCACCTGAATCAGACAATATCTGAAGGGTACTAGAATAGGCTAAATATTGGAATGATTGTCAGCCGGTCCACCAGCTGGTTCAGTTTTGGCCATGATTCTTCTTCTAAATGACCTTTGTAATCCATACACCTTCTTATCATTGGTTTTCTTAATAAATTCGCTTCTGTATTTCTGCAATAATATGCAATCATGCTCATAATATCATAATTACAGGCGATTTTCTCACTCGTTGATCAGTGCTTTATCATAGGGCTAGGCCAAATAAAACGATTCTCTTTCCACATAAATCAGCTGGTGTTTGTTCACCCCCAAGCAGAGTTCTTTCTTCCCAAAACTCTTTATACCCAATATCCACCACTATCATTCTGATCTGTCTCTATCATCAACGCAAATTTAAACTTATCAAAACCTCTGTAAAATACACATTTAGCTGATTTGGCAATTATCACTGCCCGCTCACCACCCAAGTCGCCACCAGTTCGCCAAGAAGAACGAGCTCAAGAGCGAGCGCTGTGCGAATTGCTTCCATCGCTGCGCTTTGCTGTGCGCGTTCGAATTGCGCCACGTACAACAGCCTCACTTTCCCCAGTCACACGCAGCAGCGAGTGCTATTTTGCGTCCCCTGGCGGTTCGTGCGTGACGCGCAGACGAGTCTCGACGTGATGGAGCAGCAAATCATCCCCGTGACCATCCAGTCGCCGTCCACAGCTCCGCGCGCACGCGCTGCTCAGCACAACAGCAGCAGCAATAGCAACAGTAGCCGACCGGCGTCGCTCTCGCTCCGCTCGCTGCTACCATCGACGATGCCAACCAGCAAGAAGAGCAGCAGCAGCCTCAAGCGCCCGAACCGACTGACGACGCACTTGCAGCGCTTTATCTGCGGCTGCGGACTGTTTTATCTGGTCGTGGTCTGGTACTCAGGCGTCTGGAGCACGCTGTCGCTGTCGTCGATAGCTTCCAGTAGCAGTCGCAGTACTTTGTCTTCGGCAGACACGATTAGCAGTGAGAGTGCGGTTCTTCAGCAGGTTCCGCCGCAGGAAACGATCGCGCATGGACGCATTGCAATGGAAGCAGAGCCACAGGAATCGACCTCACAGCCGCCAGAGTCGCATATTCCGCCATTGGAACCAGCCACGCCGCTTCGGATTCGGACACAAAACGAAGAGGACGATCCCAAACACGTAGAAGGACACGTCACCACTCAAAAACCAGCAGTGAATGACGTGTTGCAAGAACCAACTGCAGAACCAGAAACGCTACCGAGGGCGTCTACTGTCCTAAATGCATTGGCTGATTCTCCAGATCAGAAACCTGACGTCGTTGTACCAACGGAGGCGCCTGCATCTCCCATAGAGGATCTGCTCGCGAATGCTGTCGCCACGACGACGTCGCCGCCACCGTTGTCTCAAAATCCAAACGTCATCGACCTCTTGGCGCCACTCGACTTACCCGAAGAGCTCAAGAAGCTCCTGGATCCAAAGCAACCAGTGGCGCCAGAGCAGACGGCAGAGAGCCACCGCATGTCCCCGAAAGAGGCCTTCCATGCACGACAAAAGCTAGCAAGCGCACAGCCCAGTGGGATTGCAGCGGCGTTTACGCCCGAGAAGCTCGCAGAGTTAACCCCAGAGCAACTCACGCGCGTGGAACTCATGGACAAGTACGCGCAGGCAGCGAAACGCCGCGCGGAAGGGCACGGCACGGAGACCCCTGTTCCGGTGGACCCGAAGGTTGCCGCTGCGGTGCGCGTCGCCGAGGAACACGCTCTGACCGTTAAACAAATGCCGAAGGGCGAGACCAAGAAGCGCCGACTGAAATGCATCGGCTGGCGTGCAACCGAAGGCTGCGACCCCGATGGCAAGCGCCTGCCCTCGGGCGATCGCACGTGTGTGCGGTTCGTGGAACCGACGGCCTCAGGCTACTGCGAGGTCGAGGACCGCGACACGGGCGAGCGGTTCCGCGTCATGAAGCGCCACTGCAACAGCGTGCACCGAGACTCGCGGTTCCGCTGCTTTGAGTCGTGGGACTTCTCCAATTTCGCGATTGCGGCCAACACTGCGCTGGAGAACGCGCAAGCGAGTCTAGTCGCAGCGCCAGCGCCTGCGTCTGAGGCGACGACATCGGCACCAAAGAACGGCATCCTGATCGTCATTTACCCCAAGCTCATCCCAAGTGCGTACGCGATCGTGCGCACGCTGCGCGCGCAAAACTGCAAGCTGCCGATCGAGTTCTGGTACCGCAGAGACGAACTGAGTCTGCGACATCCGACCCTGGAACTCATCGAAGACCAGTACGGACCCGTGGTGTTCCGCGCGATCCACGACCAGCGCGCGACGGGGTTCGCGACTAAGATCTCGGCGATTATGAACTCGGATTTCGACAATATCTTGTTCCTGGACGCCGACAATTTCCCCGTGAAGGACCCGACGTACCTGTTCGAGCTGCCGGAGTATAAGACCTACGGTGCGATCTTCTGGCCGGACTTTTGGCACCCCGGCCACACGATCTTCAACATCCACGAGACATCGCTGCTCTGGCAGCTCGTGGACATGCCGTTCGTCGACATGTTCGAGCAGGAGAGTGGGCAGCTGCTGATCAACAAGAAGCGCAACGCGCTCGCGCTCGAGCTCATGCAGTTCTACACGTTCCACCGGCCCAACCATTTCGAGAAGTTTCGGTTGGCGCACGGCGACAAGGATCTGTTCCGCCTCGCGTGGCTCAAGACCAACACGCCGTTTCACTTCATCAAGTACCCGCCGGGCGTCGCGGGCAAGCTCCAGAACGAGACATTCTGCGGCATGACGATGGTGCAGCGCGATCCGCGCGGCGACGTGCTCTTCCTGCACCGCAACGCCAAGAAGCTCACGGGCCGCAAGTTCAACTACAACAAGGATGAAGTCGTGCCGAACGCCGTCAACGAGAAGCAGGACACTGCCGGAACCAGGCTTAAAGACAAATTCGCCAAGTTCGTCCCCAAGGTTACGATGGAGACCGACGACCCGGCCGTGTGGTCCCACATGCTGCTCTTCAAGCCGACGTCCAAGCGCTCGGACTTTGTGATCGACATCTTCGAGGGTGCCCCCGATTTCCCCGCCGGCCAGTGGTGCTACGGCAAACGGAACCTCGCAGCGCCGCACTTCAACGTGCTCGAGTTCGACAAACTCCCGTACGCCGAGCTCGAGACGCAGATCATCGCGTACGCCGTCGCGGCCTCCGAGATGGCGCGGCCAACGCTCCAGCCCAAGCCGCAACAGTAAATAGAGAAGCAGGTGCGAGGTGTTTAGTGGGGAAATGTATCTAATCTGTAAAGGCGTTTAATGTGGTATGTTGATGAATAAATTAGAGACTTTGTTGAGCTGCCTAGTTTACTTGAGCAACGCTAATGCGTCGTGCACGAACTCGAGCAGCGTGGTCTCGATCTCGCTGAACGGGAGCGTCTGCCACTCGACGACGCGGAAGTACCCGGACTTGGGACGCGTGTGGTTCTCGCCGTAGCACATGGTCACGCCTGGAAACAGGTTGCCGCCGCCAAAGATGAGGATGTGGTAGTGCTCGGCAATCAGCGCCTTCCGTTCCTTGGGCGTCATCGTCGTGCCTTTCGGTCCCAAATCGAATCGCTGCAGATGGGTCCACAGGCGCTGCTGCTTCTTGGCCGCGTTCTCGCGCGTGAACTTCATGGCGTTGCGGTGCAGGAATACGACGTCGCCCTGCGGATCGAACTGCACCATCGTCATGCCGCAGAACGCGTTCGCCTTGAACTGGCCCGCAGCGCCCGGCGGGTGCTCGATCATGTGGAAGCTCGTGTTGGTGCGCAGCCACGCGAGACGGAACAAGTCCTTGTCGCCGTGCACGAGCTTGAGTTTCTCAAAGAGACTCGGGTCGTGGAACGCGAACAACTGGAGCAGCTCGAGCGCCGCGCGCTGCTTCCTATGGGACTTGTTGATCAGGATCTGGCCGCTCTCCTGCTCAAACATGTCGACGAACGGCATGTCGAGCAGCTCCCAGAGCAGCGACTCGTGCTGCACATTGAAAAACGTGTCCTGCGGATGCCAGAAGTCGGGCCAGAACATCGCACCGGTCTCTTGAAACTCCGGCAGCGAGAACAGGTACGTCGGGTCCTTGACGGGCACGTTGTCCGTGTCCAGGAACAGGATGTTGTCGAGCTTCGAGTGCACGATCGCATGCACTTTGGAGTTGAAGCCCTTGACCTGCGCCGACGCAATGCCGTGCAGCGTCACATTCCCGTAGCTGCTGACAACCGACTGGAGGATCGCGTGCTTCTCGAGCACGTTGGCCGCATCACCAGGCATCTCGGACTCGAGGTACCACAATTCGATCGGCAGCGTGCACCCGAGCGAGCGCAGCAAACGGATGGACGCGTGCACGCTCACGAGCAGCTTGGGGTACATGACCATGACGATGCCGTTCTTGTCACTGTCGCTGGTGGCAACGACTTGCTGCTGTTGCTGCTGCTCTTGAGTCTCTCTGTCCTGGGTTGCGCCATCGTGGTGCTGCTGTTCGGATTGCGCGACCGCGACACGCACATCGTTGGTGAACTCGTCGAACTGCGCGGCGACTTCGCACTTGAACGCCATGGTCTTGTGGATGCTCGTGCAGTTGAGGTGCATCACGTGGACCTCCTCGTCCGTGGCCTCGTCCATGAGCGCGCAGTACCCGGAGGATCCGCCGATCACCGATCTATCGCACGGCAGGTCGTGGTCAGGCTCGCGCGGGCCGTTGGCGTCGCATCCGCCCGTTTGCCGCCAGCCGAGGCACTTCAGCTTGCGTGGGAGTAATGGCGGCGGTGACAGCGCAACAGTCGTCATTACGCTATTGACAGTTGCTTCTGCTTTCGTTCCTGCTGTGTGGATGAGCCCGTTGGAATCGCGCAGCGTGAGCCAGTAATGCTTGCTCGTGGTATGCACCATGGGCAGCGTGCTGCGTCCCACGTAGATCCACCAGAGCGCGAGGCACACGAGGTAGCTGCCGACCACGCCCACGTAGATCACGCGTACCTTGCGGCGGTCCATCGAAGAGCGCAATGCAGTGCTCATTGCCATTGCGTGTCTGAATGGGATCAATGAGGTTCTGAGAAGGTGCAACGCGCGTCTCGTCCACTTGAAGTGACTTGCAAATTGGGACTTGCAGATTCGAGTGCGTGGCAACTGGGCTACGAAATGAAGGCTGAGGCTGGTGCGCGCCGCCTATTCTTGGGTTGTGAGCCGCAGACAAAGCGCTAAAAGCGGCGGCACTTGGTGCCATGATGGGAAGAGTGTCCAACACATGAGAAGATCCGCAAGATTCCGAGTTTCGTTCGAGTCAGTCCGGCGTATCCAAAATAAAAAGGGTTTACTGGATATTGTATGCTATGGCAGATGATGCTGATAGATATGATAAAGAGGTTTGGAGGCAACTGTGGGATGGGAAAGAAAGAGCACGCATGTGGATTACAGTGGAGACCAACGTGATATATTTGGAACAGGTGGTTGTCAATCTCTCTGTAGTCGATTCTTATTCTGACACGTTCTAGCAAAATTATAGAAAGTCACAGCAAAGAAACTTGAAGGATCTCTGTGTGCTAAATCAGAATCAGTCATTACCGACCACTCATAAATTATAAATATTTAGAGATTATTAGTGAAACAAGCACTGACTACAGGGATCGAGGTTGCTGTCTTGTCTGTGGCTCAGAATCGCTTTGGTCGTTGACCAGCGATCGTGTGTCAGCACGCTGAAAAGAAAAAACAGCATCTGTGCTAGCTGCAGCACGAGTTAATCATCCCCACAGAGTGCGCAGCCGCTTTTCTCACAACGCTGCAATTAAAAAACTAGGCTGCTTTGTTCGTTGTTGCTCTGCGGAGCTGCTCAACACGCAACTTTGCGGAGTTTGTGGCAATTCGTTTATGGCAAGAGGAGGACAATGGAGAAAAAAAAGAGCTGGACGCGGGAATGCGCACAAACACGCTGGTTTTTGGGCGTAAACGCCCCGTGTGACTGAAGCACAATCAGTCATTTCGAACGAGCAACTTGGAAAATGCGAGCGAAAACGAGGGCATGCTGTTCATTTCCATTCACTCGTGTGCGTCGACTTGGGTCAAATGTGGACATGGAAGCATGAGAAAGCTGCCATTCGTTATGCAGTGTGCTCCGAGTATCTTTTCAAACAGAATCACGAGTTCTCCATTGCTTTGTGTTTATTTTTCACTCTCTCTTTTGTGCTTTTCTTTTTCCCCAAAACAATCTCATTAACAGCTATACTTACGATTGCATCCATCCCTCATCGTCTCTTATTCACTGGCCGTGGACGTGCTGCACGTGGTTGACCAGGATCACCGGGTCAGCGGACACGAACGTGCAGTACGGACAGCGCTCGTCCTCGCGCGGCTCTCGCTGCATGGCGCCGTTGTGTCTCGGGTCGTAGTTATGATACTGTGGTCCTGGAGGAGGTGGAGGCGGGTATGCATTAGGCGCGGGCGAGACTTGCGGTAGCCCAAAGTTCGCTCCCTCAGCCGCCTGCTGCATGTTCCCGTCGCTGTGCATCGCTTCGACGTGGTTCACCATCACGACGGCGTCAGGCGTCGCAAACAGGCAGTACGGACATCGATCGGCGTCATAAGGTTGTTGCACGCCACCCGCAGGAGTCGAGTGAGCGTAATACGGTTGGTTTGGAATTGGCTGCTGCCCGATAATAACTGCGCCACCTGGGTATCCAGCGGCAGCAGCGCCTGGAGCTCGGGACGTCTCGTGGCGACGGCCGCGACGCGCACAGCAGCGAACAATGCACGCAATGAGCATCAGGAGCACAATGGCGCCGACCGCGACGCCTGCGACCATGTACGGCGTCCAGATCGAATCAGACCCGGCGTTGTTGTCCGTGGCGGCAGCGCCGATGGCCGTGCCGATCACGCTCGACGACGCCACGAATGCGAACGCCTGCGTTCTCGCCAGCATCACACTGCGGCCGTAGATCACGGCGTCGACTATGATCTCGCCGTTTGCGCCGATCAGCTCACTGCTGTTGGCTTCAGATTGCGCGGCCGCGAGCAGCTGGGCGTACGACACTTGTACCATCTCGACGTTGTTGCGCTCGTCGCGCTGAGTTGAATTCGAGGCCGTGAGCGGGTGGAACGTCTGGTTGCTGTTGCGGATCTGCACCGTCAGGTCCAAATCGTGCTGCAGCTGCGTCGTCGCGCGGATCGAGCCTGGCGGGTCGGTCCATACGAGCGTCGCTCTCAGATCCACGCCGCGCGGCACCGTGAACGAGATCTTGACTTCGCGCTCATGCGCGACGCTCGGTTCGCTGCCCTCGGTCGAATTCGGGAGGAAATACAGCGTCGGCGTGCTGTTTGTGATCCCGAATTCCGCGATGTTGGTCATGTTCGGTTTGCCGTAGCCCTGGTACACGTCTGGGTACGTGAGACCCCACGCTCGTCGTTCAATGCCGCTGCACGAAATCGGACCGGAGTCAAACGCTGCGAGTCGCCGTCTTAACGGATCGCCACTGTGGATGATCAGCGCCTTCAGTAGCGCCGCAGGGACATTCGTCATGCCGTACGCCGAATCCTTCACGCCAGCTTTCCACCAGCCATCGCGAAGCCATTCGTACAGAAGCACCGCGAGGCCCGTCACGACGGGCGTGGCCTGTGACGTGCCTTGCAGGTCGCACGTGTCAGCCGTCTTGACCGTCGAACCTGGTTGCTCCGATTTGCTCGATGTGATGATCATGCCTGGCGCCACGACGTCAGGTTTCATGCGGCCATCGGACGTTGGTCCCGCGGACGAGAACGACGCGACCGAGTACTGGTTGAAGACATCCGGGCACGGGAGCGTCGTGAACGACGCCGCCGCATTCAGGGACGCGCCGACCGAGATCACGTTCTTGGCGCCTGAGGGTGACGAAATCGTGTTTTGCCCCGTCGTCGAGCTCTCACCACTGTTACCGGCTGCGACGATCACCAAGACATCTGGGTTCGCATAAATAAACGCGTCCAGGTCGCGTGCCTGCGAGCTGTAGTCCGAGCCCGGCGTGCCCCACGAGAATGAGAAAATGCGAGCGCCGACGGCGATCTGGTTTCGCAGCAAGTCACCCGCGTCCGCTGGTGTCGCGAGACTCACGCCACAACCTGATTGACCTGCGCACGACGCACTCTGCGCTCCGATATCCATGAACGCGATCTTGGCCGAGTTCGCGATGCCCAGGTCCGAGTTCTGACCGCTGAAGGAGCTACCCGCGAGAATGCCCGCGACGTGGGTGCCGTGGCCGCACGTGACGTCCGCGGACTCGTCGTACCGGTTCGCCCAAGGGTTGTAGTACACGACCTTGCGCGCGCTCGCGTCCACGGAGCCGTACATGTTGCGCGACGTCTGGTCAAACTGGTCGTGGTCGATGTAGAGCCCCGAGTCCGTGATGCCGACAGTGATGTTGTTGCCCGAGATGCCCTGACTCTTGGCGTTTTCGACGCCCACGAGGCTCTGCACGTACGCGTCGAGACGTCGGTGCTGCTGCTTCTCGTCGTGCAAACCCATGGCGTAGGCGTAGATGCTGCCTCGGAACGAGTTCTGGCTGATGGTTTCCTTGACGTCGATCCACTCGACGTCGGCGTCCGTGAGCGCGAGCGCCACAGCGTGCGACCACGTCTCCATTTCATCCAGTGCCTTAGTGAACAGTGACAATGGACGGTCCGCATTGTCGCCAGGAAGCTCAAACGCGTTCACGACGCCGTTGATCTGTTTGAAATTGGTCTGAAGTCGCTCAAAGACCTCTTGCTGGTCACTTCCTTTCAGCAGACGAACCTCGAGAGCAGGCGCTTCTTGTGTCGCATGCATGCTCAATTGCCTCGCACTGCGCGCGAATGGCATGAGTTTCAAGATCGCCGGCAGCTCCAGCACGCTGTCGATGCACTCGAGCGCGTTGATGCGCTCGGCGATGCTCGCGTTAATGTGCACGAGCATGATCGTGGCGCTCGCGGCGCTCTGATCGGCGCGGCTCAGGAACGGCGTCATGGCCTCGTCATCGTTCGTCCAGATTGTCTTGACGTGCTCCACGCACTGGCGCTGGTCCGTGTTGGCGACGTGGAGCTTGACGAGCATGGGTTTCTTCGTCGAGTCGTCGCCACTGGCCTTGGTCGTCAGTGTCGCGCTGCTCTCGTTGGCTGTGGGCAAAAACTTCTGCTGCAGGAACTCGAGCTGGCACGCGTCGTACGTGGCATCGACGCTCGTGACCATCGCGTCGAACGCGCTGAAGAACGCCTCGTGGAAGCCCTGGAACACGCTAGCGTTCGCGCCGTAGCGCTTCATCTCGAACGCCAGCACCATGTCCGACTGCGCCACGCTCTGACACGACAAAAAGTTTACGCGCTCGACACTATCCTCCTCTTCATCTGGGCTTTGGCTCGCTTTCACGGTCACGGGACTGTCCTCGCTCTCAGAGCCGTTCGCCGCATCGTTTTGTGCCGCCATGAGCGCTCTCTGTACGACGCCGCCAGCGTCCATGTACTCGCCGCAACGCTCTTCCGAGCATTCGGACGCCGCGCCGTGCAGCCGGCGGCGGTACGCAAAATGCGTCTTCTTGCAGTGGTACGCGCAGAACGCCTGCGCGGACGCGAACGCCAAGCCGCGCGCGTCGACCACGAGGTCACTGCCGGCGTCGCTTTCTCCCTGTATAGCGACAACGGAGCCGCAGAGCAGCGCGACGGCCGCGGCGACAGCCCAGAGCTTCCGCGGCGCCATCTTCTCCCGCTCGTCCCAATGCGCGAATGCCGCGTTCAATAAGCAGAAGCAGGCGGGTGTTATAATAGAGTAGGAGGAGTGTAATCACTAAGAGACAGCAGGCGATATGCAGGTCTCCTCCGGTTGGATACGGATAAAGGAGACTGCATACTCTTGATGAAGGGTACGAAGACGGCGATTAACGGAATGTGCGCAGTGGGGATAGGGTGACATGTCGCATGCGACTGTAAAATTGCATCACAGAATACTCTCTCTGTAGTCAGCAAAATAATGCACATAGCCTGTAATAACTGATTGTTGCATTGTGGTCAGTAACGAGTGTATGTTCCGTGTGTGTGTTTGTAGACCCATAAATGTGCTACTGTAGAATATCATAAGACTGTTATAATAAGTAAATGCTGAGTATGACTACTACAGAGAGACTGGTCTGTGTGCTGTGCTGAAATTTTGGTTGGCGCTTTTACAGTGTGCAAGTGGGTGTTTTCGTCCCACAACTACAACCAGCGAAAAGAGGCAGTCAATGTGTATAGCAAGTACATATACGCGTATATTAACCACCCACCGCAATATTGCTTGCTTGCAGTAGCGTGTGGACGGATGATCGAAAGGAAAAACGTTGGACACATGCGTGACATGATTTATTGCTTTCTCCATTTGCACGCCGCTCTCTTTCTCCACAAGTGCATCCACTTGCGCAAATTGCACATGACGTTTGCATTGACAAGCAATTGCAGCAGGTGCATCCTTGAACGATGCACTCTTTTGTGTGTGCTCCAAGGATGGCACAAGTTGTTAATCGCCTTGTGCCACGGCTATCAAATGAGCAAATGACGTAGACGATCGTGCAGAAAACAGCAACAAGTCACACGCACAAAGGTCAGCTGCGCGACTGGAGACATGCAAAGCGATGGTTGCTGAAAAAGAAACTAAGACAGAACGCCTTGGCAAGATGGGTACATTCGGCGTACCCACTACATCTTGGACGCTGCTCGTGTGCTGTTGTTGTGTTGCGTGCATGACACAGTGTGGACGAGTCTCTTGTGGCAATGAGCACAATGTTGTTGTTGTTGTTGTTTGCCCTTTCCCCCTAATTTGCGCATCGCATATATCCTAACGAACTTCCTCAGCGCTTTGACTTTTTCGAGCGGAGTTGCATTTTCGTGGCGCTGCCTTTGCCTTTGATGCTTTTCTTCATCGCCACTTTCGGACTCTTGATGCCTCTCGCATTAGTAGAAATCGTACGATTACGCACCTCAGCACGCACTTCTGTCGCCTCGATGCGCTGCTCAAGCTGCTCCTGTGGGTGCTCTTGGTCACCACCAATCGCCTGGTTCACCTGAGTGTTCGTAGCTGCTGCCTCCAGGATCTGCGGTGCATAGTGTCCATTGGATACAAGCAAGTCATCCGCATCATCGTCGCGCACTTGAAGCATGGACAGAGGTTTCCCAACGATCGGCTCCATGGTGTGCCGCGCGCGCTTGTACGCTGCGTTTCGCGTGAACAGCTTGGTGTGGTTAAGCAGCAGGAAGGCCAGGATTATGCACAGGAATAGCCATTGCGACTGGATAAACGTCCAGAGAAATCCCGCCGAGCCGCCGCCTTCTCCATCAGATCCTTCTCGCTCTGCTTGCGCCATCGACTTGTGCGGGAGACACGTCCGTCGCCACTGGCGAGTGTCGTCATGTGCGCCATCACCACTCGCACTATGTGCTTCACGGTGGTCATCGTTGCGTGCAAACAGCGCGACGCCCTCAGTGAGTCGTCCTACAAACGCTTGCGGCGTGAATTCTTCCACGAGTCCGATCTTCCGCGTCCATCTCGCCATCAGAAAATCACGCCACGCCTGCGGAGGCGAGTGCGGATCAAACGCCGTGTCCACGTGGAAGTGGAAAAGGAAGACGGCGTTCGTGCAATCCAAGAGCTCCGTTGTGCCACCACTGTTGTGCTGCTGGAAGTGCGCGCGGACGCCGTTCATCGGATCCAAAAACGTGTCTAGCACGGGCAACGTCGCGTCGTCGAGCACCTGCATGTTCTCCATGATAAACAGGTTGCGGTCGGGACACGCACTCAGCGACGCACTCAGCGCTCTCCGCACCGCGTTCTTCACGTCGTAGTTCGTATCGCCATCCTGGTGCTGCTCCAGCAACTGCGCAAAGTCCAGGACTTGAACATTGCGGCCCACTGCGGCATAAGGGAAGGACGCCAACGCATCTCCGAACAGCGCCGACACGATCGCGCCCGTGAACGCATGCAACGTTGGCGTGGAATTGGAGAAGAGCACCATCGCGAGCGGCTGCTGCCGCGCATACCTAATGACCACACACAGCACCCGACGTCAGCCAAGAAGATTGCAAAAGCGTACGCAGATTTGTCACTGCAAAGGAAATACCTAAACACGATAGGGCAACATACTCGTTGGTCGCAAAGCGGTCTTTCACGATCTCCAGAGCGTCGTGGTGCTCGTGCTCGTCCACGCAACGACCTGCATCCCCACACAACATTAATATACAACACATGCGCTATTACTGCGTCCACATCGGTGACCACGTGTATATGCACACGCAGGCTCGTTAATAGCGACGACCACGTACCAAAATGTGTATCCAATCTAGCGAGCAGCTCGTCCTTTTCGAAATGCGGAGCGCACAACTGCGCGTCGACAAATTGCGGCGCCAGCAGCGCCACCAATGACACGACGACATGCGCCAGACGCACTCGACGTTGAGGTTGTGTCTGTTGTTTGGCATGTGCTGCAGTGCGCTGGCACTGGCTGCTGTCCTTCCGCCGACGCGCGCAGCCGCCGTTGGCAGCAGCACCATGGAGGAGCTTCATAATTTATGGCGCGAGTGAGTGTGCAGGGACCAGCAAACTACCGTTGCTGTCAAAATGTCGGAAGTTGAAAAGACCTTTTCGACAAGATGTATATTAAATTAAGAGGGAGATACGGTATCAACAAGTTTTGCGATTTGGATGTTGCTGTCAAAAATAGCAACGAAGAATGGCTTCATTTTTCTTTTTCAGCCACTGAAAAATTGGATTTTTGACACAAGAGAAAATGGTCATGTCGTCGAAAACAACAAATAATGGCTTCACTTTTTTGTCCACATCCTAGTGATTCGCTGCCCCTGCTTCTTCTGTTTCACTCTCATTTTCTCCATCTTCCTCGTCTGAGTGTCTGACATGTCAACACGCTTGCCTGGATCCTCTCTCTCTCTCTCTCTCTCAAGGACCTGAAGTCAAAACGAACATGCAGTCTAATTTATTGATGCGATGGCCGAGGACACCTCCTTTTCTATCATGTATCTGGGAGACTATTTTTTCTTTCTGTGCTAGTTCTAGTTGTGGTGCCTTGGCGCAACCTTGGTGAGCAGCGCGGCTTCGTGGGCGTAGTTGATGATCTTCGTCTCAATGTCTCGAAATGGGAGCTCGTTCCACTCGGTCAGGTTGAAGTACGGGTACGCGATCGGCTCGGCGCCGTAACACGACTGGAATTCGCGGAACAGCGGCGCACTGGACTGGATCCCGATGATGTACTTCGTCTTGATGTCCTCGTAGCTCATCATCGGGGACGCAACGGGGTCACCATCCACTTGCGCTTCCTGCAAGCGACGGTGGAGCCAGTAGTCTGGCCGCCAGTCAAAGCTCTGCAAGTGGGTCCAGTACGGTTCGTCCATGACGGTCACGCGGCCATTGAGCTTCTTGGCATTGCGATGCAGGAAGAGCACCTGGCCGGTGGCGTCGTACTGCACCATCGTCATGCCGCAAAACTTGTTCTCTCGGATCGTGCCAGCGGCGCCAGGCGGGTACGGCACCATGTAGAAGTCAGTGTTGGTCTTCATCCACGCCAGTCGGAACAGATCCTTGTCTCCATGGGCGAGAATTAGGCGGTCAAAGTGATTCGGACGGTGGAACGCATAGAATTGCAGCACCTCCATCGCGACCGCGCTCTTCCGGCGATTGATCAGGATCTGACCACTCTCCTGCTCAAACATGTCGACAAACGGCATGTCGACGAGCTCCCAGAGCAGTGACAGCTCCTGGATGTTGAAAATCGTGTTCTTTGGGTGCCAGAAATCCGGCCAGAAGATCGCGCTGTTGGTCTGGAACTCCTTGGAATAAAATAAATAAGTCGGATCTTTCACGGGCACGTTGTCGGCATCCAGAAACAGCACGTTCTCGAACGCCGAGTTGTAAATCGCGTGGATCTTGGTCGTGAAGCCCGTGACCGTCGGATCTTTGATGGTTTTCACGCTCACGGGGCCATACTTTTCTTGAATCGCATGCAAAATCTCTGTTTTCTTTGGACTGCGCGCCATTTCGGACTCGAGCACCCACAGCTCGATGGGCAGCACGCAGCCGTACGACCGCAGCGTGCGGATCGTGGCGTACGCGCTCGTCATGAGCTTCGGGTACACGACAATGACGATCCCGTTGCCGAATCCTTTCGAACCTTGAAGCGATGCAAGCGGTTTGTCCCGTGCTTTTTCGTAGATTTCTTGGCTCCTCAGACCGAAATTGGCGAAATCGGCGGCGTTCGTGCACGAGAAGCTCACGTGGTCGCGGACACTGGAACAGTTGAGTTGCATCACGCGAAAGTGCTCGTCGGTATCTCGATCCACCATCTCACAATATCCGGAAACACCGCCCGTGACAAGTTGGTTGCACGCGTGGTCCTGCTCAGGCTCTCGGTCACCCCACGGACCACATCCGGTCGTTTGCTTCCAGCCTATACAGCTCAGGTTTGGACGAATGCGTCGCGGTTGGTGCTTTCGAATGTCGAGTGCTCGGATCGCGTAAATAGATTCGAGCTCCGTGGCTTCAGCACCGTACATTTTCTTTGCGGCATCCAAAATTGCTTGCAGCCGCGTGACTTCGGATTGCGCAGTGTCGCGCAGAATCTGCAGTCGCTTTAGCTCTCTCGCATGATCCTCCACGGACCATTCCGAGCGATCCTTCGACGTAAATGGTGCTAACGCCGCCGAAATCACCGCTGCCACGAGCTCACCTTCGTTCGCTTTCCCGTCTTTTGTACCTATCGGATCTACATCTTTACCATCTGCATTCGCTCCGACCGGATTGCCTCGCAATGCCGCCGCGTTGGCGCCATCCTGACGAGGCACTCGGACTCCCGGCTGCAGCGCTGCATTCGGGTTCCCTTTCGATTGCTGTGGCGTCGATGCTGCGATCGCTACAGGCGGCGTCTGCGCATTCCCCTCTTGGATCCCTAGCAATTTGTTGATCGCGGCGACTTCTTCGGGTCTCGGCACGAACTCGTCTTCGGGTTTGGTTGTCACCAGCATCGGTGCCTTCTGTTTCGTGAGACTCACAATCCTGCTCCCAATGCCGCCAGCAGCAGCCGATCGACTCGCAATCGAGCCGTCGACGTTCGGATCAAGACCGAAGAACGCAAACAGCGCCGCGACGTATACGAGCATCACGAGCGTCACCCACCACTTGACGCTGCGCGACACGAGCCACCTGCCCAATCTGCGCAGCGCCGACTTGACACCGCCACTGCTGCTACTGACACTGCTGGAGAGCCCCATAACGCCGCGCGGAAGACTGGACGACGAGTATCGCTGCGGCATTCGCTTCGCTTCGGCCGCCCCCTTCTCTACTTTTGAATCCCTCTAATCGATTTGCAAAACGTCAGAGCGGAGTGATGGTCGCGGCGCAAGTCGCACGTTGCGACGCGAATGGACGGCGCCTTGACGGACAAGCGAGGGGGAGGTTTCGTACCACGCGGACGCTAATGGGAACCGCTCACAGCAGCAGCTGAGAGCCACCTGTTCCTTCTTATCTGCCGCACACTCGCCACCAGGTGCGCGGGGGATTGTGTGCGGAATGAGGAGCTCCGTCCGGTTCTGAGCGATCGCGAGCGTCTGACATCTGACACTTTTCTCTCAATAGTGGCCTGTGCTATAGCCTCCATGAAGTAATGTTTGGTTTAATTTGTTGGGTATGGAACATCAGTTTCTATACTGCGCGTCATGTGAAACTGGATAGTTGACTGCTCTGGGCACAAACTGAACATTTCAGAGAGAGAAGTTCTCTTTAAGTTAATAACACAGCACGAATGAACCCTGTGGACAAATGACGATCTGAATGATGACAGGCGCTTGCTGTCGCTTTGCTTCTTACCGCAATACTGTATTACCGAATGAACCATTTGCAGCTATGCATTCGATCCCATGGAAGAAAACTCATCGCGCTTCGTCGAGGTGGTGGTGGTGGAATCCGTCCTGCGTCTCATCGCCTCCGTCTTCTTCCTCATTAGCGGCGGTCACTGCTGCTCGAGTCTCTGGGGCTGCGACTTGCTCCTCACTTTCTTTGATCGCATCCGCTGCCCCTTCGTCTCTCCCAACACCCAAAGGAGCTGCACTAGCGTCATCTGAAGAAATTGGTCCTAACGGTGGTTCGGAAGAAAGCGCTTCGTCCGTATGAGCAAATGACGGAACAGCAGCCGCTGCAGCTGCTGTGTCGGTAGGTACATGCTGCCCTTCATGAAGCCGTGGTTCTGCTTCCGCTTCTCGCACCACTGCGTCTTTCTCGTTTCTGTTGACCATGGGTGGAATGATTGATGACTCGACATTGTTGGCAAGAGCTGTGGTCGAATCTTCACCGTCTCGGTCTGTCTTCCTGAGCACAGCGGGTTCATCAGCCTCACGGACTAAGCTCTCTGTAACTGGATGATCTGCATTTGCGGCTTCATCCTTCGGCAGTGGCTTCATTGAAAGTTGATCCGGTTCGCCATGTCGGTTTTCAGCATCACGAGGTGCTTGTGACCAGTTCTCTGCCATCATTGCTGCTGCTCGATTATCATCTTCAGCGTCTTGATGGTGGTCTGGGGTGACACTGACAGGCGGAGGAGCTCTTACTCCTTGCTCGTGCGTCTCAGCTGCTTTCTCCTGCTCAGGCTTTCCATGTTCTTCGTCTTCTGTTTGCACAGTTGGTGGGGCTTCTTGTGGTGGATTCAACGACGGTTCGTGCAAAGCAGGCGATACAGAAGCATCCACCTGATGACTCGCGGGTGGCGGCACATCTCGCTCCTCGGCTGCTGCTTCAACATCGACACTCTTCTCCTCATTCTCCTTTGGTAGCTCTGACACATCAGCTGCCTTCACAAAATCCGCATCGCGCTTCTCCCCATTCACTACTTCAGGGTCGGTCATCGCCGCGCGCAAGTACTGACTCGCGGCCGAGTGCATGGGCTTCCACTGAGAGAAGATCTTCTGGCGGGTCTGCTCAGAGTTGACGAATTTGCCGAACGAGACGATCTCCTGTGCGAAGAAGAGCGCGCAAAAGTACAGCAGCACGCACACGACGAAGAACGTGCGCAACTGCAGCGTGCTCATCTTCTTGGACGACGACGACAGCGAGGCGCCACCTCCACTATAGCTACTGCCACTACTGCTACTATACAAACCACGACGAATATACTTGCTGGACCTGCGTCCTTTGCTGCTACCGGGACTACTATTGCTACTGTTGTTTCTATATACTTGGCGGCTGCTCTCACTTGTCTTGCTGCTGCTGTCGACGGCGTCGACCTCGTTGATGTCGACCGCCGTGTGGAAGTACCTGGCGTCGCCGCGCGGCTTGCGGTGCAGCGTCGTCATCGGCCAGTGTGTCGGTGTGTCCGTGTACGCGAGAGTGAGCTGTGGATTGTGGATGCGAGTTCGTCGCGTCTTCCTGCTTCCCCCTTGCTGTTGTGTCGGTCCAGATGGTGGCGCTTTGCTCCGACACTTCAGACGAACAACCCCAGACACAAAGAAAAAACTAGAGATCCTGGATTAGCGTGTACCACGTAAAACACGCAATTGAAGGTGGTGCCGTTGCACACACATGTTCGTCATGGTGTCGCGAGAGCTCAGAACCCACAAAGCGCGGCAATTGGTCAACACAGCCTGGATATGTCGCGACCAGATGATTGCCTTTGGAGAAGGAAGTGCGCTTGGCGCAGCTGGAAACTCGCTTATGATGCTGAACCAAATTATGCTTTGAGAAGGTGTATTCAGAAAAAAGCACATCCGCAACGTCTTCATCACCACTGCATACTGTGCTCGATGTACTTTGACTTCTCAAATGGGAAAGTTCATTCGCAAGTTTCCTTGCGAATGAATACATGCGTTGCATAGCTAAATAGTAGAAACCATAA
This sequence comes from Globisporangium splendens, assembly GCA_006386115.1. Classification (NCBI taxonomy): domain Eukaryota; phylum Oomycota; class Peronosporomycetes; order Pythiales; family Pythiaceae; genus Globisporangium; species Globisporangium splendens. The sequence continues at coordinate 66,871 of VFIW01000031.1, forward strand.
AGTGAGCAGATGGGTGTGGGAGCTATAATGTGTCTGCATGTAATGCCATTTCTGAATCAAAAGGATGCAGCATCATGGGACGGATAATGCATCGTTGTGCAAATGCAGGATGAGGGGCAACACGATGGAGAGAAGTAAAACGAAGTGTTCCCTCCCAAAGAGAGGATCCAGAAATTGGTTGAAGCCGCATTCAGTTGAGTCGATTCCACGGTAATCTTTAGTGAAAAGCGAAAGATTAATGCGTGATGAAATGAACTCGGTGGGGTGCTGCTCACAGGCTTTCTTTAGGTACAGCAAATTCAGCCCACACAAATATTTGCTGTAATTTAATCACGCATGCTTTTGGTCAAGAAATGCAAAAAAACATGTTTGAGAAAGTTGGGTTTAGTTTTAGTTTTATAAAACCAGGTTTCCCAAAATTGTTTTTCTTTTTTAATCCGAGTGATGTTATAAGTGAATGAACGAGCTTTTCAGCAAATCACTGCCTGTAAGTTCCGCGATTTGATGGATGAATCCACATGTCAAACACCCGGTACAGAAGCAGCTCCAGCAGTCGTCACACTGAACAGCGCATTACACCCGACTGCATCAACAGTCACATTCACAGCCAGTCGCCAGCTAGAACTGTAAAGGAGCAACGCACTTCTCCTGCTAGTTCGATGCATCGTGCTCTGTTGTGTGACGAGATCATTGGCCAATTCAAAAATCAGATAGCCTGTGTAATGGGGCTTCCCATTACATGGGTTCTTGGTCCCAGAGAGTGTGGGTCATGCCCACACTGGTTTTGCCACTCTCTCCAAACCCACCCGTTAACCAATGAACTCTGTATGTAGCCAGTTGCATTTTTAGTCAATAAGAACATTCCATTAAAGTTTAATCTCATTGGATGATAGTCGGATTGGACACCTCATTATCTACCAATCGGAGACACCGCAGGAACAACCCATCAGATTTGCATTTCAGACCTTAAGATTTCAATTCACCTCTCGTTTTGCACGATACCGCGTAAAGCTCCCTTCCTTCTATTGGACGCAGCGTTACGGCTGTGTCCTTCCTCTCACTTGCACTTCCTCAACGCACGTGTACGCCGTATCACGAGCAATCCCGTTACAGTAATCCATTTGTTATTTGTGTCCACAATGCATGCTGAAGGTGGTGTGTGCCACACTAGATCTGGAGACAGATCCGCCTTCATGTAATAGCTGGTTTCAGCCCACTACAAAGTGCGAAAGATGACGGGGTTAGGGACACTGAACACGTCGTAGGAAGGGATGTGCCATCACCAATGGAGACGCGCAGTGCTCGGGATGTTAGTAGCAGTATCATTGCTGCAGCACCACCCACCGAGAGGCGAAATGCTGGCATCTAGCGCCTCCCTAGGGTACGGTTAAGCAACAAAGCAGGCATTTAGGGAGATAATCAAAAACACTAACACTGCAGGCTACTACACAGCACTTCCAACTGAACAATTCTACTTCTTCAATAAATGGAAAACCACAGGCAGAGCGGCTTGATACACATCAATGGAAATGCATTGGCCACCAATGAACGGTCCTTGTGATGTGAACTGTGTAAATACGGTGAATCGCGCTAGGAGGTACTCGCACACAGATGCTGCGTTGGCTCGCACGATAGGTTGAGCGGGTAATAGGGCATCTGGTAAAATGTGTAAGAGTACAGCGTACAGTATGCACCGGTTAAATGCAAAGGACACAACATGCAGCAATTGAATGATGAAGAACGGTGGAACCCCCTGACGAAAATTCTACTGTGGAGTTACTCGTAAGAGCATTCCTGAACTATTACAGCACCAGCGTGTAAGGGACCTGCTCCGGCTCATGTTAATCACCTCATTGATCGTGATCAAACACCAGTCTTTTGATACGTGTATTTCAGCCAATATAGAATCCCACTGTGGGTGTAGAATGTAAGCTAATTCGGAAAGGGGAGCTAGCAATGTAGGTACGCATGTATGTAAAAATAGACAACAAATGCCGTCCAGTGGCACCCTTGTCGTGGTATGTCGATTCAATTGGGCTTGAGAAGAATGGTTTCCTTAATGGAGGGTGTTCTTGCGATCACATGGAGGATCTGGGAGCTTCGCTACTACGTCGTGCGATGCGATAGACCTCTCGCAGAGGTGCTGGTGATGCGCTGCTGTGTTCCCCCCCTGGTTAGCGGACGCGGTGTGGTAGACTGGTATCTCGCTCGTTCGCGGACTGTGCGATCGTGGTTGCATCGTTCCTGCGCGTCTCGGCGTCTTGGTTCGTCGCTGGCTTGGCTCGGTCGCTGTCTTCGGCTGGTGGCGCGCTCTTCGTTGGTCACGTTGGCTGCGGTGGTGGCGCCGCGGCGGCCCTCATCGTGGCGCGCTCGTCTTTGTTGTTGCTGCTGCGCGTCTCGGGGTCTTGGCTCGTCGCTGGCTTGGCTCAACCCTGCGTTGATGGTGTTAGGTTGCGCCGGCGTCGGTGACACCGCTATCGTGGCGCCTCGTTCGCGCCGAATTTGCTCTCCGCCGGCATGGAGTCGCCATATGCGGTGACTGGACTGGATTGCCGTAGCTGAGCCACGGCGATTGAGCTGGTTGGCAGTACGTTTGTGGAGGCCGAGATGCTCTGTGAAGATCTTGTAGTTGCGGGTCCCGACCCCACCCAGCGAGCCGAACACGATCGCCGATAGGTGCACTTGCCATCCTTGACGCTCAAGGTGAAGTTTTATAGGCGCGTACTTTCGTACCTTGTGTTCGTACGCGAAGGCAAGGTTGGAGCTCACCGGGTCATCGCCTGATTGCTCCTCGAAGGAGATCGACAGATCGGATACGTACACCGTGCCAGTGGCGTGGTCGAACAGTTGAATATCGGGTCGGTAGGCGGGACCAGTGAAGCTAGCCACGGGTTCGTCGTAGTGGACCGTGAACCTGCCTTGTGAGCTCGTCACCACAGGAGAGACTGCGTTCTTGATGAGCTGGAGGATGTTGTCGTGGCGGCCGCGGATTGCCTCTTCGTTTCCGGGGCAATGGTTGATGACGTGTGGCAGCGTCTCCTGGTGGGAGCATCCTGGGTGACGACAGACTGCGTTGCGGAGCTGCCGCATGCGTTTTAGCACCGCACGGGTGCAAACAAGGTTGAGGCGAGCGCGAAGAGCAAACCGGAATTCAGCATCACTGAGACCTCCGCCTCGGGACAGAAAAGCGCTGCCGAAGCCGCCGTGAGCGCGGACTGTGTGGCCTTGGTCCGAGGCCGCCTTCCATTCCGCAAGCGCGAGCATTTTCATGTGTTGCTTGAGTTGTCGTGCTACGGTCTTGTGGCGCAGTGCGTGTCGGTGGTGCGGGACGCGTAGTTGGAGCATCTTTTCTGTGGCAACTCCTTCGGGTGAAGTAAACACCTCGGTGGTGAATTGTAGGTTGTAGGAGCGCAGATGGCGTTGCACATCAATCCACATGTAGCCAATGTCGCCATGGGTCCGCTTCACGGTGGCATGCGGGGAATCAGGCAACTTGTAGTTAAGAAATAGCTGAATGAGTTCTTCGTCCTTCTCTCGCCAATGCGCCGCATCGAGTTTAAATCGCAGCTGGATTATTTGGATGACTTGAGCACGGGCAATTGCTCTCACGCTAGGGTCCCTTGAGTGCAGCATCTGCCAGCCGTGTGCGATTTGGAGTGCGGCATGAAGGTTCTTGAGCTTGACGAAGCCCAGTCCCCCACTAGACTGCGGCGCGAAGAACGCTGCGCTGAGTGAGACTGGCGGCAGGCAGAGCACGTGTCGAAGTCCCTTGGCCAGCGCTGAGTCGAAGCCCTGGTGTAAGAGGCTATCCGAGGCAGCCTCAAGCACAGCACGCACGCTTGCGCTTGAGAGGAAGACTTGAGAGGAACTTGGCAAAAATGCAACTCAATTGAAATGAGCTTATGGTTCCTGGCACTACATATAAAACACCACTAGGACTCCTACAGGTTTTATGCATAAAACCTAAACATGCAGAAATAAAACCTATGAATCTGATGTATAAAACCTTGGGTACACTGAGGTTGAACCTACAGGATCTTCGAGAAACTTGAACTTGAAATACTGCGAAGATTCCCTGCGAAGTGACTGGCTCATGCCACTCACTTCAGGTGGTAGAGACACGTCCGTCTCGTCAACAGTGTTGTTTCCCCAAGTAGGAACCATCATTCACATGTCTCGAGTACTGTTGTGCGCAATCACGCCGAATCTCAATGATTGCGAGCGACCAACACTCAACTCAGACACAGATTGCTCTGACGTCAGACGATGACGTCACCTGTGCATGTGGGGATCACTTTATGTGCTTCACCCAATATCTTCGCACCCACAATGCACTTCCACAAGGTGGTGTGTGACACACACAAAGAGCCACCTTGCATGTAATGGCAGCCTTAGCCCATTACATCATCCCTCCCTTAAAGTTCCATCACGGACTCTACTTCTTTCGGAAGAGGCACCCGCTCTCACTTTCCAATTGACCATGAAGCGATCAAGCGACCAAGTGAAGCGCGAAGAACAGCCCGAGCCGAAGCGGCAGCGGACGACTCCCGGCTTGTACGACATCTCCACTATTCGCAAGAAGCGTGGTGACGTCGATTCTACAAGGAGTTGTTCTTCCTCTGGCGCAAGATGTCTGGCAGAGACGATCCAGGCAAGTCCAGCACAGCGAATCTCGAGTCGTGGAAGACGTTTGTCCGACTCGAGAACGAGCATCTTGTCGAGCGTTTGCTAGGGAACCTAGGAGGCACGCTCGAGAACGACCATAAAGAGCTTGGCTCTCGTCATTCTAGTGCTCGCAAGAGCACTACAAGCTCTGCTCGTAGCTGTGAACCTGTAAGAGGGCGCTGTTCACAACAGTCCCTCAAACACGGCACACACGCTTGTGCCAGAGGAAGCGATCTCCCGACTTGGAGGGAGGAAGGAGACTTGAGGGCTTGGAGGAAAATTTGCAACTGAATTAAAAATGGTTATGGTTCCTGTCGCTACTTACAAATGAACCCCAAGGGCTCCTACAGGTTTTATAACTAAAACCTAAACATACACAATAAAACCTATGAATCTGATATATAAAAAACCTTGGGTACACTGAGGTTGAACCTACGGGATCTTCTAGAAGCTTGAACTTCAAGTCTTGTTTAAAATCCCTGCAAAGTGATTGGCTCGCGCCACTCACTCCAGGTGGCAGAGACACGTCGGTCTCGTCGCCAGTCCAGTTCCCCAAGCAGGAACCATCACTCAGTACTTGATTAGTACATGGATGTCATTGCTCTGTACTGATTAGTACATGGGAACAACATTCTGCACTGATCAGCACAGAGAACACTCGTGACGTCATCGAATGACGTCACACGTGCATGTTGGGACTGTATTACCGTAATCCCTTTGTTATTTGTGTCTCCACAATGCACGCTGAAGGTGGTGTGTGACACACTAAATCTGGGGACAGATCCACCTTCATGTAATGGCTGGTTGTGGCCCATTACAGAACCACGTCGGGAACATCAGACTGAAGAGCCTCTCGAGGTTCCCACGTGTCTGAGTCCGGTGGAGAGCCAAGCCACCGTACTCTGTAGAAGCGTTGACGGTTCGACGACTTCTCTCCTCGACGACGAGTCGATCGATCCTCATGATCGACTATCGACTCAACGATCCAACGGCGCTCTCCCTGATGATCGATCAGAGGAGGTGGGGTTGAACGCGAAAACGATTGAGCGACTCTGGAAGTGGAAGAGTGCTCACCGCGCTCAGATCGAGGCTCTTGAAGTTCGCAACGCGGTACTCGAAGACCGGTGCGAAAGCCTCGAAGACCGGTTGAAGGAGCAGGAGTCGAAGATCGACTTGCTGCTCGATGGTCTTGCCCAGCGTTCGGCAATGGAGTCACGTTTCGAACAGAGGTCCGAGAAGATTCAAGTCGAGCTTGAACGACTCCAGAAGGCTGAGAAAGCCCGTGATGCGTATCGCGAACGTCTACTGCGCTCTGTGGAAGAGGCAGGGGTTTCTCTTGAGATACTTCGGAAGGAGTATCATGGTCGCCTTCTCGCGTTGGAGACAATAAAGGACGAGTCCTTTGATGTGCTTCAGCGCCTTTATGCCGAGAAGAAGCTCCATGGCGATGAGTTACAGACTCTTCGCGAGCTGGTGGAGCGACTTCAGGATCGACTTGATCGTCTGGCAAAGGCTCTATAGGGTTCGCTGACCCACTTGGAAGGTAAGGCTTTAGTCTACCTACGTAGAACGTAGGGTGTAGTCGCATGCGTTTAGGAATGTCTAGTGTGTAGGCATCACCATTGCATTTAACCACCTTGAACGGTCCAATGAACCTTGGCAGAAGCTTCGAGCTTCCCAAGTTGGACACTGCATGTTCAGGCAGGTTCGCCGTGCTAAGCAATACAAGATCATTGATCTTATAAACTTGCTTGTTCTTCCTTCCGCTCTTGTCTGCTTGTTCCTTTTGCAGATCCTGAGCCTTCGCTATTGCGTCTCGAACAAACCTCACAACGGCTTGTCTCCTCACAATAAAGTCATCGACTTGCTGCTCTTCACGACTTGTTGGGTCGCCGAGGGGTTTCATCGAGTCAAAATTCGCTTTTAACTCTGTGACAGCATTCAGGTCATAAGACGACTTCGGCTTGTTTCCATGAGCCAGAGTCCCTCCCCCACTTAAGGTAGAGACCTCACCCATTATGGAAGCAGGCACTCGAGGATGAATGCCATAGCTCACATAAAATGGAGAGTGACCTGTCGAGACATGCGTGGAGTTGTTCAACGCAAACTCGGCAAGAGGGAGAAACTCACTCCACTCTCCGAAAGACGTCGCATAACTGCGCAACACGTCTTCCAGGACACGATTCACTCGTTCAGTTTGACCATCTGTCTCTGGGTGTGCTGCTGTTGACATGGATAGTTTCGTATCCAAAATGCCAAGCAGAGTACGCCAGAATCTGGATGTAAACCGAGTGTCACGGTCTGATACGATCTCTGAGGGCAGACCATGTAGGCGAAACACCACGTCTACAAAGACTTTCGCAGTCATCTCTGCCGAGATCTTGTCCGAGACCGGGGTAAGATGCACCATCTTACTGAATCGGTCCACAAACACCAGGACACCATTCCTGCGATGTTTGTCCCTTGGAAGTCCGAATATGAAATCCATACTCACAGACTTCCAACTGTCCTGAGGGACAGGTAATGAACGAAGTGGAGCCTGAGTAGAGCCAGATGGCTTAACTCTTTGGCACACTTCGCAAGTCCTCACATACTTGCGAACCCACTTGTACATGTGAGGCCAGTAGTAATCTCGAGGCAAGTTGAGGAACGTTTCCTCACGTCCGAGATGGCCACTCGAAGGACCGTCATGATACTCGTACAAGAGTCGATGGCGCAGACCTTCGTCGTTGGGGACAACGATCCTCGCTGGATCCCCTTCGTCAACCGCATAATACAACAGCTCATTGTGCATGCTGTAACGGTGAACACGCGATCTTGCTCTTGATGGGAGGTTTTGGAGTGCCTTATCTGAGGGATTCTTGAAATACTTGATCAGTTCTTGACATGCTTCGTCTTGCTTGTAGCTCTCAGTGATTTATTCTTGGACTGTGCTTGCCACTCCCGTAGCATTCGTGTTGACGTCTTCACAGAGTCGGCACGCTCCGTTCGTGTCGTCACTCTTGTTCTTCGGATCATAGTCCGGACGTCTTGACAAAGCGTCAGCAAGTATGTTGGACTTGCCGGGCTTGCAGTGTACAACAAAGTTATACTCAGCAAAGAAGGAAAACCATCTTGCCATTCTTTGCGATAGGTGAGGCGTCTTTACAGCTGTCCGCAGTGATGCGTGATCAGTGTAAATAGCGAACTGCTCCTCACCAAGCAAATAGACTCGGAACTTTGCCAATGCATACTTCATGGCCAAAAGTTCTTTGTCATGGACCGGATAGTTCCTTTCTGCGGGCCTGAGTTGTCGTGATTGATACGACACAACTCTTTCTTTGCCCTCATCATCGTGTTGCATCAGTGCACACCCGATGGCATAATCGCTCGCATCGCAGACTACATGGAACGGCTCCTCATGATCTGCGAGAGCTAGGACAGGAGCTTCTCTTAAGCTCTTCTTCGCTTCAGCAAACGCTGCCTGATGTTCCTCAGACCACTCCCACTCATTGTCCTTTTTCAAGAGACTCGTGAGAGGTTGCACTAGTGCTGCGTAGTTGCTTGTGTATTTGTGCAGGTAGTTTGCCAAACCCAACCACTGGCGTAGTTGTTTGACATTCTGAGGAATAGGCCAATCGTCAACAGCCTTGACTTTCTCGGGATCAGCTCGAACGCCATTCTTGCCAACAAAGCAACCGAGTACAGGGATCTCAGGGGCGAAGAAGACGCATTTCTTCAAGTTAGCGTATAATTTATTTTCACGCATAACCTGAAAAACTTGACGAAGATGATCGGGATGAACATCAACATCCTTCTTCTTTCCCAAAGCCTTACTGTGAACGAAGATATCGTCAAAGTAGCTCGGTGCAAACTCTCTCAATGGACGAAGTATATTCGTGACCATTCTGTCGAAAGTTGCTGGCGCGTTCTTCAGACCTTGTGGCATTACCATCCACTCCCACAGCATACCACTAGGGGTGCTTACTGCTGTAAATGGTACATCGCTCTCACGCATACGAATCTGATAGAACCCATCTTTCAGATCGATCGCGCTAAAGACAGTGCTGCCAACCATTCCATCAAGGATCACATCCTTACGTGGAACTGGGGTCTGAGCAGGTATGGTCGCATCATTCAATTTGTTGAATGCATGAACAATACGCCAACCACCTGTGGCCTTCTTAACACAGAAGGCAAGACTACAGTGCGGAGACTTGCTCTCGCGCACATGGCCAGCCTTCTGTCGCTGCGCGAAGAACTCATCGATTGCATCAACTTGTTCCTTCGGTAGCGGCCACTGCCTTGTGATGCAGTACTTCGTTCCCGGAAGTACGTCTATCTCGTGACGAATGCCTCTGTCTTGCGGCAATTCGTCAGGCACTTTGTCTGGGAATATGTCCGCATATTCCTTGACAAGTCCATACACGGGGTTTGTCTTTAGAGCGTCCCACGACTGCTCGTCAAACCTTTCCTTCCGTGTCTTCTCATCTAACACTTCCGCAGTGTTGATGACATCGTCGGCAGCTTCATCGACGATCGCACAAATTTGCGAAATTTCGCCTTTCGCCAGGCTACGCTTGAGCGTCTTCTTGCTCATCAACGGCAAGGAAATCAATTCTTGAGCCAGACTTGGAGGATTTTCAACTTGTACGTGACGCACTATCTGGCTGTCACCTTCTTCATTGTAGACTGCGACGTTCACATATTCTCTTGAAGTGGCTTGTTCTTGTCGCTTCACTTCATCTTCTGCCTTTCTTGTGTCTTGATCAGGGACGCTTGCAGATCTTCGTTCTTCTTCGTCGGTCTTCTTGTCTTCTTTCCTTCTGCCAGAGCGGAACTCCACATCGCTCTTGGCTACAGGAGTAGTCTTTTTCTGGCGCCTGACTACTCCACCTCCAGTGGTCTTCACGGGCTTGTCATTTGAGTGTGAGGGGCCATCGCACGCCTGACTCTCATTAGACACATCTTCCACAGAGGTATATGCCCAAATTACCTCTCTTGCTGCCAGGCAGCCGAGGTCTTCGTCGACTTGCTTGTCGACGCTGATCTTCTTCTTCTTCCAGTCAATGCTCGGTTGGTACCTTCTCAGCCAGGGCATTCCCAGAATCAGATCAAACTTGTCATCGAGGTCGAGTGCTATAAACTCGTCTTCGCCTCGGAAATCATCACATTCGATTGCCATACGCAACACGCGCTTAGGCATCGTCACTTTCGATCCGTTCGCCAAGCGAACGATCATTTCCTTGTTTGAGTTAGGCAGGTCCAAACCTTGCCTTCTCACCACTTGTGTGCGGACAAAATTGTTCGACGCACCAGTGTCTACAAGAGCCCGTAGAGGTTCTGAATAACCATCTACCTTAACCTTGTGGACTATCAAGGCTGGCTCTTGCTCGACATGCTCACATCTGTTCGCGGAAACTTCATGTGCATTGCGCACATCGGGGCAAGAGTTCTGCGCTTCCACGACATTCACAGAACTCTTTGTTCGCCCAGTAGGGAGCCCCGCTCCTACTGGTCGTTCCCGTTTTTTGGCTGTTGGGAACGCTCGAATCGTCGGCCTCTGCCTGATCGATTCGATCGCGAACCGTGTGTCGCTTGCTGGCTTGGCAAGGACACCTTGCAATTTCTTGCGATGTGACCGGGCTTGCCGCAACGGAAACACTTCCCGTCATTGCGTGGCTGTCTGTTAGCGGTCGCATCGGCATACGAGATGTCCATCGGCTCTGGACCGTCGTATGTGACTGCGTGTTGTCGAACAGGACGAGGGCCGAAACCGTTGAACTTGGCTTGCTTGATGCTGAATTCTTCTTGCATCGCTCGCTCGATGGCTTCATCCAGCGTCTTGGGGTACTCGCGGAACAGCTGGTTCCGAATCGGACCGTCATTGAGCCCTGCCATGAATGTCACAACTTGCGTTGAGGCATCAATCGGCTCATTCACGATACTTGACACGAGGTATCGTGCTCGTTGAGCGTACGAGTGTAGGTCGTATTTACCCTGACGAAGCTTTAAGAACTCAGCGCGAGCCCGAAATTCGCTCTGCGGAGGCTCAAAAGCTCTCTTCAGCTCTCGCTTGAAGTCGCCCAGGTCGTAGAAGCAATGTGGCTCCGCCAATCGCTTCCCATACGCCCAACTCTTCGCTCGACCCGCAAGGTTTGACATCGCAAACAACACTTGCTGCATTGGGTCCCGTAGTTGTCTTGCAGTGATAGCTGCATCCAACTCAACGAACCATCTCGCTAGAGGTTCGTTTTCTCCGCCACGGTACAGAGATACATCGAGCCTCAGAGGCGCCACTCTCATCGCCGTGACAGGAGTTGCAGGCTGTCGATGAGTGTTCATGATCTCGCGATGCATGAAGCTCGTAGCCGCATTCCTCTGCTCATCCGGTGACGCTGATCTCAGCAAGCTGATTACAGCTGCCTCACCGATGACTGCTCGCATACGCTCGAGGGCTGCCCACTCGTGGCTAGACAAATGAGGGAAATGCTCATTCATCAGCTCCACGGTCTCTGCAGGCATCGTACCCATCGGCGTCTCCATCCCTCCCATTGTTTCTCACAATCGAACAGGGGTCTTGGAATGTCCGCGCACGCTACACAAGCGGCCTATGCAGACTCTTGACTTGGTCGTTGGAAGGACTACGAAGTGCTACCAGGTGTAAGAGGCTATCCGAGACAGCCTCAAACACAGCACGCACGCTTGCGCTTGAGAGGAAGACTTGAGAGGAACTTGGCAAAAATGCAACTCAATTGAAATGAGCTTATGGTTCCTGGCACTACATATAAAACACCACTAGGACTCCTACAGGTTTTATGCATAAAACCTAAACATGCAGAAATAAAACCTATGAATCTGATGTATAAAACCTTGGGTACACTGAGGTTGAACCTACAGGATCTTCGAGAAACTTGAACTTGAAATACTGCGAAGATTCCCTGCGAAGTGACTGGCTCATGCCACTCACTTCAGGTGGTAGAGACACGTCCGTCTCGTCAACAGTGTTGTTTCCCCAAGTAGGAACCATCATTCACATGTCTCGAGTACTGTTGTGCGCAATCACGCCGAATCTCAATGATTGCGAGCGACCAACACTCAACTCAGACACAGATCGCTCTGACGTCAGACGATGACGTCACCTGTGCATGTGGGGATCACTTTTATGTGCTTCACCCAATATCTTCGCACCCGCAATGCACTTTCACAAGGTGGTGTGTGACACACACAAAGAGCCACCTTGCATTTAATGGCAGCCTTAGCCCAATACACCTGGAGTTGAGACTGTAGGGGGCGGACGTGGCGTAGGAGATATTCGATTTGGGGAACCACGTACGTTTTTATGGCCCGTACCATTTGCCACGGAGCGAGGTCCGAGCGGAAAATGGCGGATATGTCCCGCTTCAGCTCTGCAAGTCTTGGAGCGATGGATACGCGTCGTTTGGTATGGTTGAATCCGTCGCCGATACCGAGGTAGGTGTAGCTTTGCGACAGGTCCATCGTCGGGATCGGGTCGCCGTCGAGGGTGAGGGAGACTGCATTCGGATCCGCGTGTAGCTTCCTGCCGAGGTCTGGCTTCACTGAGAGAGACGCGCACTTGGCTGGGTTGGCTGTCATTGCTGACCAGCGCAGGAATGTTGTCACCAGGTGGTGCGCTTTCTGGATGCCTTCTGCACTGTTGCTGAAAGTCTTTAGGTCGTCAGCGTACGCGGGTACAGACACGCTCACGTCAGTTGCCAGTGGGATTCCAGAGGCGAGCCCATGGAGCGCGCGGATGAGCGGCATGATCCCCACCAGGAACAGGTGTGGGCTCAGCGGACATCCTTGGTAGACACCAGTTTCTTGTCGGATCGGGTCTGTTGCACCACCCGCCGTGTTCGCGACTGTGTAGTACGAGTCGTGGTAGATGTTCTCACAGCGTTCAACGAACGCGGGGTCAACGCCAATGGCCCGCAAAACCTGCCACATGAGTAGCGGTGGTATCGAGCCGAATGCATTCTTAAAATCATACCACACCATGTGTATGGCACGGGGTTTGCGGCGCGTTTGGTCGAGGACAGCAGAGCTCACGAAGTTGTGCTCGTTGGCTCCGTTAAAGTGACGGAGGCCTTTCTGCGCGTCCGTGAGACGGTCATTCGCGTCCAGCCACCGCGTCAGTCGTAGCGCCAGTAGTCCGGTGTACAGTTTGTAGATGCATGGCTGCAGGCAGATTGGCCGCCAGTTGGATGGGTCCTTGGGGTCACCTTTCTTGAAGATGAGCTGGGTGACACCGACCTTCCACGTGCTGGGCACCTTGCGGTGTGACCAGCAGAAGCTGAACGCCGCATGCAATGCTGGGAGTAGCTCGAACCGGAACTTCTTGAATACATCGTAGCCAATGCCGTCGATACCTGGGCTGGAGGCGGCGTCTGCGCGCTGGAACTGGTCTTCAACTTCATCTTCGGTAATATCTTCGGAGAAGGCGCCGGACGCTTTGGTCGCGGCTGGGAGTGACTCCAGGAGCTGGCGAAAGACGGCACCGGTTGCGCCGTTGTAGTCGAAGTGGCACGTCGGCGCACTAACCCCTTGGAAGTAACGCTGGATCTCGTCGCGAGAGATTGGGCAGGTATTCGGAGCCGAAGTACCGGTGCCATCACCACTGGTCGGGAGAAGCAGCTGGTGCATACACGCTTTTTCGTTCGTGTCGAAGCGTTTGCGCGTGCGTTCGCGTCGAAGCGCGCTCCTCACCCGTCCGGCGCGTCGGCGCGCCTTTTGGATGCGGCGTTGGGACGCCTGGGGTGCTGGTTGGGCTGCCGCCAGGTCGTCGAGAGCTTGGTCCAGTGCTTGGTGCACCGGCTCGGTGGATACTCGTGGCGGACGTCGTTGCTGGTGCTGCTGGTCTTGGGGTGGGCGAGGAGGGGTCCGTTGGCGCTTGCAGAATGGCACGAGAGCCGTGTATAGTTGCGATGTGAGAGCACTGATGATGCCTTCACCTGCTTCCCAGGTGTCGGTGTCCGCAATGCGGTCCGCGAACGTGTTCGCGATCTTGGCTACGGCCGTGGTCGCCATCTCGTCCTCGCTCTCAGTAAGTTGTCGCAGTCGGAGCCGACGTCGGCGCGCGGGTACGCAGTCGGGGCCGATGTCGAAAGTCGGGAAGACTTCACCGTCAGTGTGCAGCGTTGCGTCGGCTTCGGCTTCCAAATCTTCCATCTCGTGATTCGCGGCGGCTTGGTCAAGGTCGGGGTCGATGTCTTCCATTGGTTCGGTGGGGCTTGGGTCTCGAGGTGGTGACGCAGCCACGACGAAGGTAGCCGGAGAGCAGCACTCGGTGCTATTGGTGCCATGGGTGGCACACACAATATTCGTGCGCCGGGTGTTCAACCCCTGGTTGGCCAGGCGGTCGGCATGCTGGTTTGCAAACCTGTCGATGTGCTTGAGCTGGTATTGGGCGAGACGTCGCAGCAGGTCCTTGGCTTTCTTGCGCAGCTTCCGTAGACGTGGGTTGTTGCACCCGAACTCGCCTCGGAGCTGGGCGAGCACGAGCGTACTGTCTCCCTCGATGCGCAGGCGCTGAGCTCCGTGGTGCGTTGCACTTTGTAGCCCAGCGATTAGCGCCATATATTCCGCTGTGTTGTTGGTGTTGGTGTTGGACGGTAGGAAGTGCGCGATTGTCCACTTAACGGTGCCGTCGGGATGGAAGAGCGCTGCACCGGCGCCGGCGGCACCTGGGTTGCGGCGACATGCTCCGTCAAATCGGAGCACCCACGGCAGGCGAGATGTGGATGCTGGGGCTGGAGGCGGTGTTGTTGCTGGAGCTGGAGTCAATGCTGGTGCTGGAACAGGCGTAGTTGATGGAGCAGGAACAGGGGTCGATGTTGGAGCTAAGGCTGGGGGCATTAGTGGTGCTGGGTCAGGAGTCGCTGTTGGAGCGGGAGTCGGTGTTGGGGCTGGATCAGTGGTCGGTGTGTGTGCTGGAGCAGACGTCGAAGTTGGGCTTGGTGCTGGGGACATGGCTGGTGGCGGGGCTCGCAGCGGCGCAGGATCGGGGGCCGCAGTTCGTGTCGGGACTGTGGCGAAGAGGCGAGCGAGGAACTGTGACGCTCGAGTTGATGGGTCAGGGGAGATGGCCGGGATTGTCACGGGCGCGGGCGACATCGAGGGGGGGATCGGTATCGCAGGCGGCACTGGTTCATCAACGAAGCTGACCGCGCGGTCGCGCGTAGTAGCGGGGGGAGTGATCGACTCCGAGGTATGGGGTACGGCCATTGTCTCAGCGTCGACCTCGAGAGTGGGGTGCCTTGGGCTCTGGTGTGGGGCTGCTGGTGCCACCGCCGCGGAATCGGGGTCGGCGTCGGATGTCGGCGCCTGCGTAGTACCGTCGTTGGCGTCTGTTGGATTGTCGCGCTGCACGTCTCGGAGGCAGGCTTCGGCGTGCCGTGTCGCCGCAATGCGCGAGGTGTACGAGACGCCGCAGGCACAGCCTGCGTGGAAGATGTCGACAAAGTCGACACCGCGATGGTGGCGATGGCGGTGGGAGCGCAGCTCTGCCATGTGTGGCGCGGCAAAGTCGCACGCAACGCATCGGAAGAGTCTTGCGTTGTGAGCGAAGATCGATAGCGGTGGTGGACGCTCGAGCGCGTGGACGACTGGTGGGGGCTCGTGGAGCGGCGTGGGCCATTCGGTGGCCGGGATGGTTGGTGGTGGGAGCGGCACGGCTGAAGCAGCAACAGCGTCGAGTGGACTCGCGTCCGTGTCGCTGTCGCTGCCTTCATCTGCGCTCAGGAACGCAGCGTCGCTGCTGCCGACGCTCATCGCGTCGTTGTCGTCGTCGCGCGCGGTCGAGGCCGCGCTGTCCAGTGAATCGGCGCGCGCGCGCGGAAGCCACGAGAAGATGGCCATGGCGCGGCTCGCTGCAGGCGCACACGCACGGACACTCACGGACGGGGGCGTCGCACGCAGAGGGGGCACTGAGTAGAGCTTCAAGAGTAGGGCGGGAGAGTATCGACCGCGGAAGGCTGAAAAGGGCGGTGGGGGCGGCGCACGCGCTCACCCCCGCTGACAAAAATTCTACTGTGGAGTTACCCGAAAGGGCATTCCTGAACCATTACAGCACCAGCGTGTAAGGGGCCTGCTCCGGCTCATGTTAATCACCTCATTGATCGTGATCAAACACCAGTCAAATAAAAGTCTATTACCAAACGTTACCTAGCCGTTGCGGTCCACACCGCGTGGCATATCTGTCACACACTACTGTTGGTAGTTGTTGTGTCCGTGTCCCGGGATGTTGTGGGGATGGGGTGCGCGGTTGAGATGCTGTCGTAATGGTTGGGTTTGTGAGGCGATATCCTTCGTGGATCTTGCGCTTCTGGTCGTGTCTCGACCATTCTATTGTTTCTCTCTCGTTTGTGCAGGGGCCGCTGTGCGCGGTTGCTTTGGCTGCGTGCGTTCCGTTGGGACTCGCGCCTGTCGGGTTGTGTCACGGCGCCGCGCTGGTGTCGTCGCGTTGCTGGAAGCTGAAGCTGGGGTCGGGCCGCGAGTTTGGCTCGTGGCTGTCACTGTCGCTGTTGTTGCTCTGGATCGTCGTCGGTTGTAGCTGTCGGTCGTTGCTGTCGTTGTTGGTGCTCTGGATCGCCGTCGAGTGTCGCTGTTGGTGGTCGGTCTCCGTGCGCCTGGCCGCTCTTTGGTTTGACTACTGGCGCGAGGCGTAGTACTTACCTTTCTTGCAGTTGCCGTCATCGCCGGTTCGCTTGAGTCTCGAGCGGCGCTCGGGTGCGTGCTCGACGCTTTGGTCGCACTCGTTCGTGCGATCTGTCGAGGCCGTTCTTGTGTGCTGTGCTGCTGGCGTTGTCTACCGTTCTCCACTCCGTTGCCGTCAGTGCCACGAGCTCTGGTACTGCTGGACTTACCCTGACCTGTCGGTGTTCTGGACGCGGCACTGGGTTTCTCCATGCCGCGGCCGGAATGCCGCTGTCCATCCGTCGTCGTCGATCTTTGCATCGTGGCCGTTGTCGAGGTCGCTGGCGTAGCCGCACGTGTGGGCGAGCGCGTGAGCGTCGCGTTGCTTCGGTTCGTCGATGATCTGGTTGCCTGTGGTCGCTGCTGCGGGTGTGGTCTTGGTCTTGGCCCTTGCTCTCGGTTGGATCGAGCGCTGTCACGACATATCGCTTGAGTGCGGTGCGTCGTAGTCGCCATCTCTGCCGCCGCCGGCGTGGTGCCAATGCGGTCGGCTGAGTTCCTGCAGTTGTCTTCCCGTTGCTGATTTGTCGTCGCTGCTCGCGCTGGCGCTGACGCTCGCGTCAGAAGCCTCGTCTCTCCGTTTGCAATTGCGTGTCGCTTCCAGATGCGGTGGCTGAAGTTCACGTGCCGTGCCGAGAGCTGCCGCTCTAGTGCGCGCGAGACACCTTTTCGCATCCCAAGCATGTCGGTGTACACCTCGAGATTGCTCGAGCAGATGGACCCAAGAGATCCGTAAACTAGTGCACCCACGTGCACTGTGTACCCTTTGTACTCTAGGAAGCGCACGATGTTCTCGTATTTCTTAATCTTGATCGCGCGGACGCGCGCAAAGTTCGACGAAGTGGCAGCGTCATCCGTGGCCTGGTCTTCGAATGCGACGGCGAGGTCCACGATGCTGGCGGTCATTGCGTTGTCATCGTAAAGTTGGACGTCCGGTCGTTGGGCCGTTTGACTTCTGCTGGTGCTCGTGTCATTGTCCTCCATACCCGGCACAGTCGCGTCGATGAGCAGCCGCTGATGGGAGCGTCTGCTACGACCTTGTTCCGCCACCACGCGGTGTCGGATGATCTGCAGCGACTCATCGTGCCGCACACGAATAGCGTCGGCACCAAATGAGCAATGATGGAGAACGTGAGCAAGCGTTTCGGTGTCGTTGCAGCCTGGTGCACGACACCGATTATTCTGCACAATGTGCTTGCGCTTCAACGCGCTGCGCGTATCAACTTGGTTGAGCCGAGCACGCACCGCAAAGCGATAGCTACTATCGTAGACAGCTGACGGCCGCGTCAGAAACGCGCTGCCAGCGCCACCGTGGAGCCGAGCCGTCTTGCCTTGGTCTTGGAAAGTGCGCCAGCGCGCCAGATGTCGGAGCCGGAGATGTGTCTTGATCTGCCGCCCCCACTCCTTGGGAACCAGTGCTTTCTGCGTGTGTGGTACTTGCAGTTGCAGGTGTTCGCCGTTCACCGTCCCTAACTTGAGTTCAAAGGTCTTCAGGTACGTCGCGACATCGACCCACAGAGAGGCCGAGTCGCCCGACACCTTCTTTTTCAGCGCAAACGCTGATCCAGCGAGTTCGCTGTTCAGGAACATTTGGATTGCTTCCTCTTCACGATCGGTCCAATGTGGTTCGTTGAGCACGAAGCGCTTCCGAATCACCGTCAGAAGTTGCCCTCGCGCGATGGCTCGCACGTTGGGATCTTGCGAGTGCAGCATCTGTAGACCGTGGGTGATTTTGAGAGCGCCATACAATTCGCGCAATGGTAGAAGTCCGAGGCCACCCGCCGACGTTGGCGCATACAGAAACTCGGTCGTCGCGGTCTGCGGCAGCTGCAGCAGCCGCTTCAAGCCACGCACGATCGTTTTGTCAAAGCCGTCGAACATGCTGAGGAACGGGCGCAGATGGCGCAGCGGGTAGTCGAGCTTGGAGAGCACATACGACTTGATCGCGCGCATTATTTGCCACGGAGCTAGGGGACTCTGTAGCAGCTTGATCACATCCGTCGTCAGCTCACGCAGCGTATCTTGGAGCACGACACGTACGCGTGCATGGTCTGGACCGTCCTCAATGCCCAGATAAACGTAGCCGTCGTGGCCAGTGAGCCTCGGTATCACGTTGTCGTGGATCGACAGATCGAGGCGCTCGTTGTGGCTCTCGCAGTCCGCAGCAGCGTCTGACACCATCAACGCGCATTTGCTCGCGTTGGCCTCCATTCGAGTCCACTGCAGGAATTCAAGCACGGCACCGTGGAGCGCACGAATTCCAGTGGCTGTTTTGGCAAAGATCTTCAGGTCGTCGGCATACGCTGACGTGCACTCTGGATTACCAGCAGCCAGCGACACCCCGTGCTCGGATTTCATGCCGTCCAGGACGAACATGAGCGGCGTGAGCGCAGCAATAAACAGGTACGGGCTGAGCGGACAGCCTTGATAGACACCGCGGCCCTGATGCACCGGGTCTGTTGTGCCATCGCGCGAGTCAACAATGAAGTACGAGTCCGTGTAGATGTCGCGTACCACCTGCAGAAACGCGTGTGGCACGCCGAGCCTCTCGAGCACCTTCCACATGTACACCTGCGGCAGCGATCCAAACGCGTTGCGCAGGTCGTACCAGACGACAAAGAGCTTCTTGCGAGTGCGCCGCGCTTGTTCGTACAAACTCGTGGCCACGAAGTTGTGTTCATTGCACCCGTTGAAAGAACGGAACCCTTTCTGCGAGAATGTGAACCTAGCGTTGGCATCCATCCAGCGCTGAAAACGCACTGCGAGGACACCGGCGTAGAGCTTGTACACTGTCTGCTGGAGACAGATTGGTCTCCAATTGCTCGGGTTGCCGCGTTCACCCTTGCGCTTGTAGATGAGGCGTACGTAGCCGACTTTCCACAGCCTTGGGACACTTTGGAATGTCCAGCACGCGTTAAATACTGCGTGCAAAAGGTCGAGCAGTTGGAGCTTAAAGCGCACGTAGACGTCATACGGGATCCCGTCAAGACCTGGAGCCGACTGCTTATGCGCTCGATCGAGTTGGTCCTCGATGTCGCCGCGCGCGATTGGCGCAGTCAGCAGTTCCATCTCATTCGCTGCGTTCGCCTGATTGTCGATCGCCTCACGGAATCGCGCACCGCAAGCCGCATTAAAGTCAAAGTCGTCTGGCGGTGTCGCCTGCGTCTGGAAGTAGGCGTAGAGGTCACGTGGCTCGATCGGACAGCTGTTGTCACCACCATAGTTGTCGTTGGCGCCGGCATGGAGGATCTCGGACACACACTGGCGCTCATTGCTCATGAACAGTTGGCGAGTCGCCTGGCGCTGACTGGCGCGTTCGAGGCGCGCAACACGCCGCGCAGCCTTGCGCACAGTCTTCTTGGTGCTCGGCGAGGTCTTGTCGGCAAGGCGTTTGCTGGCGCTGAGTTCGTCGCGTGCGCTGTCGATGGCAAGTTGGAGGAGGGTCGGCCCTCCGTTCCTGCGCTTACGGCGTGGTCTGGATCGTGGTCTCGTGCTGGAGCCGTCGCGTCGGTTTCGTTTCGCGGTCGGCCGCGAGACGCTCTGTCGCGCGCCTGTCGCCCGGGCGGCAGCGTGCGGTGCTACATCGGCGAAGCCCGCCGTGCTGCGCGCGTTGGCGCGCTCGGCGTCACCAGTGGTGTCGCCTGGCTGAGTCGACAGCTTTGTCGCTGCTGTAAGAAGCTCGGAGAGCTCTGCTGTGATGGCTGTAATGTAGCCTTCCGCGGAGCGCCAGTCCGGCGCATCCGTGATCTTGTCGGCCATTCTTCGAGCCAGCGTTTGAATCTGTTGCTCGAGTTTGCTCTGAAGCGGTGGAGCGAGTCGTGGTACGCGAAGACGCGGCTGTCGCAGCGGTACTACTCCTGGGCCGATCTCGAGCACGGGGAAGATGGTGCCACCGTCGCGGTCTGCGTTGGCAGCGTCGGCTTCAGCGTCGGGGTCGGGGTCACCTAGGTCCATGCGTACATTATCACTGTCATTGTCCTGGTCTTGGTCTTGGTCGCCGGTGGTCGAATCAGTCTCCATGGGGACAGGTCCATCCGGAGTCGGTGGCGTTCCGTACGTGCCGGGCCAGTGCCAGCACTGCGCGGCGTCACCTGGTGATGTGTGCTTGGCGCATACGGCCACGCATTTACAGAGATCCAATGCTCTGTTGGCGAGTCGGTCTGCGTGGGAATTACGCAGTCGGTCGATGTGCTTGAGCGCATACGACTCGAACTCCTGGCACGTCGCGTACGCGAGGTCGCGCAGCGGCCGTAGTTCTTTTCCGCAAGCAAACATGCCCTTGATTTGCTCGATCACGAGCTTCGAGTCGCCCTCGATGCGGACATGCTTGACGCCATGATGGACAGCGCACAGCAGGCCATCGATGATAGCGTTGTACTCTGCCGTGTTGTTTGTCGAGGCGCAGTCGGCGATGTAGCGGTAACTCGTCCAGAAGATCTTGCCGTTTGGCCGAGTGAGCGCCGCACCGGCACCCGCTGGTCCTGGGTTCCGGCGGCAGGCGCCGTCGAAACGAAGTTGCCATGGAGCAACGATCGTACCTCCGAACGGAGGCTCGTCAGCAGCTGCTACTGCTGCTTCTACTGGGCGCGATGCTGGGACTAATGCGACCGTTGCAGGTTCGTCTGGTCTCGGAGCTGGTCGTGGTGGTCTCAGGTCTGCTGCTGTTGCTGCTGGAAGATCTGGTCTCGGTGCTGGTTCTGCTTCGGCTGCTGCACGTCGTTCTGGATCTGCTGCTGGTGCGACTGCAGTGGCTGTCACATTGGTTGTGACCATCTGCCCGTCGTCGCTGTCGTCGTCGGAAAGCATGGTCGTGTCGTCGATATTCGCAATGGCGTCGTAAAACTCGTCTTCGTCATGGGAGTCCATGTCGTGGTCGTCGGTCGGTGCTGGAGCTGTCGAAGGTGCGTGAGTGCGCAAGAGAGCATCAACGTTGGCTGCGGCACACGCAGTGACGTGCGCGTGCCATGAGCGCGCGTCCGTGAGGAACGCGATGCAGCTTGGGCAGGTGCGCGGGTAGCGCCCCTGCGGTGCAAGCGAGAGAGAAGCTTGCGGTGGTGTGTCATCCACGTGCACTCTCGTTCCCGAGGCGGTGCACACGGGCACACCAGCATTTCCGTCCATTTCCTCGTCCTCATCCGCGACCGCTGATGCGGCCGCTGGCGCTTGCCGATCTGGTGGTTGTGGTGCGTTGGTGTGGTCGTGCCACTCGTCGCAGCGCCCAGAGTGAGCGAAAGCGTCGAGACGGCTGCCGAACAGTGCCGAGCATGGACACGTGGCTTGGAACCAGTCCTCGAAGACCGAGGTCCGGTGGGCGCTGCGGCGGTGCGCCACGAGCGCGCCGTAATGGCGGAACTCGTCGGCGCACGCCGCGCACCCGAACCGCGAATCGTTGTGGCGGAAGATCGACATAAGCGGACCGCGCGCGGCGGCGCCGTCGTCAGCGACGTCAGCGTCGTCGTCCGCGGGAGCTCGAAGCCGCATGGTCGGGGGGGGGCGCACACGCCGCGACCAGTCGTTTCACCGGCTGAGCTGCACACTCGCGCGCGTGTGTGAACACGCACGTATGGACACACGCACGCCTGCTATAAGCAGGGCACACACAGGGCCAGAGGCTAGGCGCGAACGATGGGGTCGATAGGAAGGAGGGGAAAGCGAAAAGGGCGGTGGGGGCGGCGCACGCGCTCACCCCCGCTGACAAAAATTCTACTGTGGAGTTACCCGAAAGGGCATTCCTGAACCATTACAGCACCAGCGTGTAAGGGGCCTGCTCCGGCTCATGTTAATCACCTCATTGATCGTGATCAAACACCAGTCAAATAAAAGTCTATTACCAAACGTTACCTAGCCGTTGCGGTCCACACCGCGTGGCATATCTGTCACACACTACTGTTGGTAGTTGTTGTGTCCGTGTCCCGGGATGTTGTGGGGATGGGGTGCGCGGTTGAGATGCTGTCGTAATGGTTGGGTTTGTGAGGCGATATCCTTCGTGGATCTTGCGCTTCTGGTCGTGTCTCGACCATTCTATTGTTTCTCTCTCGTTTGTGCAGGGGCCGCTGTGCGCGGTTGCTTTGGCTGCGTGCGTTCCGTTGGGACTCGCGCCTGTCGGGTTGTGTCACGGCGCCGCGCTGGTGTCGTCGCGTTGCTGGAAGCTGAGGCTGGGGTCGGGCCGCGAGTTTGGCTCGTGGCTGTCACTGTCGCTGTTGTTGCTCTGGATCGTCGTCGGTTGTAGCTGTCGGTCGTTGCTGTCGTTGTTGGTGCTCTGGATCGCCGTCGAGTGTCGCTGTTGGTGGTCGGTCTCCGTGCGCCTGGCCGCTCTTTGGTTTGACCACTGGCGTGAGGCGTAGTACTTACCTTTCTTGCAGTTGCCGTCATCGCCGGTTCGCTTGAGTCTCGAGCGCCGCTCGGGTGCGTGCTCGACGCTTTGGTCGCACTCGTTCGTGCGATCTGTCGAGGCCGTTCTTGTGTGCTGTGCTGCTGGCGTTGTCTACCGTTCTCCACTCCGTTGCCGTCAGTGCCACGAGCTCTGGTACTGCTGGACTTACCCTGACCTGTCGGTGTTCTGGACGCGGCACTGGGTTTCTCCATGCCGCGGCCGGAATGTCGCTGTCCATCCGTCGTCGTCGATCTTTGCATCGTGGCCGTTGTCGAGGTCGCTGGCGTAGTCGCACGTGTGGGCGAGCGCGTGGCGTCGCGTTGCTTCGGTTCGTCGATGATCTGGTTGCCTGTGGTCGTTGCTGCGGGTGTGGTCTTGGTCTTGGCCCTTGCTCTCGGTTGGATCGAGCGCTGTCACGACATATCGCTTGAGTGCGGTGCGTCGTAGTCGCCATCTCTGCCGCCGTCGGCGTGGTGCCAATGCGGTCGGCTGAGTTCCTGCAGTTGTCTTCCCGTTGCTGATTTGTCGTCGCTGCTCGCGCTGGCGCTGACGCTCGCGTCAGAAGCCTCGTCTCTCCGTTTGCAATTGCGTGTCGCTTCCAGATGCGGTGGCTGAAGTTCACGTGCCGTGCCGAGAGCTGCCGCTCTAGTGCGCGCGAGACACCTTTTCGCATCCCAAGCATGTCGGTGTACACCTCGAGATTGCTCGAGCAGATGGACCCAAGAGATCCGTAAACTAGTGCACCCACGTGCACTGTGTACCCTTTGTACTCTAGGAAGCGCACGATGTTCTCGTATTTCTTAATCTTGATCGCGCGGACGCGCGCAAAGTTCGACGAAGTGGCAGCGTCATCCGTAGCCTGGTCTTCGAATGCGACGGCGAGGTCCACGATGCTGGCGGTCATTGCGTTGTCATCGTAAAGTTGGACGTCCGGTCGTTGGGCCGTTTGACTTCTGCTGGTGCTCGTGTCATTGTCCTCCATACCCGGCACAGTCGCGTCGATGAGCAGCCGCTGATGGGAGCGTCTGCTACGACCTTGTTCCGCCACCACGCGGTGTCGGATGATCTGCAGCGACTCATCGTGCCGCACACGAATAGCGTCGGCACCAAATGAGCAATGATGGAGAACGTGAGCAAGCGTTTCGGTGTCGTTGCAGCCTGGCTGCACGACACCGATTATTCTGCACAATGTGCTTGCGCTTCAACGCGCTGCGCGTATCAACTTGGTTGAGCCGAGCACGCACCGCAAAGCGATAGCTACTATCGTAGACAGCTGACGGCCGCGTCAGAAACGCGCTGCCAGCGCCACCGTGGAGCCGAGCCGTCTTGCCTTGGTCTTGGAAAGTGCGCCAGCGCGCCAGATGTCGGAGCCGGAGATGTGTCTTGATCTGCCGCCCCCACTCCTTGGGAACCAGTGCTTTCTGCGTGTGTGGTACTTGCAGTTGCAGGTGTTCGCCGTTCACCGTCCCTAACTTGAGTTCAAAGGTCTTCAGGTACGTCGCGACATCGACCCACAGAGAGGCCGAGTCGCCCGACACCTTCTTTTTCAGCGCAAACGCTGATCCAGCGAGTTCGCTGTTCAGGAACATTTGGATTGCTTCCTCTTCACGATCGGTCCAATGTGGTTCGTTGAGCACGAAGCGCTTCCGAATCACCGTCAGAAGTTGCCCTCGCGCGATGGCTCGCACGTTGGGATCTTGCGAGTGCAGCATCTGTAGACCGTGGGTGATTTTGAGAGCGCCATACAATTCGCGCAATGGTAGAAGTCCGAGGCCACCCGCCGACGTTGGCGCATACAGAAACTCGGTCGTCGCGGTCTGCGGCAGCTGCAGCAGCCGCTTCAAGCCACGCACGAGCGTTTTGTCAAAGCCGTCGAACATGCTGAGGAACGGGCGCAGATGGCGCAGCGGGTAGTCGAGCTTGGAGAGCACATACGACTTGATCGCGCGCATTATTTGCCACGGAGCTAGGGGACTCTGTAGCAGCTTGATCACATCCGTCGTCAGCTCACGCAGCGTATCTTGGAGCACGACACGTACGCGTGCATGGTCTGGACCGTCCTCAATGCCCAGATAAACGTAGCCGTCGTGGCCAGTGAGCCTCGGTATCACGTTGTCGTGGATCGACAGATCGAGGCGCTCGTTGTGGCTCTCGCAGTCCGCAGCAGCGTCTGACACCATCAACGCGCATTTGCTCGCGTTGGCCTCCATTCGAGTCCACTGCAGGAATTCAAGCACGGCACCGTGGAGCGCACGAATTCCAGTGGCTGTTTTGGCAAAGATCTTCAGGTCGTCGGCATACGCTGACGTGCACTCTGGATTACCAGCAGCTAGCGACACCCCGTGCTCGGATTTCATGCCGTCCAGGACGAACATGAGCGGCGTGAGCGCAGCAATAAACAGGTACGGGCTGAGCGGACAGCCTTGATAGACACCGCGGCCCTGATGCACCGGGTCTGTTGTGCCATCGCGCGAGTCAACAATGAAGTACGAGTCCGTGTAGATGTCGCGTACCACCTGCAGAAACGCGTGTGGCACGCCGAGCCTCTCGAGCACCTTCCACATGTACGCCTGCGGCAGCGATCCAAACGCGTTGCGCAGGTCGTACCAGACGACAAAGAGCTTCTTGCGAGTGCGCCGCGCTTGTTCGTACAAACTCGTGGCCACGAAGTTGTGTTCATTGCACCCGTTGAAAGAACGGAACCCTTTCTGCGAGAATGTGAACCTAGCGTTGGCATCCATCCAGCGCTGAAAACGCACTGCGAGGACACCGGCGTAGAGCTTGTACACTGTCTGCTGGAGACAGATTGGTCTCCAATTGCTCGGGTTGCCGCGTTCACCCTTGCGCTTGTAGATGAGGCGTACGTAGCCGACTTTCCACAGCCTTGGGACACTTTGGAATGTCCAGCACGCGTTAAATACTGCGTGCAAAAGGTCGAGCAGTTGGAGCTTAAAGCGCACGTAGACGTCATACGGGATCCCGTCAAGACCTGGAGCCGACTGCTTATGCGCTCGATCGAGTTGGTCCTCGATGTCGCCGCGCGCGATTGGCGCAGTCAGCAGTTCCATTTCATTCGCTGCGTTCGCCTGATTGTCGATCGCCTCACGGAATCGCGCACCGCAAGCCGCATTAAAGTCAAAGTCGTCTGGCGGTGTCGCCTGCGTCTGGAAGTAGGCGTAGAGGTCACGTGGCTCGATCGGACAGCTGTTGTCACCGCCATAGTTGTCGTTGGTGCCGGCATGGAGGATCTCGGACACACACTGGCGCTCATTGCTCATGAACAGTTGGCGAGTCGCCTGGCGCTGACTGGCGCGTTCGAGGCGCGCAACACGCCGCGCAGCCTTGCGCACAGTCTTCTTGGTGCTCGGCGAGGTCTTGTCGGCAAGGCGTTTGCTGGCGCTGAGTTCGTCGCGTGCGCTGTCGATGGCAAGTTGGAGGAGGGTCGGCCCTCCGTTCCTGCGCTTACGGCGTGGTCTGGATCGTGGTCTCGTGCTGGAGCCGTCGCGTCGGTTTCGTTTCGCGGTCGGCCGCGAGACGCTCTGTCGCGCGCCTGTCGCCCGGGCGGCAGCGTGCGGTGCTACATCGGCGAAGCCCGCCGTGCTGCGCGCGTTGGCGCGCTCGGCGTCACCAGTGGCGTCGCCTGGCTGAGTCGACAGCTTTGTCGCTGCTGTAAGAAGCTCGGAGAGCTCTGCTGTGATGGCTGTAATGTAGCCTTCCGCGGAGCGCCAGTCCGGCGCATCCGTGATCTTGTCGGCCATTCTTCGAGCCAGCGTTTGAATCTGTTGCTCGAGTTTGCTCTGAAGCGGTGGAGCGAGTCGTGGTACGCGAAGACGCGGCTGTCGCAGCGGTACTACTCCTGGGCCAATCTCGAGCACGGGGAAGATGGTGCCACCGTCGCGGTCTGCGTTGGCAGCGTCGGCTTCAGCGTCGGGGTCGGGGTCACCTAGGTCCATGCGTACATTATCACTGTCATTGTCCTGGTCTTGGTCTTGGTCGCCGGTGGTCGAATCAGTCTCCATGGGGACAGGTCCATCCGGAGTCGGTGGCGTTCCGTACGTGCCGGGCCAGTGCCAGCACTGCGCGGCGTCACCTGGTGATGTGTGCTTGGCGCATACGGCCACGCATTTACAGAGATCCAATGCTCTGTTGGCGAGTCGGTCTGCGTGGGAATTACGCAGTCGGTCGATGTGCTTGAGCGCATACGACTCGAACTCCTGGCACGTCGCGTACGCGAGGTCGCGCAGCGGCCGTAGTTCTTTTCCGCAAGCAAACATGCCCTTGATTTGCTCGATCACGAGCTTCGAGTCGCCCTCGATGCGGACATGCTTGACGCCATGATGGACAGCGCACAGCAGGCCATCGATGATAGCGTTGTACTCTGCCGTGTTGTTTGTCGAGGCGCAGTCGGCGATGTAGCGGTAACTCGTCCAGAAGATCTTGCCGTTTGGCCGAGTGAGCGCCGCACCGGCACCCGCTGGTCCTGGGTTCCGGCGGCAGGCGCCGTCGAAACGAAGTTGCCATGGAGCAACGATCGTACCTCCGAACGGAGGCTCGTCAGCAGCTGCTACTGCTGCTTCTACTGGGCGCGATGCTGGGACTAATGCGACCGTTGCAGGTTCGTCTGGTCTCGGAGCTGGTCGTGGTGGTCTCAGGTCTGCTGCTGTTGCTGCTGGAAGATCTGGTCTCGGTGCTGGTTCTGCTTCGGCTGCTGCACGTCGTTCTGGATCTGCTGCTGGTGCGACTGCAGTGGCTGTCACATTGGTTGTGACCATCTGCCCGTCGTCGCTGTCGTCGTCGGAAAGCATGGTCGTGTCGTCGATATTCGCAATGGCGTCGTAAAACTCGTCTTCGTCATGGGAGTCCATGTCGTGGTCGTCGGTCGGTGCTGGAGCTGTCGAAGGCGCGTGAGTGCGCAAGAGAGCATCAACGTTGGCTGCGGCACACGCAGTGACGTGCGCGTGCCATGAGCGCGCGTCCGTGAGGAACGCGATGCAGCTTGGGCAGGTGCGCGGGTAGCGCCCCTGCGGTGCAAGCGAGAGAGAAGCTTGCGGTGGTGTGTCATCCACGTGCACTCTCGTTCCCGAGGCGGTGCACACGGGCACACCAGCATTTCCGTCCATTTCCTCGTCCTCATCCGCGACCGCTGATGCGGCCGCTGGCGCTTGCCGATCTGGTGGTTGTGGTGCGTTGGTGTGGTCGTGCCACTCGTCGCAGCGCCCAGAGTGAGCAAAAGCGTCGAGACGGCTGCCGAACAGTGCCGAGCATGGACACGTGGCTTGGAACCAGTCCTCGAAGACCGAGGTCCGGTGGGCGCTGCGGCGGTGCGCCACGAGCGCGCCGTAATGGCGGAACTCGTCGGCGCACGCCGCGCACCCGAACCGCGAATCGTTGTGGCGGAAGATCGACATAAGCGGACCGCGCGCGGCGGCGCCGTCGTCAGCGACGTCAGCGTCGTCGTCCGCGGGAGCTCGAAGCCGCATGGTCGGGGGGGGGGCGCACACGCCGCGACCAGTCGTTTCACCGGCTGAGCTGCACACTCGCGCGCGTGTGTGAACACGCACGTATGGACACACGCACGCCTGCTATAAGCAGGGCACACACAGGGCCAGAGGCTAGGCGCGAACGATGGGGTCGATAGGAAGGAGGGGAAAGCGAAAAGGGCGGTGGGGGCGGCGCACGCGCTCACCCCCGCTGACAAAAATTCTACTGTGGAGTTACCCGAAAGGGCATTCCTGAACCATTACAGCACCAGCGTGTAAGGGGCCTGCTCCGGCTCATGTTAATCACCTCATTGATCGTGATCAAACACCAGTCTTTTGATACGTGTATTTCAGCCAATATAGAATCCCACTGTGGGTGCAGAATGTAAGCTAATTCGGAAAGGGGAGCTAGCAATGTAGGTATGCATGTATGTAAAAATAGACAACAAATGTCGTCCGGTGGCACCCTTGTCGTGGTATGTCGATTCAATTGGGCTTGAGAAGAACGGTTTCCTTAATGGAGGGTGTTCTTGCGATCGCATAGAGGATCTGGGAGCTTCGCTACTACGTCATGCGATGCGGTAGACCTCTCGCAGAGGTGCTGGTGGTGCGCTGCTGTGTTCCCCCCCTGGTTAGCGGACGCGGTGTGGTAGACTGGTATCTCGCTCGTTCGCGGACTGTGCGATCGTAGGTGCATCGTTCCTGCGCGTCTCGGCGTCTTGGCTCGTCGCCGGCGTGGCTCGGTCGCTGTCTTCGGCTGGTGGCGCGCTCTTCGTTGGTCACGTTGGCTGCGGTGGTGGCACCGCGGCGGCCCTCATCGTGGCGCGCTCGTCTTTGTTGTTGCTGCTGCGCGTCTCGGGGTCTTGGCTCGTCGCTGGCTTGGCTCAACCCTGCGTTGATGGTGTTAGGTTGCGCCGGCGTCGGTGACACCGTTATCGTGGCGCCTCGTTCGCACCGAATTTGCTCTCCGCCGGCATGGAGTCGCCATATGCGGTGACTGGACTGGATTGCCGTAGCTGAGCCACGGCGATTGAGCTGGTTGGCAGTACGTTTGTGGAGGCCGAGATGCTCTGTGAAGATCTTGTAGTTGCGGGTCCCGACCCCACCCAGCGAGCCGAACACGATCGCCGATAGGTGCACTTGCCATCCTTGACGCTCAAGGTGAAGTTTTATAGGCGCGTACTTCCGTACCTTGTGTTCGTACGCGAAGGCAAGGTTGGAGCTCACCGGGTCATCGCCTGATTGCTCCTCGAAGGAGATCGACAGATCGGATACGTACACCGTGCCGGTGGCGTGGTCGAACAGTTGAATATCGGGTCGGTAGGCGGGACCAGTGAAGCCAGCCACTGGCTCGTCGTAGTGGACCGTGAACCTGCCTTGTGAGCTCGTCACCACAGGAGAGACTGCGTTCTTGATGAGCTGGAGGATGTTGTCGTGGCGGCCGCGGATTGCCTCTTCGTTTCCGGGGCAATGGTTGATGACGTGTGGCAGCGTCTCCTGGTGGGAGCATCCTGGGTGACGACAGACTGCGTTGCGGAGCTGCCGCATGCGTTTTAGCACTGCGCGGGTGCAAACAAGGTTGAGGCGGGAGCGAAGAGCAAACCGGAATTCAGCATCACTGAGACCTCCGCCTCGGGACAGGAAGGCGCTGCCGGAGCCGCCGTGAGCGCGGACTGTGCGGCCTTGGTCCGAGGCTGCCTTCCATTCCGCGAGCGCGAGCATTTTCATGTGTTGCTTGAGTTGTCGTGCTACGGTCTTGTGGCGCAGTGCGTGGCGGTGGTGCGGGACGCGTAGTTGGAGCATCTTTTCTGTGGCAACTCCTTCAGGTGAAGTAAACACCTCGGTGGTGAATTGCAGGTTGTAGGAGCGCCGATGGCGTTGCACGTCGATCCACATGGAGCCGATGTCGCCATGGGTCCGCTTCGCGGTGGCATGCGGGGAATCAGGCAACTTGGAGTTAAGAAATAGCTGAATGAGTTCTTCGTCCTTTTCTCGCCAATGCGCCGCATCGAGTTTAAATCGCAGCTGGATTATTTGGATGACTTGAGCGCGGGCAATTGCTCTCACGCTAGAGTCCCTTGAGTGCAGCATCTGCCAGCCGTGCGCGATTTGGAGCGCGGCATGAAGGTCCTTGAGCTTGACGAAGCCCAGTCCCCCACTGGACTGCGGCGCGAAGAACGCTGCGCTGAGTGAGACTGGCGGCAGGCGGAGCACGTGTCGAAGTCCCTTGGTCAGCGCTGAGTCGAAGCCCTGGAGTTGAGACTGTAGGGGGCGGACGTGGCGTAGGAGATATTCGATTTGGGGAACCACGTACGTTTTTATGGCCCGTACCATTTGCCACGGAGCGAGGTCCGAGCGGAAAATGGCGGATATGTCCCGCTTCAGCTCTGCAAGTCTTGGAGCGATGGATACGCGTCGTTTGGTATGGTTGAATCCGTCACCGATACCGAGGTAGGTGTAGCTTTGCGACAGGTCCAACGTCGGGATCGGGTCACCGTCGAGGGTGAGGGAGGCTGCATTCGGATCCGCGTGTAGCTTCCTGCCGAGGTCTGGCTTCACTGAGAGAGACGCGCACTTGGCTGGGTTGGCTGCCATTGTTGACCAGCGCAGGAATGTTGTCACCAGGTGGTGCGCTTTCTGGATGCCTTCTGCACTGTTGCTGAAGGTCTTTAGGTCGTCAGCGTACGCGGACACGGACACGCTCACGCCAGTTGCCAGTGGGATTCCAGAGGCGAGCCCATGGAGCGCGCGGATGAGCGGCATGATCCCCACCAGGAACAAGTGTGGGCTCAGCGGACATCCTTGGTAGACACCAGTTTCTTGTCGAATCGGGTCTGTTGCGCCACCCGCCGTGTTCGCGACTGTGTAGTACGAGTCGTGGTAGATGTTCTCGCAGCGTTCAACGAACGCGGGGTCAACGCCAATGGCCCGCAAAACCTGCCACATGAGTAGCGGTGGTATCGAGCCGAATGCATTCTTAAAATCATACCACACCATGTGTATGGCGCGGGGTTTGCGGCGCGTTTGGTCGAGGATGGCAGAGCTCACGAAGTTGTGCTCGTTAGCTCCGTTAAAGTGGCGGAAGCCTTTCTGCGCGTCCGTGAGACGGTCATTCGCGTCCAGCCACCGCGTCAGTCGTAGCGCCAGTAGTCCGGTGTACAGTTTGTAGATGCATGGCTGCAGGCAGATTGGCCGCCAGTTGGATGGGTCCTTGGGGTCTCCTTTCTTGAAGATGAGCTGGGTGACGCCGACTTTCCACGTGCTGGGCACCTTGCGGTGTGTCCAGCAGAAACTGAACGCCGCGTGCAATGCTGGGAGTAACTCGAACCGGAACTTCTTGAATACATCGTAGCCAATGCCGTCGATACCTGGGCTGGAGGCGGCGTCTGCGCGCTGGAACTGGTCTTCAACTTCGTCTTCGGTAATATCTTCGGAGAAGGCGCCGGACGCTTTGGTCGCGGCTGGGAGTGACTCCAGGAGCTGGCGAAAGACGGCACCGGTTGCGTCGTTGTAGTCGAAGTGGCGCGTCGGCGCACTAACCCCTTGGAAGTAACGCTGGATCTCGTCGCGAGAGATTGGGCAGGTATTCGGAGCCGAAGTACTGGTGCCATCGCCACTGGTCGGGAGAAGCAGCTGGTGCATACACGCTTTTTCGTTCGTGTCGAAGCGTTTGCGCGTGCGTTCGCGTCGAAGCGCGCTCCTCACCCGTCCGGCGCGTCGGCGCGCCTTTTGGATGCGGCGTTGGGACGCCTGGGGTGCTCGTTGGGCTGCCGCCAGGTCGTCGAGAGCTTGGTCCAGTGCTTGGTGCACCGGCTCGGTGGATACTCGTGGCGGACGTCGTTGCTGGTGCTGCTGGTCTTGGGGTGGGCGAGGAGGGGTCCGTTGGCGCTTGCAGAATGGCACGAGAGCCGTGTATAGTTGCGATGTGAGAGCACTGGTGATGCCTTCACCTGCTTCCCATGTGTCGGTGTCCGCAATGCGGTCCGCGAACGTGTTCGCGATCTTGGCTACGGCCGTGGTCGCCATCTCGTCCTCGCTCTCAGTAAGTTGTCGCAGTCGGAGCCGACGTCGGCGCGCGGGTACGCAGTCGGGGCCGATGTCGAAAGTCGGGAAGACTTCACCGTCAGTGTGCAGCGTTGCGTCGGCTTCGGCTTCCAAATCTTCCATCTCGTGATTCGCGGCGGCTTGGTCAAGGTCGGGGTCGATGTCTTCCATTGGTTCGGTGGGGCTTGGGTCTCGAGGTGGTGACGCAGCCACGACGAAGGTAGCCGGAGAGCAGCACTCGGTGCTATTGGTGCCATGGGTGGCACACACAATATTCGTGCGCCGGGTGTTCAACCCCTGGTTGGCCAGGCGGTCGGCATGCTGGTTTGCAAACCTGTCGATGTGCTTGAGCTGGTATTGGGCGAGACGTCGCAGCAGGTCCTTGGCTTTCTTGCGCAGCTTCCGTAGACGTGGGTTGTTGCACCCGAACTCGCCTCGGAGCTGGGCGAGCACGAGCGCACTGTCTCCCTCGATGCGCAGGCGCTGAGCTCCGTGGTGCGTTGCACTTTGTAGCCCAGCGATTAGCGCCATGTATTCCGCTGTGTTGTTGGTGTTGGTCTTGGACGGTAGGAAGTGCGCGATTGTCCACTTAACGGTGCCGTCGGGATGGAAGAGCGCTGCACCGGCGCCGGCGGCACCTGGGTTGCGGCGACATGCTCCGTCAAATCGGAGCACCCACGGCAGGCGAGATGTGGATGCTGGGGCTGGAGGCGGTGTTGTTGCTGGAGCTGGAGTCAATGCTGGTGCTGGAACAGGCGTAGTTGATGGAGCAGGAACAGGGGTCGATGTTGGAGCTAAGGCTGGGGGCATTAGTGGTGCTGGGTCAGGAGTCGCTGTTGGAGCGGGAGTCGGTGTTGGGGCTGGATCAGTGGTCGGTGTGTGTGCTGGAGCAGACGTCGAAGTTGGGCTTGGTGCTGGGGACATGGCTGGTGGCGGGGCTCGCAGCGGCGCAGGATCGGGGGCCGCAGTTCGTGTCGGGACTGTGGCGAAGAGGCGAGCGAGGAACTGTGACGCTCGAGTTGATGGGTCAGGGGAGATGGCCGGGATTGTCACGGGCGCGGGCGACATCGAGGGGGGGATCGGTATCGCAGGCGGCACTGGTTCATCAACGAAGCTGACCGCGCGGTCGCGCGTAGTAGCGGGGGGAGTGATCGACTCCGAGGTATGGGGTACGGCCATTGTCTCAGCGTCGACCTCGAGAGTGGGGTGCCTTGGGCTCTGGTGTGGGGCTGCTGGTGCCACCGCCGCGGAATCGGGGTCGGCGTCGGATGTCGGCGCCTGCGTAGTACCATCGTTGGCGTCTGTTGGATTGTCGCGCTGCACGTCTCGGAGGCAGGCTTCGGCGTGCCGTGTCGCCGCAATGCGCGAGGTGTACGAGACGCCGCAGGCACAGCCTGCGTGGAAGATGTCGACAAAGTCGACACCGCGATGGTGGCGATGGCGGTGGGAGCGCAGCTCTGCCATGTGTGGCGCGGCAAAGTCGCACGCAACGCATCGGAAGAGTCTTGCGTTGTGAGCGAAGATCGATAGCGGTGGTGGACGCTCGAGCGCGTGGACGACTGGTGGGGGCTCGTGGAGCGGCGTGGGCCATTCGGTGGCCGGGATGGTTGGTGGTGGGAGCGGCACGGCTGAAGCAGCAACAGCGTCGAGTGGACTCGCGTCCGTGTCGCTGTCGCTGCCTTCATCTGCGCTCAGGAACGCAGCGTCGCTGCTGCCGACGCTCATCGCGTCGTTGTCGTCGTCGCGCGCGGTCGAGGCCGCGCTGTCCAGTGAATCGGCGCGCGCGCGCGGAAGCCACGAGAAGATGGCCATGGCGCGGCTCGCTGCAGGCGCACACGCACGGACACTCACGGACGGGGGCGTCGCACGCAGAGGGGGCACTGAGTAGAGCTTCAAGAGTAGGGCGGGAGAGTATCGACCGCGGAAGGCTGAAAAGGGCGGTGGGGGCGGCGCACGCGCTCACCCCCGCTGACAAAAATTCTACTGTGGAGTTACCCGAAAGGGCATTCCTGAACCATTACAGCACCAGCGTGTAAGGGGCCTGCTCCGGCTCATGTTAATCACCTCATTGATCGTGATCAAACACCAGTCTTTTGATACGTGTATTTCAGCCAATATAGAATCCCACTGTGGGTGCAGAATGTAAGCTAATTCGGAAAGGGGAGCTAGCAATGTAGGTATGCATGTATGTAAAAATAGACAACAAATGTCGTCCGGTGGCACCCTTGTCGTGGTGTGTCGATTCAATTGGGCTTGAGAAGAACGGTTTCCTTAATGGAGGGTGTTCTTGCGATCGCATAGAGGATCTGGGAGCTTCGCTACTACGTCGTGCGATGCGGTAGACCTCTCGCAGAGGTGCTGGTGGGCGCCGCTGTGTTCCCCCCCTGGTTAGCGGACGCGGTGTGATCGGCTGGTATCTCGCTGCGTCCACGGTCTGCCCCCTGGTTAGCGGACGCGGTGTGGTAGACTGGTATCTCGCTCGTTCGCGGACTGTGCGATCGTAGGTGCATCGTTCCTGCGCGTCTCGGCGTCTTGGCTCGTCGCCGGCGTGGCTCGGTCGCTGTCTTCGGCTGGTGGCGCGCTCTTCGTTGGTCACGTTGGCTGCGGTGGTGGCACCGCGGCGGCCCTCATCGTGGCGCGCTCGTCTTTGTTGTTGCTGCTGCGCGTCTCGGGGTCTTGGCTCGTCGCTGGCTTGGCTCAACCCTGCGTTGATGGTGTTAGGTTGCGCCGGCGTCGGTGACACCGTTATCGTGGCGCCTCGTTCGCACCGAATTTGCTCTCCGCCGGCATGGAGTCGCCATATGCGGTGACTGGACTGGATTGCCGTAGCTGAGCCACGGCGATTGAGCTGGTTGGCAGTACGTTTGTGGAGGCCGAGATGCTCTGTGAAGATCTTGTAGTTGCGGGTCCCGACCCCACCCAGCGAGCCGAACACGATCGCCGATAGGTGCACTTGCCATCCTTGACGCTCAAGGTGAAGTTTTATAGGCGCGTACTTCCGTACCTTGTGTTCGTACGCGAAGGCAAGGTTGGAGCTCACCGGGTCATCGCCTGATTGCTCCTCGAAGGAGATCGACAGATCGGATACGTACACCGTGCCGGTGGCGTGGTCGAACAGTTGAATATCGGGTCGGTAGGCGGGACCAGTGAAGCCAGCCACTGGCTCGTCGTAGTGGACCGTGAACCTGCCTTGTGAGCTCGTCACCACAGGAGAGACTGCGTTCTTGATGAGCTGGAGGATGTTGTCGTGGCGGCCGCGGATTGCCTCTTCGTTTCCGGGGCAATGGTTGATGACGTGTGGCAGCGTCTCCTGGTGGGAGCATCCTGGGTGACGACAGACTGCGTTGCGGAGCTGCCGCATGCGTTTTAGCACTGCGCGGGTGCAAACAAGGTTGAGGCGGGAGCGAAGAGCAAACCGGAATTCAGCATCACTGAGACCTCCGCCTCGGGACAGGAAGGCGCTGCCGGAGCCGCC
Organism: Globisporangium splendens; assembly: GCA_006386115.1. Classification (NCBI taxonomy): domain Eukaryota; phylum Oomycota; class Peronosporomycetes; order Pythiales; family Pythiaceae; genus Globisporangium; species Globisporangium splendens. The sequence continues at coordinate 102,602 of VFIW01000031.1, forward strand.
GTGAGCGCGGACTGTGCGGCCTTGGTCCGAGGCTGCCTTCCATTCCGCGAGCGCGAGCATTTTCATGTGTTGCTTGAGTTGTCGTGCTACGGTCTTGTGGCGCAGTGCGTGGCGGTGGTGCGGGACGCGTAGTTGGAGCATCTTTTCTGTGGCAACTCCTTCAGGTGAAGTAAACACCTCGGTGGTGAATTGCAGGTTGTAGGAGCGCCGATGGCGTTGCACGTCGATCCACATGGAGCCGATGTCGCCATGGGTCCGCTTCGCGGTGGCATGCGGGGAATCAGGCAACTTGGAGTTAAGAAATAGCTGAATGAGTTCTTCGTCCTTTTCTCGCCAATGCGCCGCATCGAGTTTAAATCGCAGCTGGATTATTTGGATGACTTGAGCGCGGGCAATTGCTCTCACGCTAGAGTCCCTTGAGTGCAGCATCTGCCAGCCGTGCGCGATTTGGAGCGCGGCATGAAGGTCCTTGAGCTTGACGAAGCCCAGTCCCCCACTGGACTGCGGCGCGAAGAACGCTGCGCTGAGTGAGACTGGCGGCAGGCGGAGCACGTGTCGAAGTCCCTTGGTCAGCGCTGAGTCGAAGCCCTGGAGTTGAGACTGTAGGGGGCGGACGTGGCGTAGGAGATATTCGATTTGGGGAACCACGTACGTTTTTATGGCCCGTACCATTTGCCACGGAGCGAGGTCCGAGCGGAAAATGGCGGATATGTCCCGCTTCAGCTCTGCAAGTCTTGGAGCGATGGATACGCGTCGTTTGGTATGGTTGAATCCGTCACCGATACCGAGGTAGGTGTAGCTTTGCGACAGGTCCAACGTCGGGATCGGGTCACCGTCGAGGGTGAGGGAGGCTGCATTCGGATCCGCGTGTAGCTTCCTGCCGAGGTCTGGCTTCACTGAGAGAGACGCGCACTTGGCTGGGTTGGCTGCCATTGTTGACCAGCGCAGGAATGTTGTCACCAGGTGGTGCGCTTTCTGGATGCCTTCTGCACTGTTGCTGAAAGTCTTTAGGTCGTCAGCGTACGCGGACACGGACACGCTCACGTCAGTTGCCAGTGGGATTCCAGAGGCGAGCCCATGGAGCGCGCGGATGAGCGGCATGATCCCCACCAGGAACAAGTGTGGGCTCAGCGGACATCCTTGGTAGACACCAGTTTCTTGTCGAATCGGGTCTGTTGCGCCACCCGCCGTGTTCGCGACTGTGTAGTACGAGTCGTGGTAGATGTTCTCGCAGCGTTCAACGAACGCGGGGTCAACGCCAATGGCCCGCAAAACCTGCCACATGAGTAGCGGTGGTATCGAGCCGAATGCATTCTTAAAATCATACCACACCATGTGTATGGCGCGGGGTTTGCGGCGCGTTTGGTCGAGGATGGCAGAGCTCACGAAGTTGTGCTCGTTAGCTCCGTTAAAGTGGCGGAAGCCTTTCTGCGCGTCCGTGAGACGGTCATTCGCGTCCAGCCACCGCGTCAGTCGTAGCGCCAGTAGTCCGGTGTACAGTTTGTAGATGCATGGCTGCAGGCAGATTGGCCGCCAGTTGGATGGGTCCTTGGGGTCTCCTTTCTTGAAGATGAGCTGGGTGACGCCGACTTTCCACGTGCTGGGCACCTTGCGGTGTGTCCAGCAGAAACTGAACGCCGCGTGCAATGCTGGGAGTAACTCGAACCGGAACTTCTTGAATACATCGTAGCCAATGCCGTCGATACCTGGGCTGGAGGCGGCGTCTGCGCGCTGGAACTGGTCTTCAACTTCGTCTTCGGTAATATCTTCGGAGAAGGCGCCGGACGCTTTGGTCGCGGCTGGGAGTGACTCCAGGAGCTGGCGAAAGACGGCACCGGTTGCGTCGTTGTAGTCGAAGTGGCGCGTCGGCGCACTAACCCCTTGGAAGTAACGCTGGATCTCGTCGCGAGAGATTGGGCAGGTATTCGGAGCCGAAGTACCGGTGCCATCACCACTGGTCGGGAGAAGCAGCTGGTGCATACACGCTTTTTCGTTCGTGTCGAAGCGTTTGCGCGTGCGTTCGCGTCGAAGCGCGCTCCTCACCCGTCCGGCGCGTCGGCGCGCCTTTTGGATGCGGCGTTGGGACGCCTGGGGTGCTCGTTGGGCTGCCGCCAGGTCGTCGAGAGCTTGGTCCAGTGCTTGGTGCACCGGCTCGGTGGATACTCGTGGCGGACGTCGTTGCTGGTGCTGCTGGTCTTGGGGTGGGCGAGGAGGGGTCCGTTGGCGCTTGCAGAATGGCACGAGAGCCGTGTATAGTTGCGATGTGAGAGCACTGGTGATGCCTTCACCTGCTTCCCATGTGTCGGTGTCCGCAATGCGGTCCGCGAACGTGTTCGCGATCTTGGCTACGGCCGTGGTCGCCATCTCGTCCTCGCTCTCAGTAAGTTGTCGCAGTCGGAGCCGACGTCGGCGCGCGGGTACGCAGTCGGGGCCGATGTCGAAAGTCGGGAAGACTTCACCGTCAGTGTGCAGCGTTGCGTCGGCTTCGGCTTCCAAATCTTCCATCTCGTGATTCGCGGCGGCTTGGTCAAGGTCGGGGTCGATGTCTTCCATTGGTTCGGTGGGGCTTGGGTCTCGAGGTGGTGACGCAGCCACGACGAAGGTAGCCGGAGAGCAGCACTCGGTGCTATTGGTGCCATGGGTGGCACACACAATATTCGTGCGCCGGGTGTTCAACCCCTGGTTGGCCAGGCGGTCGGCATGCTGGTTTGCAAACCTGTCGATGTGCTTGAGCTGGTATTGGGCGAGACGTCGCAGCAGGTCCTTGGCTTTCTTGCGCAGCTTCCGTAGACGTGGGTTGTTGCACCCGAACTCGCCTCGGAGCTGGGCGAGCACGAGCGCACTGTCTCCCTCGATGCGCAGGCGCTGAGCTCCGTGGTGCGTTGCACTTTGTAGCCCAGCGATTAGCGCCATGTATTCCGCTGTGTTGTTGGTGTTGGTCTTGGACGGTAGGAAGTGCGCGATTGTCCACTTAACGGTGCCGTCGGGATGGAAGAGCGCTGCACCGGCGCCGGCGGCACCTGGGTTGCGGCGACATGCTCCGTCAAATCGGAGCACCCACGGCAGGCGAGATGTGGATGCTGGGGCTGGAGGCGGTGTTGTTGCTGGAGCTGGAGTCAATGCTGGTGCTGGAACAGGCGTAGTTGATGGAGCAGGAACAGGGGTCGATGTTGGAGCTAAGGCTGGGGGCATTAGTGGTGCTGGGTCAGGAGTCGCTGTTGGAGCGGGAGTCGGTGTTGGGGCTGGATCAGTGGTCGGTGTGTGTGCTGGAGCAGACGTCGAAGTTGGGCTTGGTGCTGGGGACATGGCTGGTGGCGGGGCTCGCAGCGGCGCAGGATCGGGGGCCGCAGTTCGTGTCGGGACTGTGGCGAAGAGGCGAGCGAGGAACTGTGACGCTCGAGTTGATGGGTCAGGGGAGATGGCCGGGATTGTCACGGGCGCGGGCGACATCGAGGGGGGGATCGGTATCGCAGGCGGCACTGGTTCATCAACGAAGCTGACCGCGCGGTCGCGCGTAGTAGCGGGGGGAGTGATCGACTCCGAGGTATGGGGTACGGCCATTGTCTCAGCGTCGACCTCGAGAGTGGGGTGCCTTGGGCTCTGGTGTGGGGCTGCTGGTGCCACCGCCGCGGAATCGGGGTCGGCGTCGGATGTCGGCGCCTGCGTAGTACCGTCGTTGGCGTCTGTTGGATTGTCGCGCTGCACGTCTCGGAGGCAGGCTTCGGCGTGCCGTGTCGCCGCAATGCGCGAGGTGTACGAGACGCCGCAGGCACAGCCTGCGTGGAAGATGTCGACAAAGTCGACACCGCGATGGTGGCGATGGCGGTGGGAGCGCAGCTCTGCCATGTGTGGCGCGGCAAAGTCGCACGCAACGCATCGGAAGAGTCTTGCGTTGTGAGCGAAGATCGATAGCGGTGGTGGACGCTCGAGCGCGTGGACGACTGGTGGGGGCTCGTGGAGCGGCGTGGGCCATTCGGTGGCCGGGATGGTTGGTGGTGGGAGCGGCACGGCTGAAGCAGCAACAGCGTCGAGTGGACTCGCGTCCGTGTCGCTGTCGCTGCCTTCATCTGCGCTCAGGAACGCAGCGTCGCTGCTGCCGACGCTCATCGCGTCGTTGTCGTCGTCGCGCGCGGTCGAGGCCGCGCTGTCCAGTGAATCGGCGCGCGCGCGCGGAAGCCACGAGAAGATGGCCATGGCGCGGCTCGCTGCAGGCGCACACGCACGGACACTCACGGACGGGGGCGTCGCACGCAGAGGGGGCACTGAGTAGAGCTTCAAGAGTAGGGCGGGAGAGTATCGACCGCGGAAGGCTGAAAAGGGCGGTGGGGGCGGCGCACGCGCTCACCCCCGCTGACAAAAATTCTACTGTGGAGTTACCCGAAAGGGCATTCCTGAACCATTACAGCACCAGCGTGTAAGGGGCCTGCTCCGGCTCATGTTAATCACCTCATTGATCGTGATCAAACACCAGTCAAATAAAAGTCTATTACCAAACGTTACCTAGCCGTTGCGGTCCACACCGCGTGGCATATCTGTCACACACTACTGTTGGTAGTTGTTGTGTCCGTGTCCCGGGATGTTGTGGGGATGGGGTGCGCGGTTGAGATGCTGTCGTAATGGTTGGGTTTGTGAGGCGATATCCTTCGTGGATCTTGCGCTTCTGGTCGTGTCTCGACCATTCTATTGTTTCTCTCTCGTTTGTGCAGGGGCCGCTGTGCGCGGTTGCTTTGGCTGCGTGCGTTCCGTTGGGACTCGCGCCTGTCGGGTTGTGTCACGGCGCCGCGCTGGTGTCGTCGCGTTGCTGGAAGCTGAAGCTGGGGTCGGGCCGCGAGTTTGGCTCGTGGCTGTCACTGTCGCTGTTGTTGCTCTGGATCGTCGTCGGTTGTAGCTGTCGGTCGTTGCTGTCGTTGTTGGTGCTCTGGATCGCCGTCGAGTGTCGCTGTTGGTGGTCGGTCTCCGTGCGCCTGGCCGCTCTTTGGTTTGACTACTGGCGCGAGGCGTAGTACTTACCTTTCTTGCAGTTGCCGTCATCGCCGGTTCGCTTGAGTCTCGAGCGGCGCTCGGGTGCGTGCTCGACGCTTTGGTCGCACTCGTTCGTGCGATCTGTCGAGGCCGTTCTTGTGTGCTGTGCTGCTGGCGTTGTCTACCGTTCTCCACTCCGTTGCCGTCAGTGCCACGAGCTCTGGTACTGCTGGACTTACCCTGACCTGTCGGTGTTCTGGACGCGGCACTGGGTTTCTCCATGCCGCGGCCGGAATGCCGCTGTCCATCCGTCGTCGTCGATCTTTGCATCGTGGCCGTTGTCGAGGTCGCTGGCGTAGCCGCACGTGTGGGCGAGCGCGTGAGCGTCGCGTTGCTTCGGTTCGTCGATGATCTGGTTGCCTGTGGTCGCTGCTGCGGGTGTGGTCTTGGTCTTGGCCCTTGCTCTCGGTTGGATCGAGCGCTGTCACGACATATCGCTTGAGTGCGGTGCGTCGTAGTCGCCATCTCTGCCGCCGCCGGCGTGGTGCCAATGCGGTCGGCTGAGTTCCTGCAGTTGTCTTCCCGTTGCTGATTTGTCGTCGCTGCTCGCGCTGGCGCTGACGCTCGCGTCAGAAGCCTCGTCTCTCCGTTTGCAATTGCGTGTCGCTTCCAGATGCGGTGGCTGAAGTTCACGTGCCGTGCCGAGAGCTGCCGCTCTAGTGCGCGCGAGACACCTTTTCGCATCCCAAGCATGTCGGTGTACACCTCGAGATTGCTCGAGCAGATGGACCCAAGAGATCCGTAAACTAGTGCACCCACGTGCACTGTGTACCCTTTGTACTCGAGGAAGCGCACGATGTTCTCGTATTTCTTAATCTTGATCGCGCGGACGCGCGCAAAGTTCGACGAAGTGGCAGCGTCATCCGTGGCCTGGTCTTCGAATGCGACGGCGAGGTCCACGATGCTGGCGGTCATTGCGTTGTCATCGTAAAGTTGGACGTCCGGTCGTTGGGCCGTTTGACTTCTGCTGGTGCTCGTGTCATTGTCCTCCATACCCGGCACAGTCGCGTCGATGAGCAGCCGCTGATGGGAGCGTCTGCTACGACCTTGTTCCGCCACCACGCGGTGTCGGATGATCTGCAGCGACTCATCGTGCCGCACACGAATAGCGTCGGCACCAAATGAGCAATGATGGAGAACGTGAGCAAGCGTTTCGGTGTCGTTGCAGCCTGGTGCACGACACCGATTATTCTGCACAATGTGCTTGCGCTTCAACGCGCTGCGCGTATCAACTTGGTTGAGCCGAGCACGCACCGCAAAGCGATAGCTACTATCGTAGACAGCTGACGGCCGCGTCAGAAACGCGCTGCCAGCGCCACCGTGGAGCCGAGCCGTCTTGCCTTGGTCTTGGAAAGTGCGCCAGCGCGCCAGATGTCGGAGCCGGAGATGTGTCTTGATCTGCCGCCCCCACTCCTTGGGAACCAGTGCTTTCTGCGTGTGTGGTACTTGCAGTTGCAGGTGTTCGCCGTTCACCGTCCCTAACTTGAGTTCAAAGGTCTTCAGGTACGTCGCGACATCGACCCACAGAGAGGCCGAGTCGCCCGACACCTTCTTTTTCAGCGCAAACGCTGATCCAGCGAGTTCGCTGTTCAGGAACATTTGGATTGCTTCCTCTTCACGATCGGTCCAATGTGGTTCGTTGAGCACGAAGCGCTTCCGAATCACCGTCAGAAGTTGCCCTCGCGCGATGGCTCGCACGTTGGGATCTTGCGAGTGCAGCATCTGTAGACCGTGGGTGATTTTGAGAGCGCCATACAATTCGCGCAATGGTAGAAGTCCGAGGCCACCCGCCGACGTTGGCGCATACAGAAACTCGGTCGTCGCGGTCTGCGGCAGCTGCAGCAGCCGCTTCAAGCCACGCACGATCGTTTTGTCAAAGCCGTCGAACATGCTGAGGAACGGGCGCAGATGGCGCAGCGGGTAGTCGAGCTTGGAGAGCACATACGACTTGATCGCGCGCATTATTTGCCACGGAGCTAGGGGACTCTGTAGCAGCTTGATCACATCCGTCGTCAGCTCACGCAGCGTATCTTGGAGCACGACACGTACGCGTGCATGGTCTGGACCGTCCTCAATGCCCAGATAAACGTAGCCGTCGTGGCCAGTGAGCCTCGGTATCACGTTGTCGTGGATCGACAGATCGAGGCGCTCGTTGTGGCTCTCGCAGTCCGCAGCAGCGTCTGACACCATCAACGCGCATTTGCTCGCGTTGGCCTCCATTCGAGTCCACTGCAGGAATTCAAGCACGGCACCGTGGAGCGCACGAATTCCAGTGGCTGTTTTGGCAAAGATCTTCAGGTCGTCGGCATACGCTGACGTGCACTCTGGATTACCAGCAGCCAGCGACACCCCGTGCTCGGATTTCATGCCGTCCAGGACGAACATGAGCGGCGTGAGCGCAGCAATAAACAGGTACGGGCTGAGCGGACAGCCTTGATAGACACCGCGGCCCTGATGCACCGGGTCTGTTGTGCCATCGCGTGAGTCAACAATGAAGTACGAGTCCGTGTAGATGTCGCGTACCACCTGCAGAAACGCGTGTGGCACGCCGAGCCTCTCGAGCACCTTCCACATGTACGCCTGCGGCAGCGATCCAAACGCGTTGCGCAGGTCGTACCAGACGACAAAGAGCTTCTTGCGAGTGCGCCGCGCTTGTTCGTACAAACTCGTGGCCACGAAGTTGTGTTCATTGCACCCGTTGAAAGAACGGAACCCTTTCTGCGAAAATGTGAACCTAGCGTTGGCATCCATCCAGCGCTGAAAACGCACTGCGAGGACACCGGCGTAGAGCTTGTACACTGTCTGCTGGAGACAGATTGGTCTCCAATTGCTCGGGTTGCCGCGTTCACCCTTGCGCTTGTAGATGAGGCGTACGTAGCCGACTTTCCACAGCCTTGGGACACTTTGGAATGTCCAGCACGCGTTAAATACTGCGTGCAAAAGGTCGAGCAGTTGGAGCTTAAAGCGCACGTAGACGTCATACGGGATCCCGTCAAGACCTGGAGCCGACTGCTTATGCGCTCGATCGAGTTGGTCCTCGATGTCGCCGCGCGCGATTGGCGCAGTCAGCAGTTCCATCTCATTCGCTGTGTTCGCCTGATTGTCGATCGCCTCACGGAATCGCGCACCGCAAGCCGCATTAAAGTCAAAGTCGTCTGGCGGTGTCGCCTGCGTCTGGAAGTAGGCGTAGAGGTCACGTGGCTCGATCGGACAGCTGTTGTCACCACCATAGTTGTCGTTGGTGCCGGCATGGAGGATCTCGGACACACACTGGCGCTCATTGCTCATGAACAGTTGGCGAGTCGCCTGGCGCTGACTGGCGCGTTCGAGGCGCGCAACACGCCGCGCAGCCTTGCGCACAGTCTTCTTGGTGCTCGGCGAGGTCTTGTCGGCAAGGCGTTTGCTGGTGCTGAGTTCGTCGCGTGCGCTGTCGACGGCAAGTTGGAGGAGGGTCGGCCCTCCGTTCCTGCGCTTACGGCGTGGTCTGGATCGTGGTCTCGTGCTGGAGCCGTCGCGTCGGTTTCGTTTCGCGGTCGGCCGCGAGACGCTCTGTCGCGCGCCTGTCGCCCGGGCGGCAGCGTGCGGTGCTACATCGGCGAAGCCCGCCGTGCTGCGCGCGTTGGCGTGCTCGGCGTCACCAGTGGCGTCGCCTGGCTGAGTCGACAGCTTTGTCGCTGCTGTAAGAAGCTCGGAGAGCTCTGCTGTGATGGCTGTAATGTAGCCTTCCGCGGAGCGCCAGTCCGGCGCATCCGTGATCTTGTCGGCCATTCTTCGAGCCAGCGTTTGAATCTGTTGCTCGAGCTTGCTCTGAAGCGGTGGAGCGAGTCGTGGTACGCGAAGACGCGGCTGTCGCAGCGGTACTACTCCTGGGCCGATCTCGAGCACGGGGAAGATGGTGCCACCGTCGCGGTCTGCGTTGGCAGCGTCGGCTTCAGCGTCGGGGTCGGGGTCACCTAGGTCCATGCGTACATTATCACTGTCATTGTCCTGGTCTTGGTCTTGGTCGCCGGTGGTCGAATCAGTCTCCATGGGGACAGGTCCATCCGGAGTCGGTGGCGTTCCGTACGTGCCGGGCCAGTGCCAGCACTGCGCGGCGTCACCTGGTGATGTGTGCTTGGCGCATACGGCCACGCACTTACAGAGATCCAATGCTCTGTTGGCGAGTCGGTCTGCGTGGGAATTACGCAGTCGGTCGATGTGCTTGAGCGCATACGACTCGAACTCCTGGCACGTCGCGTACGCGAGGTCGCGCAGCGGCCGTAGTTCTTTTCCGCAAGCAAACATGCCCTTGATTTGCTCGATCACGAGCTTCGAGTCGCCCTCGATGCGGACATGCTTGACGCCATGATGGACAGCGCACAGCAGGCCATCGATGATAGCGTTGTACTCTGCCGTGTTGTTTGTCGAGGCGCAGTCGGCGATGTAGCGGTAACTCGTCCAGAAGATCTTGCCGTTTGGCCGAGTGAGCGCCGCACCGGCACCCGCTGGTCGTGGGTTCCGGCGCAGGCGCCTGTCGCAACGAAGTTGCCATGGAAGCAACGATCGTACTCCGAACGGAGGCTCGTCAGCAGCTGCTACTGCTGCTTCTACTGGGCGCGATGCTGGGACTAATGCGACCGTTGCAGGTTCGTCTGGTCTCGGAGCTGGTCGTGGTGGTCTCAGGTCTGCTGCTGTTGCTGCTGGAAGATCTGGTCTCGGTGCTGGTTCTGCTTCGGCTGCTGCACGTCGTTCTGGATCTGCTGCTGGTGCGACTGCAGTGGCTGTCACATTGGTTGTGACCATCTGCCCGTCGTCGCTGTCGTCGTCGGAAAGCATGGTCGTGTCGTCGATATTCGCAATGGCGTCGTAAAACTCGTCTTCGTCATGGGAGTCCATGTCGTGGTCGTCGGTCGGTGCTGGAGCTGTCGAAGGCGCGTGAGTGCGCAAGAGAGCATCAACGTTGGCTGCGGCACACGCAGTGACGTGCGCGTGCCATGAGCGCGCGTCCGTGAGGAACGCGATGCAGCTTGGGCAGGTGCGCGGGTAGCGCCCCTGCGGTGCAAGCGAGAGAGAAGCTTGCGATGGTGTGTCATCCACGTGCACTCTCGTTCCCGAGGCGGTGCACACGGGCACACCAGCATTTCCGTCCATTTCCTCGTCCTCATCCGCGACCGCTGATGCGGCCGCTGGCGCTTGCCGATCTGGTGGTTGTGGTGCGTTGGTGTGGTCGTGCCACTCGTCGCAGCGCCCAGAGTGAGCAAAAGCGTCGAGACGGCTGCCGAACAGTGCCGAGCATGGACACGTGGCTTGGAACCAGTCCTCGAAGACCGAGGTCCGGTGGGCGCTGCGGCGGTGCGCCACGAGCGCGCCGTAATGGCGGAACTCGTCGGCGCACGCCGCGCACCCGAACCGCGAATCGTTGTGGCGGAAGATCGACATAAGCGGACCGCGCGCGGCGGCGCCGTCGTCAGCGACGTCAGCGTCGTCGTCCGCGGGAGCTCGAAGCCGCATGGTCGGGGGGGGGGGCGCACACGCCGCGACCAGTCGTTTCACCGGCTGAGCTGCACACTCGCGCGCGTGTGTGAACACGCACGTATGGACACACGCACGCCTGCTGTAAGCAGGGCACACACAGGGCCAGAGGCTAGGCGCGAACGATGGGGTCGATAGGAAGGAGGGGAAAGCGGAAAAGGGCGGTGGGGGCGGCGCACGCGCTCACCCCCGCTGACAAAAATTCTACTGTGGAGTTACCCGAAAGGGCATTCCTGAACCATTACAGCACCAGCGTGTAAGGGGCCTGCTCCGGCTCATGTTAATCACCTCATTGATCGTGATCAAACACCAGTCAAATAAAAGTCTATTACCAAACGTTACCTAGCCGTTGCGGTCCACACCGCGTGGCATATCTGTCACACACTACTGTTGGTAGTTGTTGTGTCCGTGTCCCGGGATGTTGTGGGGATGGGGTGCGCGGTTGAGATGCTGTCGTAATGGTTGGGTTTGTGAGGCGATATCCTTCGTGGATCTTGCGCTTCTGGTCGTGTCTCGACCATTCTATTGTTTCTCTCTCGTTTGTGCAGGGGCCGCTGTGCGCGGTTGCTTTGGCTGCGTGCGTTCCGTTGGGACTCGCGCCTGTCGGGTTGTGTCACGGCGCCGCGCTGGTGTCGTCGCGTTGCTGGAAGCTGAGGCTGGGGTCGGGCCGCGAGTTTGGCTCGTGGCTGTCACTGTCGCTGTTGTTGCTCTGGATCGTCGTCGGTTGTAGCTGTCGGTCGTTGCTGTCGTTGTTGGTGCTCTGGATCGCCGTCGAGTGTCGCTGTTGGTGGTCGGTCTCCGTGCGCCTGGCCGCTCTTTGGTTTGACCACTGGCGCGAGGCGTAGTACTTACCTTTCTTGCAGTTGCCGTCATCGCCGGTTCGCTTGAGTCTCGAGCGGCGCTCGGGTGCGTGCTCGACGCTTTGGTCGCACTCGTTCGTGCGATCTGTCGCGGCCGTTCTTGTGTGCTGTGCTGCTGGCGTTGTCTACCGTTCTCCACTCCGTTGCCGTCAGTGCCACGAGCTCTGGTACTGCTGGACTTACCCTGACCTGTCGGTGTTCTGGACGCGGCACTGGGTTTCTCCATGCCGCGGCCGGAATGCCGCTGTCCATCCGTCGTCGTCGATCTTTGCATCGTGGCCGTTGTCGAGGTCGCTGGCGTAGCCGCACGTGTGGGCGAGCGCGTGAGCGTCGCGTTGCTTCGGTTCGTCGATGATCTGGTTGCCTGTGGTCGCTGCTGCGGGTGTGGTCTTGGTCTTGGCCCTTGCTCTCGGTTGGATCGAGCGCTGTCACGACATATCGCTTGAGTGCGGTGCGTCGTAGTCGCCATCTCTGCCGCCGTCGGCGTGGTGCCAATGCGGTCGGCTGAGTTCCTGCAGTTGTCTTCCCGTTGCTGATTTGTCGTCGCTGCTCGCGCTGGCGCTGACGCTCGCGTCAGAAGCCTCGTCTCTCCGTTTGCAATTGCGTGTCGCTTCCAGATGCGGTGGCTGAAGTTCACGTGCCGTGCCGAGAGCTGCCGCTCTAGTGCGCGCGAGACACCTTTTCGCATCCCAAGCATGTCGGTGTACACCTCGAGATTGCTCGAGCAGATGGACCCAAGAGATCCGTAAACTAGTGCACCCACGTGCACTGTGTACCCTTTGTACTCTAGGAAGCGCACGATGTTCTCGTATTTCTTAATCTTGATCGCGCGGACGCGCGCAAAGTTCGGCGAAGTGGCAGCGTCATCCGTGGCCTGGTCTTCGAATGCGACGGCGAGGTCCACGATGCTGGCGGTCATTGCGTTGTCATCGTAAAGTTGGACGTCCGGTCGTTGGGCCGTTTGACTTCTGCTGGTGCTCGTGTCATTGTCCTCCATACCCGGCACAGTCGCGTCGATGAGCAGCCGCTGATGGGAGCGTCTGCTACGACCTTGTTCCGCCACCACGCGGTGTCGGATGATCTGCAGCGACTCATCGTGCCGCACACGAATAGCGTCGGCACCAAATGAGCAATGATGGAGAACGTGAGCAAGCGTTTCGGTGTCGTTGCAGCCTGGTGCACGACACCGATTATTCTGCACAATGTGCTTGCGCTTCAACGCGCTGCGCGTATCAACTTGGTTGAGCCGAGCACGCACCGCAAAGCGATAGCTACTATCGTAGACAGCTGACGGCCGCGTCAGAAACGCGCTGCCAGCGCCACCGTGGAGCCGAGCCGTCTTGCCTTGGTCTTGGAAAGTGCGCCAGCGCGCCAGATGTCGGAGCCGGAGATGTGTCTTGATCTGCCGCCCCCACTCCTTGGGAACCAGTGCTTTCTGCGTGTGTGGTACTTGCAGTTGCAGGTGTTCGCCGTTCACCGTCCCTAACTTGAGTTCAAAGGTCTTCAGGTACGTCGCGACATCGACCCACAGAGAGGCCGAGTCGCCCGACACCTTCTTTTTCAGCGCAAACGCTGATCCAGCGAGTTCGCTGTTCAGGAACATTTGGATTGCTTCCTCTTCACGATCGGTCCAATGTGGTTCGTTGAGCACGAAGCGCTTCCGAATCACCGTCAGAAGTTGCCCTCGCGCGATGGCTCGCACGTTGGGATCTTGCGAGTGCAGCATCTGTAGACCGTGGGTGATTTTGAGAGCGCCATACAATTCGCGCAATGGTAGAAGTCCGAGGCCACCCGCCGACGTTGGCGCATACAGAAACTCGGTCGTCGCGGTCTGCGGCAGCTGCAGCAGCCGCTTCAAGCCACGCACGAGCGTTTTGTCAAAGCCGTCGAACATGCTGAGGAACGGGCGCAGATGGCGCAGCGGGTAGTCGAGCTTGGAGAGCACATACGACTTGATCGCGCGCATTATTTGCCACGGAGCTAGGGGACTCTGTAGCAGCTTGATCACATCCGTCGTCAGCTCACGCAGCGTATCTTGGAGCACGACACGTACACGTGCATGGTCTGGACCGTCCTCAATGCCCAGATAAACGTAGCCGTCGTGGCCAGTGAGCCTCGGTATCACGTTGTCGTGGATCGACAGATCGAGGCGCTCGTTGTGGCTCTCGCAGTCCGCAGCAGCGTCTGACACCATCAACGCGCATTTGCTCGCGTTGGCCTCCATTCGAGTCCACTGCAGGAATTCAAGCACGGCACCGTGGAGCGCACGAATTCCAGTGGCTGTTTTGGCAAAGATCTTCAGGTCGTCGGCATACGCTGACGTGCACTCTGGATTACCAGCAGCTAGCGACACCCCGTGCTCGGATTTCATGCCGTCCAGGACGAACATGAGCGGCGTGAGCGTAGCAATAAACAGGTACGGGCTGAGCGGACAGCCTTGATAGACACCGCGGCCCCCCTGATGCACCGGGTCTGTTGTGCCATCGCGCGAGTCAACAATGAAGTACGAGTCCGTGTAGATGTCGCGTACCACCTGCAGAAACGCGTGTGGCACGCCGAGCCTCTCGAGCACCTTCCACATGTACACCTGCGGCAGCGATCCAAACGCGTTGCGCAGGTCGTACCAGACGACAAAGAGCTTCTTGCGAGTGCGCCGCGCTTGTTCGTACAAACTCGTGGCCACGAAGTTGTGTTCATTGCACCCGTTGAAAGAACGGAACCCTTTCTGCGAGAATGTGAACCTAGCGTTGGCATCCATCCAGCGCTGAAAACGCACTGCGAGGACACCGGCGTAGAGCTTGTACACTGTCTGCTGGAGACAGATTGGTCTCCAATTGCTCGGGTTGCCGCGTTCACCCTTGCGCTTGTAGATGAGGCGTACGTAGCCGACTTTCCACAGCCTTGGGACACTTTGGAATGTCCAGCACGCGTTAAATACTGCGTGCAAAAGGTCGAGCAGTTGGAGCTTAAAGCGCACGTAGACGTCATACGGGATCCCGTCAAGACCTGGAGCCGACTGCTTATGCGCTCGATCGAGTTGGTCCTCGATGTCACCGCGCGCGATTGGCGCAGTCAGCAGTTCCATCTCATTCGCTGCGTTCGCCTGATTGTCGATCGCCTCACGGAATCGCGCACCGCAAGCCGCATTAAAGTCAAAGTCGTCTGGCGGTGTCGCCTGCGTCTGGAAGTAGGCGTAGAGGTCACGTGGCTCGATCGGACAGCTGTTGTCACCACCATAGTTGTCGTTGGCGCCGGCATGGAGGATCTCGGACACACACTGGCGCTCATTGCTCATGAACAGTTGGCGAGTCGCCTGGCGCTGACTGGCGCGTTCGAGGCGCGCAACACGCCGCGCAGCCTTGCGCACAGTCTTCTTGGTGCTCGGCGAGGTCTTGTCGGCAAGGCGTTTGCTGGCGCTGAGTTCGTCGCGTGCGCTGTCGATGGCAAGTTGGAGGAGGGTCGGCCCTCCGTTCCTGCGCTTACGGCGTGGTCTGGATCGTGGTCTCGTGCTGGAGCCGTCGCGTCGGTTTCGTTTCGCGGTCGGCCGCGAGACGCTCTGTCGCGCGCCTGTCGCCCGGGCGGCAGCGTGCGGTGCTACATCGGCGAAGCCCGCCGTGCTGCGCGCGTTGGCGCGCTCGGCGTCACCAGTGGTGTCGCCTGGCTGAGTCGACAGCTTTGTCGCTGCTGTAAGAAGCTCGGAGAGCTCTGCTGTGATGGCTGTAATGTAGCCTTCCGCGGAGCGCCAGTCCGGCGCATCCGTGATCTTGTCGGCCATTCTTCGAGCCAGCGTTTGAATCTGTTGCTCGAGTTTGCTCTGAAGCGGTGGAGCGAGTCGTGGTACGCGAAGACGCGGCTGTCGCAGCGGTACTACTCCTGGGCCAATCTCGAGCACGGGGAAGATGGTGCCACCGTCGCGGTCTGCGTTGGCAGCGTCGGCTTCAGCGTCGGGGTCGGGGTCACCTAGGTCCATGCGTACATTATCACTGTCATTGTCCTGGTCTTGGTCTTGGTCGCCGGTGGTCGAATCAGTCTCCATGGGGACAGGTCCATCCGGAGTCGGTGGCGTTCCGTACGTGCCGGGCCAGTGCCAGCACTGCGCGGCGTCACCTGGTGATGTGTGCTTGGCGCATACGGCCACGCATTTACAGAGATCCAATGCTCTGTTGGCGAGTCGGTCTGCGTGGGAATTACGCAGTCGGTCGATGTGCTTGAGCGCATACGACTCGAACTCCTGGCACGTCGCGTACGCGAGGTCGCGCAGCGGCCGTAGTTCTTTTCCGCAAGCAAACATGCCCTTGATTTGCTCGATCACGAGCTTCGAGTCGCCCTCGATGCGGACATGCTTGACGCCATGATGGACAGCGCACAGCAGGCCATCGATGATAGCGTTGTACTCTGCCGTGTTGTTTGTCGAGGCGCAGTCGGCGATGTAGCGGTAACTCGTCCAGAAGATCTTGCCGTTTGGCCGAGTGAGCGCCGCACCGGCACCCGCTGGTCCTGGGTTCCGGCGGCAGGCGCCGTCGAAACGAAGTTGCCATGGAGCAACGATCGTACCTCCGAACGGAGGCTCGTCAGCAGCTGCTACTGCTGCTTCTACTGGGCGCGATGCTGGGACTAATGCGGCCGTTGCAGGTTCGTCTGGTCTCGGAGCTGGTCGTGGTGGTCTCAGGTCTGCTGCTGTTGCTGCTGGAAGATCTGGTCTCGGTGCTGGTTCTGCTTCGGCTGCTGCACGTCGTTCTGGATCTGCTGCTGGTGCGACTGCAGTGGCTGTCACATTGGTTGTGACCATCTGCCCGTCGTCGCTGTCGTCGTCGGAAAGCATGGTCGTGTCGTCGATATTCGCAATGGCGTCGTAAAACTCGTCTTCGTCATGGGAGTCCATGTCGTGGTCGTCGGTCGGTGCTGGAGCTGTCGAAGGCGCGTGAGTGCGCAAGAGAGCATCAACGTTGGCTGCGGCACACGCGGTGACGTGCGCGTGCCATGAGCGCGCGTCCGTGAGGAACGCGATGCAGCTTGGGCAGGTGCGCGGGTAGCGCCCCTGCGGTGCAAGCGAGAGAGAAGCTTGCGGTGGTGTGTCATCCACGTGCACTCTCGTTCCCGAGGCGGTGCACACGGGCACACCAGCATTTCCGTCCATTTCCTCGTCCTCATCCGCGACCGCTGATGCGGCCGCTGGCGCTTGCCGATCTGGTGGTTGTGGTGCGTTGGTGTGGTCGTGCCACTCGTCGCAGCGCCCAGAGTGAGCAAAAGCGTCGAGACGGCTGCCGAACAGTGCCGAGCATGGACACGTGGCTTGGAACCAGTCCTCGAAGACCGAGGTCCGGTGGGCGCTGCGGCGGTGCGCCACGAGCGCGCCGTAATGGCGGAACTCGTCGGCGCACGCCGCGCACCCGAACCGCGAATCGTTGTGGCGGAAGATCGACATAAGCGGACCGCGCGCGGCGGCGCCGTCGTCAGCGACGTCAGCGTCGTCGTCCGCGGGAGCTCGAAGCCGCATGGTCGGGGGGGGGCGCACACGCCGCGACCAGTCGTTTCACCGGCTGAGCTGCACACTCGCGCGCGTGTGTGAACACGCACGTATGGACACACGCACGCCTGCTGTAAGCAGGGCACACACAGGGCCAGAGGCTAGGCGCGAACGATGGGGTCGATAGGAAGGAGGGGAAAGCGAAAAGGGCGGTGGGGGCGGCGCACGCGCTCACCCCCGCTGACAAAAATTCTACTGTGGAGTTACCCGAAAGGGCATTCCTGAACCATTACAGCACCAGCGTGTAAGGGGCCTGCTCCGGCTCATGTTAATCACCTCATTGATCGTGATCAAACACCAGTCAAATAAAAGTCTATTACCAAACGTTACCTAGCCGTTGCGGTCCACACCGCGTGGCATATCTGTCACACACTACTGTTGGTAGTTGTTGTGTCCGTGTCCCGGGATGTTGTGGGGATGGGGTGCGCGGTTGAGATGCTGTCGTAATGGTTGGGTTTGTGAGGCGATATCCTTCGTGGATCTTGCGCTTCTGGTCGTGTCTCGACCATTCTATTGTTTCTCTCTCGTTTGTGCAGGGGCCGCTGTGCGCGGTTGCTTTGGCTGCGTGCGTTCCGTTGGGACTCGCGCCTGTCGGGTTGTGTCACGGCGCCGCGCTGGTGTCGTCGCGTTGCTGGAAGCTGAGGCTGGGGTCGGGCCGCGAGTTTGGCTCGTGGCTGTCACTGTCGCTGTTGTTGCTCTGGATCGTCGTCGGTTGTAGCTGTCGGTCGTTGCTGTCGTTGTTGGTGCTCTGGATCGCCGTCGAGTGTCGCTGTTGGTGGTCGGTCTCCGTGCGCCTGGCCGCTCTTTGGTTTGACCACTGGCGTGAGGCGTAGTACTTACCTTTCTTGCAGTTGCCGTCATCGCCGGTTCGCTTGAGTCTCGAGCGCCGCTCGGGTGCGTGCTCGACGCTTTGGTCGCACTCGTTCGTGCGATCTGTCGAGGCCGTTCTTGTGTGCTGTGCTGCTGGCGTTGTCTACCGTTCTCCACTCCGTTGCCGTCAGTGCCACGAGCTCTGGTACTGCTGGACTTACCCTGACCTGTCGGTGTTCTGGACGCGGCACTGGGTTTCTCCATGCCGCGGCCGGAATGCCGCTGTCCATCCGTCGTCGTCGATCTTTGCATCGTGGCCGTTGTCGAGGTCGCTGGCGTAGTCGCACGTGTGGGCGAGCGCGTGAGCGTCGCGTTGCTTCGGTTCGTCGATGATCTGGTTGCCTGTGGTCGTTGCTGCGGGTGTGGTCTTGGTCTTGGCCCTTGCTCTCGGTTGGATCGAGCGCTGTCACGACATATCGCTTGAGTGCGGTGCGTCGTAGTCGCCATCTCTGCCGCCGTCGGCGTGGTGCCAATGCGGTCGGCTGAGTTCCTGCAGTTGTCTTCCCGTTGCTGATTTGTCGTCGCTGCTCGCGCTGGCGCTGACGCTCGCGTCAGAAGCCTCGTCTCTCCGTTTGCAATTGCGTGTCGCTTCCAGATGCGGTGGCTGAAGTTCACGTGCCGTGCCGAGAGCTGCCGCTCTAGTGCGCGCGAGACACCTTTTCGCATCCCAAGCATGTCGGTGTACACCTCGAGATTGCTCGAGCAGATGGACCCAAGAGATCCGTAAACTAGTGCACCCACGTGCACTGTGTACCCTTTGTACTCTAGGAAGCGCACGATGTTCTCGTATTTCTTAATCTTGATCGCGCGGACGCGCGCAAAGTTCGACGAAGTGGCAGCGTCATCCGTAGCCTGGTCTTCGAATGCGACGGCGAGGTCCACGATGCTGGCGGTCATTGCGTTGTCATCGTAAAGTTGGACGTCCGGTCGTTGGGCCGTTTGACTTCTGCTGGTGCTCGTGTCATTGTCCTCCATACCCGGCACAGTCGCGTCGATGAGCAGCCGCTGATGGGAGCGTCTGCTACGACCTTGTTCCGCCACCACGCGGTGTCGGATGATCTGCAGCGACTCATCGTGCCGCACACGAATAGCGTCGGCACCAAATGAGCAATGATGGAGAACGTGAGCAAGCGTTTCGGTGTCGTTGCAGCCTGGTGCACGACACCGATTATTCTGCACAATGTGCTTGCGCTTCAACGCGCTGCGCGTATCAACTTGGTTGAGCCGAGCACGCACCGCAAAGCGATAGCTACTATCGTAGACAGCTGACGGCCGCGTCAGAAACGCGCTGCCAGCGCCACCGTGGAGCCGAGCCGTCTTGCCTTGGTCTTGGAAAGTGCGCCAGCGCGCCAGATGTCGGAGCCGGAGATGTGTCTTGATCTGCCGCCCCCACTCCTTGGGAACCAGTGCTTTCTGCGTGTGTGGTACTTGCAGTTGCAGGTGTTCGCCGTTCACCGTCCCTAACTTGAGTTCAAAGGTCTTCAGGTACGTCGCGACATCGACCCACAGAGAGGCCGAGTCGCCCGACACCTTCTTTTTCAGCGCAAACGCTGATCCAGCGAGTTCGCTGTTCAGGAACATTTGGATTGCTTCCTCTTCACGATCGGTCCAATGTGGTTCGTTGAGCACGAAGCGCTTCCGAATCACCGTCAGAAGTTGCCCTCGCGCGATGGCTCGCACGTTGGGATCTTGCGAGTGCAGCATCTGTAGACCGTGGGTGATTTTGAGAGCGCCATACAATTCGCGCAATGGTAGAAGTCCGAGGCCACCCGCCGACGTTGGCGCATACAGAAACTCGGTCGTCGCGGTCTGCGGCAGCTGCAGCAGCCGCTTCAAGCCACGCACGAGCGTTTTGTCAAAGCCGTCGAACATGCTGAGGAACGGGCGCAGATGGCGCAGCGGGTAGTCGAGCTTGGAGAGCACATACGACTTGATCGCGCGCATTATTTGCCACGGAGCTAGGGGACTCTGTAGCAGCTTGATCACATCCGTCGTCAGCTCACGCAGCGTATCTTGGAGCACGACACGTACGCGTGCATGGTCTGGACCGTCCTCAATGCCCAGATAAACGTAGCCGTCGTGGCCAGTGAGCCTCGGTATCACGTTGTCGTGGATCGACAGATCGAGGCGCTCGTTGTGGCTCTCGCAGTCCGCAGCAGCGTCTGACACCATCAACGCGCATTTGCTCGCGTTGGCCTCCATTCGAGTCCACTGCAGGAATTCAAGCACGGCACCGTGGAGCGCACGAATTCCAGTGGCTGTTTTGGCAAAGATCTTCAGGTCGTCGGCATACGCTGACGTGCACTCTGGATTACCAGCAGCCAGCGACACCCCGTGCTCGGATTTCATGCCGTCCAGGACGAACATGAGCGGCGTGAGCGCAGCAATAAACAGGTACGGGCTGAGCGGACAGCCTTGATAGACACCGCGACCCTGATGCACCGGGTCTGTTGTGCCATCGCGCGAGTCAACAATGAAGTACGAGTCCGTGTAGATGTCGCGTACCACCTGCAGAAACGCGTGTGGCACGCCGAGCCTCTCGAGCACCTTCCACATGTACACCTGCGGCAGCGATCCAAACGCGTTGCGCAGGTCGTACCAGACGACAAAGAGCTTCTTGCGAGTGCGCCGCGCTTGTTCGTACAAACTCGTGGCCACGAAGTTGTGTTCATTGCACCCGTTGAAAGAACGGAACCCTTTCTGCGAGAATGTGAACCTAGCGTTGGCATCCATCCAGCGCTGAAAACGCACTGCGAGGACACCGGCGTAGAGCTTGTACACTGTCTGCTGGAGACAGATTGGTCTCCAATTGCTCGGGTTGCCGCGTTCACCCTTGCGCTTGTAGATGAGGCGTACGTAGCCGACTTTCCACAGCCTTGGGACACTTTGGAATGTCCAGCACGCGTTAAATACTGCGTGCAAAAGGTCGAGCAGTTGGAGCTTAAAGCGCACGTAGACGTCATACGGGATCCCGTCAAGACCTGGAGCCGACTGCTTATGCGCTCGATCGAGTTGGTCCTCGATGTCACCGCGCGCGATTGGCGCAGTCAGCAGTTCCATCTCATTCGCTGCGTTCGCCTGATTGTCGATCGCCTCACGGAATCGCGCACCGCAAGCCGCATTAAAGTCAAAGTCGTCTGGCGGTGTCGCCTGCGTCTGGAAGTAGGCGTAGAGGTCACGTGGCTCGATCGGACAGCTGTTGTCACCACCATAGTTGTCGTTGGCGCCGGCATGGAGGATCTCGGACACACACTGGCGCTCATTGCTCATGAACAGTTGGCGAGTCGCCTGGCGCTGACTGGCGCGTTCGAGGCGCGCAACACGCCGCGCAGCCTTGCGCACAGTCTTCTTGGTGCTCGGCGAGGTCTTGTCGGCAAGGCGTTTGCTGGCGCTGAGTTCGTCGCGTGCGCTGTCGATGGCAAGTTGGAGGAGGGTCGGCCCTCCGTTCCTGCGCTTACGGCGTGGTCTGGATCGTGGTCTCGTGCTGGAGCCGTCGCGTCGGTTTCGTTTCGCGGTCGGCCGCGAGACGCTCTGTCGCGCGCCTGTCGCCCGGGCGGCAGCGTGCGGTGCTACATCGGCGAAGCCCGCCGTGCTGCGCGCGTTGGCGCGCTCGGCGTCACCAGTGGCGTCGCCTGGCTGAGTCGACAGCTTTGTCGCTGCTGTAAGAAGCTCGGAGAGCTCTGCTGTGATGGCTGTAATGTAGCCTTCCGCGGAGCGCCAGTCCGGCGCATCCGTGATCTTGTCGGCCATTCTTCGAGCCAGCGTTTGAATCTGTTGCTCGAGTTTGCTCTGAAGCGGTGGAGCGAGTCGTGGTACGCGAAGACGCGGCTGTCGCAGCGGTACTACTCCTGGGCCAATCTCGAGCACGGGGAAGATGGTGCCACCGTCGCGGTCTGCGTTGGCAGCGTCGGCTTCAGCGTCGGGGTCGGGGTCACCTAGGTCCATGCGTACATTATCACTGTCATTGTCCTGGTCTTGGTCTTGGTCGCCGGTGGTCGAATCAGTCTCCATGGGGACAGGTCCATCCGGAGTCGGTGGCGTTCCGTACGTGCCGGGCCAGTGCCAGCACTGCGCGGCGTCACCTGGTGATGTGTGCTTGGCGCATACGGCCACGCATTTACAGAGATCCAATGCTCTGTTGGCGAGTCGGTCTGCGTGGGAATTACGCAGTCGGTCGATGTGCTTGAGCGCATACGACTCGAACTCCTGGCACGTCGCGTACGCGAGGTCGCGCAGCGGCCGTAGTTCTTTTCCGCAAGCAAACATGCCCTTGATTTGCTCGATCACGAGCTTCGAGTCGCCCTCGATGCGGACATGCTTGACGCCATGATGGACAGCGCACAGCAGGCCATCGATGATAGCGTTGTACTCTGCCGTGTTGTTTGTCGAGGCGCAGTCGGCGATGTAGCGGTAACTCGTCCAGAAGATCTTGCCGTTTGGCCGAGTGAGCGCCGCACCGGCACCCGCTGGTCCTGGGTTCCGGCGGCAGGCGCCGTCGAAACGAAGTTGCCATGGAGCAACGATCGTACCTCCGAACGGAGGCTCGTCAGCAGCTGCTACTGCTGCTTCTACTGGGCGCGATGCTGGGACTAATGCGACCGTTGCAGGTTCGTCTGGTCTCGGAGCTGGTCGTGGTGGTCTCAGGTCTGCTGCTGTTGCTGCTGGAAGATCTGGTCTCGGTGCTGGTTCTGCTTCGGCTGCTGCACGTCGTTCTGGATCTGCTGCTGGTGCGACTGCAGTGGCTGTCACATTGGTTGTGACCATCTGCCCGTCGTCGCTGTCGTCGTCGGAAAGCATGGTCGTGTCGTCGATATTCGCAATGGCGTCGTAAAACTCGTCTTCGTCATGGGAGTCCATGTCGTGGTCGTCGGTCGGTGCTGGAGCTGTCGAAGGCGCGTGAGTGCGCAAGAGAGCATCAACGTTGGCTGCGGCACACGCAGTGACGTGCGCGTGCCATGAGCGCGCGTCCGTGAGGAACGCGATGCAGCTTGGGCAGGTGCGCGGGTAGCGCCCCTGCGGTGCAAGCGAGAGAGAAGCTTGCGGTGGTGTGTCATCCACGTGCACTCTCGTTCCCGAGGCGGTGCACACGGGCACACCAGCATTTCCGTCCATTTCCTCGTCCTCATCCGCGACCGCTGATGCGGCCGCTGGCGCTTGCCGATCTGGTGGTTGTGGTGCGTTGGTGTGGTCGTGCCACTCGTCGCAGCGCCCAGAGTGAGCGAAAGCGTCGAGACGGCTGCCGAACAGTGCCGAGCATGGACACGTGGCTTGGAACCAGTCCTCGAAGACCGAGGTCCGGTGGGCGCTGCGGCGGTGCGCCACGAGCGCGCCGTAATGGCGGAACTCGTCGGCGCACGCCGCGCACCCGAACCGCGAATCGTTGTGGCGGAAGATCGACATAAGCGGACCGCGCGCGGCGGCGCCGTCGTCAGCGACGTCAGCGTCGTCGTCCGCGGGAGCTCGAAGCCGCATGGTCGGGGGGGGGGCGCACACGCCGCGACCAGTCGTTTCACCGGCTGAGCTGCACACTCGCGCGCGTGTGTGAACACGCACGTATGGACACACGCACGCCTGCTGTAAGCAGGGCACACACAGGGCCAGAGGCTAGGCGCGAACGATGGGGTCGATAGGAAGGAGGGGAAAGCGGAAAAGGGCGGTGGGGGCGGCGCACGCGCTCACCCCCGCTGACAAAAATTCTACTGTGGAGTTACCCGAAAGGGCATTCCTGAACCATTACAGCACCAGCGTGTAAGGGGCCTGCTCCGGCTCATGTTAATCACCTCATTGATCGTGATCAAACACCAGTCAAATAAAAGTCTATTACCAAACGTTACCTAGCCGTTGCGGTCCACACCGCGTGGCATATCTGTCACACACTACTGTTGGTAGTTGTTGTGTCCGTGTCCCGGGATGTTGTGGGGATGGGGTGCGCGGTTGAGATGCTGTCGTAATGGTTGGGTTTGTGAGGCGATATCCTTCGTGGATCTTGCGCTTCTGGTCGTGTCTCGACCATTCTATTGTTTCTCTCTCGTTTGTGCAGGGGCCGCTGTGCGCGGTTGCTTTGGCTGCGTGCGTTCCGTTGGGACTCGCGCCTGTCGGGTTGTGTCACGGCGCCGCGCTGGTGTCGTCGCGTTGCTGGAAGCTGAGGCTGGGGTCGGGCCGCGAGTTTGGCTCGTGGCTGTCACTGTCGCTGTTGTTGCTCTGGATCGTCGTCGGTTGTAGCTGTCGGTCGTTGCTGTCGTTGTTGGTGCTCTGGATCGCCGTCGAGTGTCGCTGTTGGTGGTCGGTCTCCGTGCGCCTGGCCGCTCTTTGGTTTGACCACTGGCGTGAGGCGTAGTACTTACCTTTCTTGCAGTTGCCGTCATCGCCGGTTCGCTTGAGTCTCGAGCGCCGCTCGGGTGCGTGCTCGACGCTTTGGTCGCACTCGTTCGTGCGATCTGTCGCGGCCGTTCTTGTGTGCTGTGCTGCTGGCGTTGTCTACCGTTCTCCACTCCGTTGCCGTCAGTGCCACGAGCTCTGGTACTGCTGGACTTACCCTGACCTGTCGGTGTTCTGGACGCGGCACTGGGTTTCTCCATGCCGCGGCCGGAATGCCGCTGTCCATCCGTCGTCGTCGATCTTTGCATCGTGGCCGTTGTCGAGGTCGCTGGCGTAGTCGCACGTGTGGGCGAGCGCGTGAGCGTCGCGTTGCTTCGGTTCGTCGATGATCTGGTTGCCTGTGGTCGTTGCTGCGGGTGTGGTCTTGGTCTTGGCCCTTGCTCTCGGTTGGATCGAGCGCTGTCACGACATATCGCTTGAGTGCGGTGCGTCGTAGTCGCCATCTCTGCCGCCGTCGGCGTGGTGCCAATGCGGTCGGCTGAGTTCCTGCAGTTGTCTTCCCGTTGCTGATTTGTCGTCGCTGCTCGCGCTGGCGCTGATGCTCGCGTCAGAAGCCTCGTCTCTCCGTTTGCAATTGCGTGTCGCTTCCAGATGCGGTGGCTGAAGTTCACGTGCCGTGCCGAGAGCTGCCGCTCTAGTGCGCGCGAGACACCTTTTCGCATCCCAAGCATGTCGGTGTACACCTCGAGATTGCTCGAGCAGATGGACCCAAGAGATCCGTAAACTAGTGCACCCACGTGCACTGTGTACCCTTTGTACTCTAGGAAGCGCACGATGTTCTCGTATTTCTTAATCTTGATCGCGCGGACGCGCGCAAAGTTCGACGAAGTGGCAGCGTCATCCGTGGCCTGGTCTTCGAATGCGACGGCGAGGTCCACGATGCTGGCGGTCATTGCGTTGTCATCGTAAAGTTGGACGTCCGGTCGTTGGGCCGTTTGACTTCTGCTGGTGCTCGTGTCATTGTCCTCCATACCCGGCACAGTCGCGTCGATGAGCAGCCGCTGATGGGAGCGTCTGCTACGACCTTGTTCCGCCACCACGCGGTGTCGGATGATCTGCAGCGACTCATCGTGCCGCACACGAATAGCGTCGGCACCAAATGAGCAATGATGGAGAACGTGAGCAAGCGTTTCGGTGTCGTTGCAGCCTGGTGCACGACACCGATTATTCTGCACAATGTGCTTGCGCTTCAACGCGCTGCGCGTATCAACTTGGTTGAGCCGAGCACGCACCGCAAAGCGATAGCTACTATCGTAGACAGCTGACGGCCGCGTCAGAAACGCGCTGCCAGCGCCACCGTGGAGCCGAGCCGTCTTGCCTTGGTCTTGGAAAGTGCGCCAGCGCGCCAGATGTCGGAGCCGGAGATGTGTCTTGATCTGCCGCCCCCACTCCTTGGGAACCAGTGCTTTCTGCGTGTGTGGTACTTGCAGTTGCAGGTGTTCGCCGTTCACCGTCCCTAACTTGAGTTCAAAGGTCTTCAGGTACGTCGCGACATCGACCCACAGAGAGGCCGAGTCGCCCGACACCTTCTTTTTCAGCGCAAACGCTGATCCAGCGAGTTCGCTGTTCAGGAACATTTGGATTGCTTCCTCTTCACGATCGGTCCAATGTGGTTCGTTGAGCACGAAGCGCTTCCGAATCACCGTCAGAAGTTGCCCTCGCGCGATGGCTCGCACGTTGGGATCTTGCGAGTGCAGCATCTGTAGACCGTGGGTGATTTTGAGAGCGCCATACAATTCGCGCAATGGTAGAAGTCCGAGGCCACCCGCCGACGTTGGCGCATACAGAAACTCGGTCGTCGCGGTCTGCGGCAGCTGCAGCAGCCGCTTCAAGCCACGCACGAGCGTTTTGTCAAAGCCGTCGAACATGCTGAGGAACGGGCGCAGATGGCGCAGCGGGTAGTCGAGCTTGGAGAGCACATACGACTTGATCGCGCGCATTATTTGCCACGGAGCTAGGGGACTCTGTAGCAGCTTGATCACATCCGTCGTCAGCTCACGCAGCGTATCTTGGAGCACGACACGTACGCGTGCATGGTCTGGACCGTCCTCAATGCCCAGATAAACGTAGCCGTCGTGGCCAGTGAGCCTCGGTATCACGTTGTCGTGGATCGACAGATCGAGGCGCTCGTTGTGGCTCTCGCAGTCCGCAGCAGCGTCTGACACCATCAACGCGCATTTGCTCGCGTTGGCCTCCATTCGAGTCCACTGCAGGAATTCAAGCACGGCACCGTGGAGCGCACGAATTCCAGTGGCTGTTTTGGCAAAGATCTTCAGGTCGTCGGCATACGCTGACGTGCACTCTGGATTACCAGCAGCCAGCGACACCCCGTGCTCGGATTTCATGCCGTCCAGGACGAACATGAGCGGCGTGAGCGTAGCAATAAACAGGTACGGGCTGAGCGGACAGCCTTGATAGACACCGCGACCCTGATGCACCGGGTCTGTTGTGCCATCGCGCGAGTCAACAATGAAGTACGAGTCCGTGTAGATGTCGCGTACCACCTGCAGAAACGCGTGTGGCACGCCGAGCCTCTCGAGCACCTTCCACATGTACACCTGCGGCAGCGATCCAAACGCGTTGCGCAGGTCGTACCAGACGACAAAGAGCTTCTTGCGAGTGCGCCGCGCTTGTTCGTACAAACTCGTGGCCACGAAGTTGTGTTCATTGCACCCGTTGAAAGAACGGAACCCTTTCTGCGAGAATGTGAACCTAGCGTTGGCATCCATCCAGCGCTGAAAACGCACTGCGAGGACACCGGCGTAGAGCTTGTACACTGTCTGCTGGAGACAGATTGGTCTCCAATTGCTCGGGTTGCCGCGTTCACCCTTGCGCTTGTAGATGAGGCGTACGTAGCCGACTTTCCACAGCCTTGGGACACTTTGGAATGTCCAGCACGCGTTAAATACTGCGTGCAAAAGGTCGAGCAGTTGGAGCTTAAAGCGCACGTAGACGTCATACGGGATCCCGTCAAGACCTGGAGCCGACTGCTTATGCGCTCGATCGAGTTGGTCCTCGATGTCACCGCGCGCGATTGGCGCAGTCAGCAGTTCCATCTCATTCGCTGCGTTCGCCTGATTGTCGATCGCCTCACGGAATCGCGCACCGCAAGCCGCATTAAAGTCAAAGTCGTCTGGCGGTGTCGCCTGCGTCTGGAAGTAGGCGTAGAGGTCACGTGGCTCGATCGGACAGCTGTTGTCACCACCATAGTTGTCGTTGGCGCCGGCATGGAGGATCTCGGACACACACTGGCGCTCATTGCTCATGAACAGTTGGCGAGTCGCCTGGCGCTGACTGGCGCGTTCGAGGCGCGCAACACGCCGCGCAGCCTTGCGCACAGTCTTCTTGGTGCTCGGCGAGGTCTTGTCGGCAAGGCGTTTGCTGGCGCTGAGTTCGTCGCGTGCGCTGTCGATGGCAAGTTGGAGGAGGGTCGGCCCTCCGTTCCTGCGCTTACGGCGTGGTCTGGATCGTGGTCTCGTGCTGGAGCCGTCGCGTCGGTTTCGTTTCGCGGTCGGCCGCGAGACGCTCTGTCGCGCGCCTGTCGCCCGGGCGGCAGCGTGCGGTGCTACATCGGCGAAGCCCGCCGTGCTGCGCGCGTTGGCGCGCTCGGCGTCACCAGTGGCGTCGCCTGGCTGAGTCGACAGCTTTGTCGCTGCTGTAAGAAGCTCG
Organism: Globisporangium splendens; assembly: GCA_006386115.1. Taxonomy (NCBI): domain Eukaryota; phylum Oomycota; class Peronosporomycetes; order Pythiales; family Pythiaceae; genus Globisporangium; species Globisporangium splendens. The sequence goes on from VFIW01000031.1 coordinate 130,439, forward strand.
GAGAGCTCTGCTGTGATGGCTGTAATGTAGCCTTCCGCGGAGCGCCAGTCCGGCGCATCCGTGATCTTGTCGGCCATTCTTCGAGCCAGCGTTTGAATCTGTTGCTCGAGTTTGCTCTGAAGCGGTGGAGCGAGTCGTGGTACGCGAAGACGCGGCTGTCGCAGCGGTACTACTCCTGGGCCAATCTCGAGCACGGGGAAGATGGTGCCACCGTCGCGGTCTGCGTTGGCAGCGTCGGCTTCAGCGTCGGGGTCGGGGTCACCTAGGTCCATGCGTACATTATCACTGTCATTGTCCTGGTCTTGGTCTTGGTCGCCGGTGGTCGAATCAGTCTCCATGGGGACAGGTCCATCCGGAGTCGGTGGCGTTCCGTACGTGCCGGGCCAGTGCCAGCACTGCGCGGCGTCACCTGGTGATGTGTGCTTGGCGCATACGGCCACGCATTTACAGAGATCCAATGCTCTGTTGGCGAGTCGGTCTGCGTGGGAATTACGCAGTCGGTCGATGTGCTTGAGCGCATACGACTCGAACTCCTGGCACGTCGCGTACGCGAGGTCGCGCAGCGGCCGTAGTTCTTTTCCGCAAGCAAACATGCCCTTGATTTGCTCGATCACGAGCTTCGAGTCGCCCTCGATGCGGACATGCTTGACGCCATGATGGACAGCGCACAGCAGGCCATCGATGATAGCGTTGTACTCTGCCGTGTTGTTTGTCGAGGCGCAGTCGGCGATGTAGCGGTAACTCGTCCAGAAGATCTTGCCGTTTGGCCGAGTGAGCGCCGCACCGGCACCCGCTGGTCCTGGGTTCCGGCGGCAGGCGCCGTCGAAACGAAGTTGCCATGGAGCAACGATCGTACCTCCGAACGGAGGCTCGTCAGCAGCTGCTACTGCTGCTTCTACTGGGCGCGATGCTGGGACTAATGCGGCCGTTGCAGGTTCGTCTGGTCTCGGAGCTGGTCGTGGTGGTCTCAGGTCTGCTGCTGTTGCTGCTGGAAGATCTGGTCTCGGTGCTGGTTCTGCTTCGGCTGCTGCACGTCGTTCTGGATCTGCTGCTGGTGCGACTGCAGTGGCTGTCACATTGGTTGTGACCATCTGCCCGTCGTCGCTGTCGTCGTCGGAAAGCATGGTCGTGTCGTCGATATTCGCAATGGCGTCGTAAAACTCGTCTTCGTCATGGGAGTCCATGTCGTGGTCGTCGGTCGGTGCTGGAGCTGTCGAAGGTGCGTGAGTGCGCAAGAGAGCATCAACGTTGGCTGCGGCACACGCAGTGACGTGCGCGTGCCATGAGCGCGCGTCCGTGAGGAACGCGATGCAGCTTGGGCAGGTGCGCGGGTAGCGCCCCTGCGGTGCAAGCGAGAGAGAAGCTTGCGGTGGTGTGTCATCCACGTGCACTCTCGTTCCCGAGGCGGTGCACACGGGCACACCAGCATTTCCGTCCATTTCCTCGTCCTCATCCGCGACCGCTGATGCGGCCGCTGGCGCTTGCCGATCTGGTGGTTGTGGTGCGTTGGTGTGGTCGTGCCACTCGTCGCAGCGCCCAGAGTGAGCAAAAGCGTCGAGACGGCTGCCGAACAGTGCCGAGCATGGACACGTGGCTTGGAACCAGTCCTCGAAGACCGAGGTCCGGTGGGCGCTGCGGCGGTGCGCCACGAGCGCGCCGTAATGGCGGAACTCGTCGGCGCACGCCGCGCACCCGAACCGCGAATCGTTGTGGCGGAAGATCGACATAAGCGGACCGCGCGCGGCGGCGCCGTCGTCAGCGACGTCAGCGTCGTCGTCCGCGGGAGCTCGAAGCCGCATGGTCGGGGGGGGGGGCGCACACGCCGCGACCAGTCGTTTCACCGGCTGAGCTGCACACTCGCGCGCGTGTGTGAACACGCACGTATGGACACACGCACGCCTGCTATAAGCAGGGCACACACAGGGCCAGAGGCTAGGCGCGAACGATGGGGTCGATAGGAAGGAGGGGAAAGCGAAAAGGGCGGTGGGGGCGGCGCACGCGCTCACCCCCGCTGACAAAAATTCTACTGTGGAGTTACCCGAAAGGGCATTCCTGAACCATTACAGCACCAGCGTGTAAGGGGCCTGCTCCGGCTCATGTTAATCACCTCATTGATCGTGATCAAACACCAGTCAGGTAAGTATGAGTTGGCTGAGTGGGTTTGTACATGATAGTATACTTGTAATTGGTTCCTCGCGGGCAATCGTCCGTTTAAAATAACCTCTCATTCCGCATACCTTTTTTACTGGGCTCTATCTGCGTCGACTGATTCCTTGTCAAGTGAGAAAGACTCATTCACGTCACATCACATCCATAATGCTGATTTAAATCTGCTTTGGCTTGCTGACCCTGAGTTGTGCTGATCTGTGGTCTGAATGCCAACAATTTCACACACGAGACTATAAGAGCTCCGGCAACGACGATGGTGTCTACATGCACACACTTGTGGAGTGTGAATTTGACTCGTGTCCTGCAGCAATGGGACAGGTTTCTATTCAAAGTGTGCCGAGCTGCACTAGTGCCGACAGGAAGCGGCGAACTCACTGTCTGCGAACTTGCAACGTTACAACATCTGCTCAGTTCCAGGCAAGGATTGCAAAACACACACTGTCATGAACGAGTTTCGCTACAGTTCAGCAAGGCAGTAGCATTTTCTCCGTCGACTCGCAAGCTTTTCTTTCTGCGTGAGCGCCTCACTTCTGGTGTCAGAAAGTGCAGTGCATTCACATCCGTAGGATAGTCCTTTCGACTATTGCCTCAATCGTTTCTTCCTAATCGATCGTTTGTGTGAGAGATTCAGAACGCGCAACAGCTCACCTCCAGCAATGCGAGCATGCACAGGACCACGGACATTCGTCTTCCTTCCTTTGGCATACAATTCGTAAATGTGACACAAAACCTCAGGCTATGCTGGCATCATCACTAACTGGTATCTGTCCTAGAGGAACAAGTACTGTTCGTTGTTGATCCCAGTGTACCCATTTCAAACAGTTTTAGTCTCAGTTGATGCGCATGCATCTGGACCCATCCATGGCTTAGCCAACAAGTCAATCAGTCACGGCCAACCGTCACGTGACAGCCGAGTCATTCACTCGGTTGAACCGCCATGGGGAGCGCTGCGTTGAGTCGCCGTCGCTTGCCGCAGTGCCATGTCAGTGAGCGTAACCCATCCTTCCACTTTGTATATCGCGCGGTACAAAAACAAAATTGTCAAAAGAGGATGTCGCACAACCGAAATGGGTTCGCGCGGGTCGACCCGTTTCCAAACCCGTGTCACACACCTTTCGATAGAAATCATTAGAACATGTGGACGGGCTTGGGTTTGAACCAGCTGCTTTGGAACAAACCCGCAGAGGGATTGTGCGCTCATCCACAGCGTTTATGTGCACACACACTCTATCTATGTCTACTTTCGTAGAATGATGCACATTGGCGCCTAGAAACGCAATCAACATCTCATCTCATGCCTACATTCGTAGTTTACCAAACTCATGAGGCGTAATTTCGCTAACCTTGGATGTCTAGATACTGAATTATCTTCGCTCTGACTGTTTATAATAGTAGTTTACGGTTTTGTGTGGATGCCTGCCTGCCCTTCCCTTGTTGCCTGCCTTCCCCTCCCTTCCCCATGAAATTCAACTGCGCGGCGTTTTCCCGCCCCCGCATTCCGCATTCCCCCCACTCCTCCACGCGCACCGGTCCCCTTCCTCCCTTAGCTCCCCCATTGCCCCGCGGAGATGTCGGACATTCTGGCCACCATGGTGGGCGACGTGGCCTACGAGGTCGTCGCGGCTGCATCCATCGGCGTGGCGTCCGTCGCGGCGGCCGCCGTGCTCACGGTCAAGAACGCGCGCAAGCGCAAGCACGCGGCGGCGCTCAAGCGCAAGCAGCAAGAAGAAGACGCCGAAGAAGGCGAGGACGACAACGCGCGCTCCAAGAGACGCCGCGTGGAGCTCGATGTGAGTGTCGGCGCTCCCTCGAAGGCGTCCGTGCACGGTGAGGTCGTGGAGCGTGCGACTGCCACCCACGCGCCAATCGTTGTGGACGGCGTGACCATCTCGACTGAGGTCGTGGTCGATGAACTGAAGCGCAAGGCTGCAGGCAAGTGGCGCCAAAAGATCGTGTACACTTTCTTGGACGACCGCGGCAAGGAACTGGTTAACTACACATACGAAGATGTGGACAAAGCGGCGCGTCGCATCGCCGCCACCCTGCAAACCGAGGGCAATGTGAAGAAGGGCGACCGTGTGATGCTCTGCTACCCTCCAGGATTGGACTTTGCATTGGGCTTCTGGGGTTGCTTGTATGCTGGCGCCATTGGTATTCCAGTGTACCCACCATACCCTGGTACGCTCGCCAAGGACTTGCCAAAGTTTAACCGCATGGTCGATGATTCGGGTGCGAAGGTGATTCTAACCAACAAGACCTACCACTTGGCCAGTAAGATGGCTACTGTGAAGGGCTTCTTCAGCGTCGACAAGAATGCGACTACGTGGCCTGCCGACGTGAAATGGTTCACCACCGACTCCATCTCGGACTCTGTTGCCAGCCTCTACGACGATTCTAAGCTCAACTTGACTGTTGACGATATCGCGTTCTTCCAATATAGCTCCGGATCGACGTCTGCGCCGAAGGCTGTGATGATCTCGCACGGCAACCTGCGCGCCCAATTGAAGACTTGGGACAGCATCTTGATCTCTGACACTTTGGTGTCTTGGTTACCATCTTACCACGATATGGGTTTGGTGGGCTTCATCGTTACCCCATGTATCACTGGTGCACGATGTGTGTCCATGTCGCCGATTAGTTTCATCAAGGACCCAGCGATATGGATGCGTATTGTCACCAAGTACAAGGGTACCCATGTTTGTGCACCAAACTTTGGGTATGCGCTTGCTGCTAGAAAGACCAGTGATGCCGAAGCGGCGAAGATGGATCTGAGCTCTCTGAAGCAAACGATTTGCGCTGCTGAACCGATTCGCAGAGAGTCTCTTGATGCGTTTATCTCGAAGTTCGAGAAGGCTGCTGGTTTCGACCCAAAGACATTTAACTGCGGATACGGCCTTGCTGAAGTGACGTTGGTGTGTACCGGCCAGAACCCTCTCGAGCGACACTTGCCGTCGATTTTGAACATCAAGAAAGCTACGGTTGAGGCTGAACGTAAGGTCGTCGTCGCAACGGCGAAGGAACCAGCTGAAAACGTTATGACTCTGGTCGGCTGTGGTAAGCCAATGCCAACCTTCAAGGTAGCAGTCGTTGATCCTGACTCGAAGAAGCAATTGAAGGAAGGACAGGTTGGTGAACTGTGGGTTCAGGGCCCTTCCGTTGCCGTTGGGTACTGGAACCGCCCCGACTACACCGAAGAAATGTTCGGCGCCAAGCTTGCTGGTGAGAAGAACCCAAAGAACGTGTACCTTCGTTCTGGTGATATGGGGTTCCTTCGTCACGGGGAAGTGTTCGTTACGGGCCGATTGAAGGATTTGATCATTATCCGTGGACGCAACGTCGTTCCTCAAGATGTCGAAGCTTCGATTGAGAAGGCGCATGACCACGTGCGTCCTGGGTGCACTGCTGCGTTCTCGATTGAAAAGAACCAGGAAGAAGCTTTGGTCCTTGTTGCTGAAGTGAAGAACGGATCGTCGAAAGAGATCTGCGAAGAGATTTGCCGTGAAATCGTGAAGGTCGTGTTGTCGGAGCACCAGCTTCGCTGCGAAGCTATTGTTTTGTTGCGTCAGAAGGCCATCCCGAAGACGACTAGTGGTAAGATCCAACGTAGTGCTGCCAAGTCGAAGTTTTTGACAAACACCCTACCAAAGCCAGTTTTCGAATACAAGGCGAAGGAAGGTCACCAGCCACAGCCAGCTGTTGCGGTCGTGAAGAAGACAGTCGAAGTTGAAGAAGAAGAGAAGGTTACTGAAGCCGAGAAACCGGTCCAGAACCCAGAGGATATCAAGACTGAGGAAGAGATTCTGGCTTGGCTTGTCGAGCGTATCGCGAAGGAGGTGGAGTCGGATGAAGCATCTGGTCCTGTTCAAATTGACCCTGCTACCCCTTGGGCTGAGTATGGCTTGGACTCAATTGCCATCGTTGGTCTCTCCTCTGAACTGGGCGAGTACTTGGGCTGCATCGTTCCTCCTTCTGCGTTTTTCCAGTATGACAGTCCGTTGAAGTTAGCGAGTGCGCCTGGCTTGGCGACTGGCGAATTGGAAACCGATGACAATGAACATGGTCCTGAAGGTCAACTTGCCCAATCTGTTGAAGACATTGACTCATCGTGCTACGACTTCGCGTCTTTCCCTGAAGTTCAAGGTCTTGCTTCGCAAATGGAAGAGTTCAAGGCGGCTGGCTTGCGAGTTCCATATTTGGAGACCCTTACTGCTGAGAAGAGAAAGATGGTCAACTTCAACACCTACAACTACCTTGGCAACGCTTCTAACCACGACGTTGCCTTGGCATCCAAGAAAGCTATCGATGAGTACGGCACGACAATGAGCTCGTCCCCGATTGTTGGACAGACTATCGTGAACGAAGAACTGGAAGCTGCTCTGTGCTCGTTTTTCAAGGCTGAAGCTAGTATTTTGTTCGTTGGCGGCTGGGTTGCGAACGTGGCAACGATCGACTCCTTGGTTTCGAAGGGTGATTTGATTTTGTGTGATGCGCTGAACCACAACTCGTGTGTGACTGGTCAGAGATTGAGTGGCGCTACAATCCTTCCATTCCCACACAACGACCATCTCGCCTTAGAACGAATGCTGTCGAAGCTTCGAACAAAGTACCGTCGTGTGTTGATTGTGATTGAAGGTGTTTATTCGATGGACGGCGATATCCCAAACCTTCCTGAAATTATTCGCATCAAGAAGCAGTACAAGTCGATTTTGTTTTTGGATGAAGCACACTCGTTTGGTACCATGGGTAACAACGGTCGCGGCCTTGTTGAGCACTTCGACGTTGACCCACGCGATGTGGATGTGCGTATGGGAACAATGAGCAAAGCCCTGGGCTCTGTCGGTGGCTTTATTCTCGGATCTCAAGCTGTCATCAAGTACCTCAAGCACACTGCTGGTGGGTTCGTGTTCTCTGTGGGACTGTCCCCAGCGTGTGCTGGCGCAGCCTTGAAATCTTTGCAGCTGATGTCGAAGAGTCCATCTCGCACGTTGAAGCTCCAAGAGAGAAGCAGCTACTTCTTTGATCTGTGCGTCAAGGCCAAATTGTCTATCCCAGACTCGACTTTCCGTGGCGCGCCTGTCGTTGTGGTGATTGTTGGCTCCACGATTGCTACTGCGAAAGCCTCCGAGTTTTTGGCCGAAAAGGGCAGGATCAACGTGAAACCGATTGTCTATCCTGCCGTTGAAGAAGGCAAATGCCGTCTGCGTTTCTTCATTTCGTCCTTGCACACCAAGAAGCAACTGGAGCATGCTGTTGCACTGTTGTCCACTTACTTAGCCGAAGTGAATGGATCGACCAGCGTTTCCTCTGCTGTCACCACGACCGAAACTCATCAAGTTCAATCGGTCAACGGCAGCAAAGCTGAAGCCAAGATCTCGTCAGTCACTACGGTTGTGGAAGAAGTCACCTCGTCGGAATCCCAATCCTCATCAATGACCTTGTCTCAAGAATCTGTCACCAGCAAGTCGGTGGTCGTGACGACTTCGTCTTCGTCCACTTCGACTTCAGTGGTGAAAGTCAATGGGAAGACCTCTGGTGAATCCAATGGCCAGCCCAAGAAGCGCAAGAACAAGTCCAAGAACGCAAAAGCGAAGGCTTCGTCCGGCTCCGTCGAAGTGAAAACGTTCAAGAAGACTGTGGAAGCTTCCTCAAAGACTTCCAACGGTACTGCCGTGTCCACGCCTCCGGTGGCGTAGACGTGAACACACAACACGCCCATGAAATGACGTTCGAGTCCATGCACGCTCTGAGGCTCATTTTGTTATAGTTTGTCGCCATTTTGGCTGATGGGGCTTTCCTCTGTATGTATATGTATCATCCGCTATGAGATTTGCCCCTCCCTCAATAGAAAAGTTGCTCTCATCTTGCCGCTTTTTTCATGCACACGCGTGCACGCAGTATGCTTTCTCGCAGCTTTCCGTTTCGTTTATCTGCCATCGAACGCATACCAGTGCTTTATCGAGATCTAAAGCGGCCATATTTTGATCCGTTATATTGGTCCAAGGACACCAAGAGCGCAGCATCCAGCGAAATGTATTCCAGTCGAATCTTCAGGAAGCTGTTCCGACATTTTCACAAGATCGCAGACGTCTGGTGATGGCTACGAGCGAGCCGAAGAAACCGAGGTTGTCAAGGCGACTCAGTCCAATGGCAAGTCCAAACAAGCACGGTCGGTGCATCCAGCACTCTTGGCGCCGGCAAGCGCGTGCAGCTCGTGTTCATTCTCAAGAACCTTAGCCGTGGCCTCCTCGGTTGCGCAGGTACGTGGTTCCTCTTTGATATTGTGTTTTGCGCGCAAAATCTGTTCTCGGCGAGCATTCTCTCGTTCATCGGCGTGAGCAACGCGTAGCTGCAGGTTGTGACGACACTGAACGCGTTTGTCGCGCTCGTGGCTCTCCCAGGGTACTACGCGGCCGTGTACTTCATTGACTCGATGGGGTGCCGCATGATCCAGCTCCAGGGCTTTGTCGCCATGACGATTCTGCTCCTCTGCTTGGCGATTTTCTGAGACGATCTCAAGAAACACGCCGTGCTTTTTACCATCGTGTACGGGCTCGCGCTGTTTTTCTCCAACTTTGGACCCAACACATCGACGTTCGTGATGCCGACCGAGATGCTCCCGACACAGAATCGCAGCACTTGCCACGGATTCTCAGCTGCGATGGACAAGGCTTGCACCGCGATCTGCTCGTTTGGGTTCTCCAACTGAGTCGAGCACGACAGCTGCAGTACACTGACGCGTTCTACTCGCTCACGGCCATCACATTCGTCTCGATCCCTTCGACGTACTCCTGCATGCTCGACAACGAGCAAGGCTTGGAGGAAATGGACGCCGAGCTTGACGCCAAGCTCCACGGCGCCGACGAGTTCACGCGCGAGTCGTTTGCACAGCAGCATCGCCTCTCAGATACTGTCGATGGCGTCCGAAAAGGCGCCAAGTACGACGGCATGGCGACGCCACCCATTCATTCTGCCGTTTAGAGACGAACATGGACGCGCTCAATATGAATACATTAGCCACACGCTTTCTCTATTTCGTAAAATGTAGCCATTTCTCGACCCGAAATGTAGCCATCCACGAAGAGCTCAAACATTACAGCACCGTTATGTAACATTTATCAGATACCAGATACATGACGCTGATTTCTGGCACAGTGTGCAAACAAGCAAAGCGAAGTCGGAGAGTAACGAGGCTGTTGTCGCGCATCTCTCTCTTGTCCCTCGAAGCCTGCGTGATGCCGCGCCCGACGACCAAGTTCGATAACGCGGTGATGAGTCCATTGTGGCGGATATGTATGCGATACTGCGACTGAGGCGCACACCCTCTCTCGGTTCTGTTCTGCTCCTTGCACAGGAATGCACCAAGCTGCAGAAGGAGTCCTTGCAATGCCTCATTGGTGCGGAGGGCATGGTGTCATTGGCATTGTTCATGAGAGGAGGTGGAGCGTCAAACCGTTTGCTGATTGTGACTATTACGCGTGCGTGCTTTTCGCAGAGAACGAGAACACACGTGAGAATTGCACCGCGTTCTTTGACCGCTACAAGAAATGCCTCAAGGTACGAAGCTGTCTGTTTGTCATTAACTCCGTGAACTAGAACCACGAGTACCTGGTTTTCTCATGCTGCGTTTGGCTTTTTCTTTGCCATGCTTTTTGTGTGTTTAGGATCGTCGCGATCGAGAGATTGCGGAGAAGAAAGCGCGGTTCCAAAGAGCGTTGACAGAAAAGTAAAACATGCACACTACCCGAACAGACGCTAAGTCCCATGTAGTGCTGTGCCCTTCAACGTGGTAATGCAATGCACATGGCTCCTTACAAGGCATCATCTCCCCGAAGCGTCATTAAATAGTTGGAATTTCCTTTATGCCCACGTCGGCGTCGGTCTCGATCCCGCAGAGTTCGTTCACGGCCGCAGGTTTCTTCTCCATCCCATCGGCGATCTGATTCACAGCATCGATCACAATGCGCTTGCGCTGCACCCACGCCGTCTGCATTGCGCGTACAAAAGTTTGGGTTAATGCTTGCAATGATGAGTAAAAAGCTTTTGCTTGGATGATGTGTAAAAAGAGCTTACTCGGTACGTCGTGAACTTGCGTTTCAACGCATCCTTCCGACCTGGGGAGATCGGCTTTTGTCCCGGTTTTCGAAGACTCGCGAACTTCGTCTCGAGTGCCGCGCGCTCCTCTTCCAACGCCTGGAGTGTGGTCGTGAGATCCGCGTCCGAGATCTGCGAATTGATGCTCGAGAGCGTCGCCTCACTCGCCTTGAGCTCCTGCTCGAGCGCCACGCACTCAGCCTCGACGCTCTTGATCTGCTGCTCCACCTGCGCGCGCTCCTCGGACGAAGGCAGCGGCAACTTGTTCTGGTTCATATAGTAAATCTTGGTTTTACCATACGTCTTACTCGCCAATTCCTCTCTACAAAAACCATGCAAAGTGTGAGTATAACAGCAATTCATAAAGCAGTAATGGGCAAAGTGTTTGGCTCGTACTTGCCACAGAGATCGTCGAGGATCTTGGTCAATGCGGGCTTGGCGACCGCGCGATGCAGGTTCTCAAACACGTTCAACAGACTATATGGGCGGTTGGTCTTCGTTCCACAAAACCAAGCACATCCATTAGTACCGCATGCCACTCTCAAAGCATTTAAACAGCATTGTACCTTGCGCATATAGTCCAGCACGGCCGTCTTCGCATCGCCAGGCTTGATGGCAGGCGCAGCGGCTACGACGGGCGTCTTCTTGACTGGACTACTCTTCTTCGCTACTGTTGCTGCTGCCTTCTTTGTACTCGCAGCCACCTTCTTTGTCATAGTTGCGTTTGCCGTCTTCTTGGCGGGTGCAGGGCTCTGTTTCTTGGGGGTGGCTTTGCTTTTGGCGGACGCTTTCTTGGCGCGCTTGCTCTTCGGCGCATCCTCGAAATCGGACTCGACGGCCTCGTCCTCGTCGCTCACAGCATCGTCTTCTTCTTCCTCGGACGCGGCGGAGAACGCGTCGTCGTCGTCGTCGTCGCTCGCGTCATCGAGCGAGAAATCCTCTTCGTCGTCAAAGTCGTCGTTCTTCATGCTGCCTGCTGCAATAGTAAATGGCGCCTGATGAAGGAAAAACGCGCCAAAATGCATGGAGGAGGTAGCTGTCTGTCACATTGGCGTGTATATTGCTCAACACTAGTTACTAGAGGTATCTTTATTAGTTATAGTGTCTGCATGTATATAACTGATGTACTACACTAGACAATATTATTAACTGTTGAGATGTATGTGCGAGAGGTTATTAGTGCAACCCATTGACTTCTTTCCTTCAGATAGAGAGTATTGTATGAACAAATACTCGTCGGTGCACAGTACGCTTTAATTTGGCGAAAGTCGTGTCAGTATGAGTCACTACACTTTCGTTTACTTATATATCCGCTGGCAGCATTTACTGCACTTGTGCCTCTGAAAAGTGTCCTGGTAGCCATGTCCAGTCTGCATGTGCAGACAGCCTCAGATCGTTGGCCATTCTTCTGACTGATGCACGCAATGTGGAGCGTTATCTCACTTGAAACGAACTGACGACACTCAGTCCGACGATCCATTTGCCAGACTCTTGCGTTTCCTGTGATTGAGCTCTTTATGAGCGGAAAGACAGCGATAAATGGCTACAGAGAGGATTGAGATCGCGCTATCCGCGGGTTTCTCATTTATTGACTAACGATTGCACAAAAGGCGACGCGAGAATGCGAACCCAGGTGCAGCTTCGTGTTTTACATGCGAGAAATCCACGAGCATGTTAGAAAAAGTGCCTTGTTTTGATTAGTCTCCAGCTGCAATTTGTCTATCCAAATGCACGCACAAACCGTGTGTGCGATGCAACTGTGAGATACGTTTGTTTGTTTGCCAATTTGCATGCTTGCTCGACTGAATCGTCTCTTGAAACTGAAGAACATGACGTGCATCCGCCTATTACAGCAGCATACGGACGCATTTGTTTGACAACTGCGCCAGTGCATAAAACAAAGGAGAACTGGCTGGATATGCACACCCACAGTCGTACCTCAAGCCTGGCTTGTCCACAGGAGAACGAGAAAAAGAATGCACTTGGCGACAAACATTTCTTGCTTCCCGATCTTCTTGCAACCAACCTTCAACAAACCAACACTCTCCCGCGCATGCACACACACACACGTCAGCTGCACATTTCGCCGCTTTGCTGTGTTTTACTGTAGAGACACTGCCGAATTGAGGTGGATGAAAAATTGCATCGCGTGGTAAATCTCAGCGCTGAGTCGGGAGCAGAAACAGCCAGCGCGGCAGAAAAAAGCATCCAGATGGATTCTTCTCCCCGTGCAAAACCCAACAAACAGTCTTTTGCGCCAAATAAGGAGGCTTTTATGCACTTTGATTGTTGCATCAAGAAACCATCTGAATGCGTTATAGAAAGGTTTTCTGTCGCGTTCGCTCCGAAATACCTCCCTGCTTTTACTGATTCGGAGGTGTGCAGCACTAAAACACCCCACGGTTTGGAAACAGAAGACACATCAGACCTCGCAAAATGCGTATGAATCAGCAACTCGACGACGAAAAGCAAAAAGAGGCACTCTCCTCCATAAAGAGAGAGAGAGAGAGAGAGAGAGAAGCGCGGGAGCGACTCATTCGAATCCGCTCCATAAGCGAATCGCAGACGAGAAGCAGAAGCAAGCAAAGCATAACGCCATCTCCATATTCGCTGTGTGTCTGTTCGTTATAAGCGAAAGAAACGCGCGTCTCCACATCGCCACCCCACTCTCGTCGTCGTTCACAAAGGTGCGTGCGTCTTGAAGAAAACCACTTTTCGCGAAAGAAAAGCATACAGCACACCTACATACCAAACGCAGGATGTCTCATTGCGCTTTTGTATATGAATGCTTATATGTGCGGTGCTGCCATGTCACGTTTTATTTACACTTGTTTCCCTTCTCTCTCATTCATTCATCATATAGAGACCGCACAGGAAAAAGCACTTTGTTATATTTACTGCATAGACGAATATGGGCTGCCAGCACTCGAAGGACAACGATGTCGTGGGCTCGACGGCGCTCGGCGATGGCCGCAAGCACGGCGGCGCCAGTAAGACGCGGCGCAGCGACCGCGCCACGTTCCGCGACGACGTGACGTCCGACCTGATCCAGCACACGTACGTGGACAGCATCGACGACTACTTCGAGTTCCACTCGACGATCGGCACGGGCCACTTCGGCTGCGTCAAGCACGCCACGAGCAAGACGTCGGGGAAAGAGTGGGCTGTCAAGGTCGTGAACCTGAGCAACGAGGTGGACAAGGACGCGCTCCGCAATGAGATCAACATCCTGAAGCGACTGCACCATCCGCAGATCGTGCGCGTGATCGCGTCGTACGAAGACAAGGAGCACATGTACATGGTCATGCAGCTCTGCAAGGGCAAAGAGCTCTACGAGCACCTCTACAAGGAGCAGCGCACGTTCTCCGAGGACGACGTGCGCAAGATCATCCGTGGTCTGCTGCGCGCCGTGGCGTTCCTGCACTCTAACTTCATCACGCACCGCGACCTGAAGCTCGAGAATATCCTGCTGGAGAACGCGGACAACCCGAGTTCGTTGAAATTGTGTGATTTCGGACTCAGCACGCGGTTCAAACGCGGCGAGAAGCTCCAGAAGTCGCTCGGAACCATCGATTACGTGGCGCCCGAGGTGCTTGACGGCGAGTACAACGAGAAGTGTGATCTCTGGAGCATCGGCGTGATCTGCTACGAGCTGCTCACGGGCGTGTCACCGTTCCATGCACCCACGATCGACGAGACCATGGGCAAGATCTTCGACGGCATCCTCATCTTCGAGGACTCAATCTGGAAGAACTTTTCGCCCAGCGCCATCACGTTCGTCAAGTCGCTCGTGAAGGAGAACGTCGACGCGCGGTTCTCGGCCGAGCAGGCGCTCGAGCACAAGTGGCTCGCGGACGGCGCTCAGAGCGAGCAGGGCAACGCGCAATTGCAGACCAACAAGCGGCTTTTGTTGACGAATATGCTGAGCTTCAGCCGCTGCCGAAAGATGAAGCAGACGGCGCTGCTCTCGGTCGCGCTCGGGATCTCGGAGGACCACATCCAGCAGGAGATGGCGGCCGAGGTGTTCCACTCCATGGACCAGTCCAAGAAGGGCACGCTCACGCGCGACGAGTTCTGCAACTCGATGGTCGAGTGCGGCATCTCGAAGCAGGACGCCGCCGACCTGTTCACGCGCATCAACCAGTCCAAGACGGGCCAGATCAACTTTCTCGAGTTCATCGCCGCGGTCATGGACCAGCGCGACATCGGCCAGAACACGATCAAGGAGGCGTTCGGGCTCCTGGACGGCGAGAAGAAAGGGCGGCTCTCGATCGTCGGGCTCCAGGATGTGTTCAAGAACTCGATGGTGCCCGAGGAAGTGCAGGAGATGATCGCGTCGGCCGACAAGAAGGGTGACGGCTTCGTCGACTTTGCGTCCTTCCAGGACATGTTCGCGCAGCCCAACTCGCCGCTCGCCAAGGTCGACGAGGTCTCGACCGACAGCTTCGTGAGCAGCGACGACATCGAGAAGCGCGCCACGCTCACGTCATCCAGCTTCGCGGCGAGCGGCACGGACCCGCTGGACGCGACGGCGGTGACGACGAACGGCATACGCGTGGAGATCAATGGCGACAGAGGCACGAAGATGCCGATGGTAGAAGAGAGCAACGCGACGGTCGTGGTGGTGCCGGAGAGCCCCACAAAGCCAACAGAAAGCTCCACGAGCGCAATACAAGCGCCATCGGACGCAACGACAGCAACGCCTTCGTCATAAACGAAAAAAGTATTTTTAAAGCAGAAATTGGTTGATATGGTAGGGTGAGTGTACCACCCGTTTGGTATAATGGAAATTGCAACCAAAGGCAGCAGCATAATGCATTTTTTTAACAGCATTTTTGTATTCACAACGCGCCAAAATTGAACTTGAACTCGGTCGCGCCTGCGTCCGACTCAACGCGAGCGTCTGCTGCTTGTTGGCTGCTGCTGCTGTCGCTTGGATGCGCCTCCTTCTTCTTGCGCTCTTCGCGCTGCGTGATGGCTTTGAGGTTGCGCCGCCCTCTGCCATACTTTAGCTGCATCTTGGCGATCTCGGACTCGGAGCCCGTCGCCTTGCGCAATTTCAGGAACGACACCGACGATCCTGATGCTGATGGCGCTGCTGCTTGTCGCTGTGGCTGTGCCTTCGCATTCGATGCTTTACTACTACTACTATTGGAAATCGTTGGCGTAGCCTCAGGCGCCTCAGATGGCGATGCTTTCTTCTTCTTCTTCTTGCTCTTCTTCTTTGTGCTTGTTGGCTCTACAGCACTGTCGCTGGGTACTGTAGTGGCTGGTGCTTCCTCTGATGAAGCTGATGGTGTGTCGAGACTGCTCTTGCTGGCATTCTGTGGTGGCACCACAGCCAATTGCGCCACTGCGTGCTCAATCTCGCTAACTGCATCCGCATCAGCAGCGTCACTCACTCCGTTTCCTTTGCCTCTGTTCTTCTTCTTCTTCTTCTTGGCTTTCTTCTTGTCGCCATTGCCTGCATCGGGCAAACTGAACGCGAACCGGAACGGCGTCACACTCTCGCTGCTGTTCTTCTCTTCACGACCTACTGTGCTAACTGCAGCCGCGCTGTCTCCTGTCTTCCGCTGCTGCTGCACGTGCTCGTTGCCGCCATCCGCGCTCCTTTTCTTCGTGAAATGTGACGCCAGCGACGTCGTCGTCGGAGGCGCCATCTTCACGATTGGATTGGATTGCACTCTCCATTCCTATACTAAGTACGCATTACCCATACGCACTTAACGAAAGAACAACGGCAACTCGTCACAGCCACAACAGATACAGAAGACAAGCCACGATGGTCGTGTTCCTGGGCAACCCCGGTGCGTCCATTGCGCGCTTTCTTTCTCTCTATGTGTGTCCATGATGACCGCATCTGTGTGCGACCAGTAAAAGCACTAAATGGCACGCTGCTTGTGCATGTGTATATGTTGTGTGTTGTCTGCAGCGCTCCGCCGCGTCTCCAAGTCCGTCGCTGACGTGCGGTCGCCAACGATCCGCAACCTGCTCAAGACCATGGAGAAAGAAGTCGTACGTCTCTATCTCTATAACTCTCTCTATATGTGCACTCGTATGTACACCTGACTCTGCTGCGAATGTATGCTTATTAACGGTACTACAGCGCGAGGAAGCGGGCGTGGGCATCGCGGCGCCGCAGTTGGGGCACAACCTTCGCATGTTCCTCATGCTCAAGAACTTTCCGCAGAGCGAGGACGAGCTGGACGACCCGAACCACCGCCTCGAGTACCAGGAGGTGATCAACCCGGAGATCCTGGAGATGTCCAAGACCAAGAAGAAGGACTTTGAGGGCTGCCTGAGCATCCCCGGGTACTCGGGCGTCGTGGCGCGCGCGCAGGAGATCAAAGTGCAGTACAGCGACGCTGACGGCCGCTTGTTCCACAAGACGCTGCGCGACTTCCCCGCGCGCATCTTCCAGCACGAGACCGATCACCTGAACGGCATCCTGTACCTCGACCGCCTCGAGGAAGGCACGCTCATCCACAACGAGGAGTTCGAGGCGCTCGAGTG
The DNA here is from genome assembly GCA_006386115.1 of Globisporangium splendens. Taxonomy (NCBI): domain Eukaryota; phylum Oomycota; class Peronosporomycetes; order Pythiales; family Pythiaceae; genus Globisporangium; species Globisporangium splendens. The sequence goes on from VFIW01000031.1 coordinate 147,212, forward strand.
GATGGACATCGAAAAGCTGCTCAAAAACTAATAGCAAAGCGCGTTGTTTAGATTGATGTTGGTCCGTGTTTGCGTTGCAGCCTAGCTCATCTTTGCGATAATACCCTCACTATACAAGATGTTTGTCCTGCGTCTCGCGCCACGGACGAGCCGCCTTGGTGTGCGGTTCCACGAGCACGTGCTTCAATGCGGGAACGCCAAACGCGATCGCGACCGTCATGACCGCTGACAGCAGCAGATACAGCGTCGCGTAGTGGCGCTTGAGCGCGTCGTCCTTGTAGAACGTGTACCCGTTCAGCACGTTCTCCATGCACTCCATGCGCGTGACCAGCGGCGTCATGAACGACACGCCGTACTCGGCTTGCGCCAGGTACGTCGCGTTCTGCGGCAAGCCCACAGGCACACCGAGGAAGATCGCCGGCTCGTCCGAGAGCGGCAGCACCTGCTCGTAAGGGAAGCGCTTGGCACGGATCGTGCGGTCGCGGTTCACGAGCCACTTCTTGCCCGTGCTCGTGTCGTGCTCCTCCTTGTAGAGCCAAATGTCGGCGTGCGAGCCGCGGAGCTCCGGGTTCAAAAAGATCTGGATCAGCTCGCGCTCCGGCAGGTAGTTGACGTACGCGACGCGCTGCAGCTCCAGGTACGCGTCGCGGCGGATGACGCTTGTGAAGTTCTCGATCGTGTTGAACGTGTCGACGAACTCGCGCTTCTGGATCGCGATGTCCGAGTCCGTGTCGCCCACGGGGATCCGTGTGTCGCCGCGCAGCACAAACAGCAGGTTGCCGAACATGACCCAAAACGGCACGCGCTCGCGCGAGCACGTGTTGTACAGCAGCCGCGCGAGGTTCTCGATCTCCACCTGGAACACGTCGCTGTTGGCGCAGCCGCCGGAGTAGTACACCTCGAGCGCGACGGCGAGTACGAGACACAGGGAACCGACGAAGAGCAGCAGCCAAAGCGCGTTGCGCCGCAGCGCGGGTCGCTGCGCCAACTTCTCCAGCAGCGGCAGCGCCAGCCCCCGCGGGTGCACGAGCAGCACGACGCCCGCCACAGCCACCCAGAGCGCCAGCAGGAACCAGTTGGCGTTCGCGACGCTCGTCGGCAGCAGCACCGTCATCTTCCCTACAGCCGTGCTTTCCTCCGCTATCTAAATGACGGTCAGGATAATTTCGGAACAAGGAAAATGCCGCACAGCGAAAGCAATTTTCGGGGTGGTAAACTATTGATAATATCGTAAATTACGGTGTACGCAGCCCTAGACCTAGTGTATCCACTCCATCTATTGTCCGCCCACACTGATGCTGCAAACGCGAAAATGGAGGAACACAATTATGTGGCATTTATCTCTTGGCTTAGGATTGGAATACATATATGCAGCATGCAACGGGAATGCCTGGTACGTGTTTGGTCTTGTCTCTTTTTCTCTGGCTGTTGTTTCTTGCTGTTGATTGTCGTCGTCCCATAGTACGTTGAGCTGAATTTGGTTGGAAGATTTGTCGTAAATTACACACACGCGAGCTTGGTGTCACAGCTGCTGAGGCAGATTGCGAACGCCTGGAAGGGCGAGAGCGGCCACTGGAAGTCCATCGTGAACATGTCGTCGGCGACGCGCCCGAACTGCAAAATGTTGCCCATAGACGGATCCTCCGTGTTGATCAGCTGGAAGTTCTTGACCGACGCCATGGACACGCGGCCGCCAAAGTCGAGGCAGTATGCGCCGAGGTCCTCGCGGAACACGGGCTCACGGTTCGAGAACTTCATCAGATCCTTCAGGTCGCCTCCCGAGAGCCGCGTCACGAGTCGGTCCTGGCGGCTCATGGGCCGCACCACCTTGGACGACACGCCGTTCTCGTCCACGTCCGGGATCACCACGCGCATCTTGCGCGGTCCGACGCTCGTGCGGTTCGGCTCGTACGTCACGCACCCGAGCTCCTCGCGGATCTGCAGCACGTTGCGCACGACCATGTCGTCCGAGCTCACGGCGTCCTGGATCTTTGCGATCTTCTGCGGATCGCGGCCGTTGTCGTACAGTGTGAAGCACGTGCCCAGAAAGTTCGAGCCCATGCGACCGATGCGGTTCGCCTCCGTGCACTCCTTGTCCGTGCAGAGCACGTAGTTGGCCGTCATATTCGAACGTACTTGGCGCCGCGCTGCCAATAAGAAACGATCCTCTTCCTGGGTACCGATCTGGCCCTGGAGGTACAATTCGTACCCATACTGCTTGAACATGCCGCGGTAGACCTGCTTGACGTAGCAGCGGATGATGCCGGCGTCCAGCGGCACGGGCTGTAGCGCCGTCTTGTGCATATCTTGAAGCTCCAACTTCTGCATCGGCTGCAACACGAGCGGATCGCACACGCCTCGACACAGTGGACAGCTTCCCGATTGTCCGAGCCACGCCATAATACAGCGGTAGTGTACGTATGCGCCTGTGCATTGACCCGTGCACGGGAGCGGGTACGCCTTGCGTCGCGCCGAGAACTCGTCCATGCAAATCAAACAACCTTCACTATCTTGAGGCGACGAAGGTTCCTTGGCGGAGTCGTCTTCCTGCACGGCGTCCTTGCTTTTCTGTGGCTCGATCTTCGTCTCCAGCTGTCGCATCAGTGCATCATCTCCATCTTCCGCCTTCGCCTCGTTCTCGTCGTCTTCAAAGGACGCATTCATCGCGCTCGTGATCTCGGCATCAATCGCCGAAGCGTGAACCGCGTCGCTCGTGGCGAAGCCGCCGCTGCTCTGCTGCTGCTGATGGTACGACCGGCGTTTGGGCGAAAACATCGGCAGCTCCGGCGGGTTGTCGACAAAGACGTGAGGTGAGTGGTGCACCGCTCTCGGCGACGGATGGTACGGCGCCGCGCTCCCGGAAGTCGAACTGTCCGCCGCATTCGTGCTGCTGCTGTTGGCACCCGCATTCGCATTGTTCTCTCTGTTGATGACGCTGTTAGTGAGGCTCCGTCGGCTCGGACGGCCGCTCCCGCTGCGCGGCGAGATCGCGAGCGTCAGCGTTTCCTCGTACTGCCGCAGCAGGTTCGGCACGCTCTCGCCGGACGTGACGCTCGCGCGCATGCTCACGCTCGATCGCGCGCCGCTCTCGCTGCGGCCAGCCGCGTCCGTGGACGTCGTTGCGGCAGTAGACGAAGACATCTGCTGTTGTGGCGCGGCGGGAGGCAGCGACTGCATCGGGTGCACCGTCTGGAGAGTCGGCTCTTCGGCGCTCATGGCCGCTTCTCCTCCTCCTTTTCCTTCTGCTTCTTCGCCGCTAGAAGGCTGGAAGCGTAATTCCCATACAAACAAAAGGTGCTGTCGCTACGCCCGACGTGCCCCCTCTCTCCTCCCTATAATTACACCACGAAACACATCCACATCGCGTTATGTTGCCTCTTTTTTCAGGACATTCTGGATTGAGGATTTGTTGTACTATGGTTATATAGCTGTTTTTCTCGAATTTCGTACTGTGAGAGTGGATACAAAGGAGAAAACCAGACGAGTTGATGTTGCTTCTAGTGGCGAAACCCCTCAAAGTATTACAGAAAGTGTAATTTATTAAAGAGAGCGAGCGAGAAAAAAAAAAGGAAAGAAAGAAAAAAAACTGCGGAAGTTGCAGCCACTTTCGAAGAGACAGACAGAACAGGCTGCAGACATGGTCAGTCCGTCGACTTTCTTCACTAAGTCGACATCAACAACAACTCAAGATGATCCCTCTCTATAACGCCACGCTTTTACATTTGGTCTCTGGTAAACAACCGTGTTGCTTCAAAACAAAAGACGTACCCACTGGGATACGTAACGTAACCCCATCTGTCCGTTTCGGGATAAACTGGTTACAAATCGGGTGGGTACGTGGGTAAAACTCACCCGCACCTGACTAAAGCGCAGGTGCGTTCAAGCAAGCAAGCGTATCGCAGCAGACGTCAAGCAGCCAACGCCACGGCGCCACCGCACGCCCGCCCGTCGCTCCCGCGTTCCATGCGTCTATGAGCAGACCCAGCGCACGCCTTCCGTCTGCCTCCGCACTCCCCATTTCCACAGTCAGCACCAGCAGCTCGCACAGAATGCAGGATCATCACGCGCCGTCATCAACTTCATCGTGGCTGCACGTGGCGTTCTGGAAGAAGCCACTGCATCTACTCAGCCACGACGACGGTCACGGCCATCACCCGCACCGCGAGTCCCCCGGCACGAGCTCCGATACTGCGAGTAGCAGCAGCACTGACGACGAGAATGGCAGCAACTCTCGCGAGATGGCGCGCACGCTCGGACTCTTTGACCTCATCATGATCGGCATCGGTGGCACCGTGGGCTCAGGCGTGTTTGCGACCGCGGGACTCATCGCGAGCTCGTATGCGGGACCCGCAGCGATCCTGAGCTGGCTCATCGCGGGCATCGGGTGTCTCCTGAGCGGCTTCTCGTTTATGGAGCTCTCGTGTCTGATCCCGTCCACGGGCAGCACGTATGCGTACGCGTATCACTCGCTTGGAGAGCTTCCGGCCATGTTTGCGGGCTTCTTGCTCACGCTCGAGTACGGGATCTCGAGCGCCGGCGGTGCGCGCAGCTGGAGCGACAAGTTTACGAACTGGATGGAGACGGAGCTCGACATCACGGGACCCGAGTGGATGAAGCCCAAGGACTCGACCATTGACTTGTACGCGGGTCTGCTGATGACCGCGTGCGTCGCCATCGTGCTCTGCGGCATGCAGGCCGGCAAGATGCTCGTGAACGTGGTCACGATGACCAAGATCAGCGTCGTGCTCTTCATCATCGTCTTCGGGTTCCTGCGCTTCGATAGCGCCAACCTCACACCGCTGGTGCCGGATTCGACGACCAATTCCATGGGTCAGGCCGCGTTTGGCTGGCCGGGCGTGTTCCTCGGCGCGAGTGCGAGTTTCTACGGGTACATCGGGTATGACGAGGTGTGCTGCCTCGCGGGCGAGGCCAAGAACCCGACGAAGAACATCCCGCGCGCTGTGATCGGCACGATCCTCGGCGCTGCGCTGCTCTCGACGCTCGCAACATTCTCGCTTGTAGGTATGCAGAAATACACGCTGATCGACGCTGGCGAGTCCTACGGGAATGCATTCGCGCACGCAGGCTGGCGCTGGGCCGCGACCATCGTGTCGACGGGCGAAGTGGTGACGATGCCGATCACGACGTTCATCGGCTTTCTCGCACAGCCGCGCGTGCAGTACGCGATGGCCAAGGACGGGCTGCTCCCCTCGGTGTTTGCGAAGGTTGACAGCCACGGGAACTTGTTCCACGGCACGCTGATCTGCGGCATTTCACTCATTATGCTCGCAGTGTGTGTGCCGTTCCACATCCTGTGGAACTTCATTTCGCTGGGCATCCTCGTGGCGTTCAACCTCACCAACAGCTCGCTGCTACTGGTGCGCGCGACCAAGATCCACGAGCGCCATGGAGCTGCGAGTCCGTTCCGAGGTGTGCATTCCTACCTCATTGGCGCGTTCCTGCTCACGTCGTTCCTCGCAGCATACCATTGGCAAAAGAGCGTCATCGCACACACACCGAAGACAGCAGACAGCGACGCTACTGCTATGCAGAGGTACATGGAGATCTTCGGTCCAGCCGTCGCCGTGTGTTTCTCCATTTTCGCGTTTGGGATCATGTGCTTCTTGAAGTACATCGAGGTATCCGCGGCTTCCGCACAAGCAAACGGAGCAAGCGATGGCAAGGATGACGGTCTCTCACTGCAGACCGATACAAAGAAGCTCAAGAAGAGCCCCCAGAGCCATGAGAAGAGCATCGCCGTCGTGGAGCTCTCCAGCATCAGCACCAAGCACATTGCCGGCCAGCATCCTGGCGCGAGTCTCCGCGCGCGTGCACTGAGCAACAGCAGCAGCGATGACGACGAGAGTAGCGGCAATGACGACAGCACGCGGAATGGCAACAAGCACCAGCATCTGCTGCAGCTGAGCGCCATTGACTTGAGCTCCGATGCGTCCGCTTTGGACCGCGATGCGGCATCAACAGCGCGTGCAAATGAGGATGAAGAGGAGGACGACAAGCCGTCGTTCGAGGCGCCGCTCGTACCGTTTGCGCCGTGCGTCGCCATCTTCTTCAACTGGTTCCTGTTCGCGCAGATGGAGGTCACGAGCGTCGTGCTCATCGCGCTCTGGCTGCTGCTCGCGCTCGCCGTGTACGTCGGCTACAGCACGCGCCACAGCCTCGCGCACCAGCAGCTCGCCTACCATCGCGTGGATGCACAGTGATGATGGACGCATGCAATTCTCATAAATCGCATACTTCTTGTAATCGAATCGTAATAGACCGCACTAAAGTAAGCAGTGTGTATTGCTGGTATACCTCTGTTTTCGCATGGACTGTAATATTGCATACTTACAGGCATATGCTGTATAAATAGGTTGAGCTTTCTCTGCTGCATCTAGCACACAATAAAGCCACAGACAGAATCAACAAACAGAAATGGACCCGGCGGCGTACGACGAAGCGCAGTACCGCGCGCAACTGCTGCGCAAGATGCGCGTCTCCGAGGCAGCCGTGTACGCAGCCGTGTTTGCGCCGCCCGCCGTTACCAGCGAGCCCATCCTCGTCGCGGCCACGAGCACCGGCATGATCCACATTTACGTCCTGGCGCGCATGCTGGTGCGTCCATGGATGGCGCGCATTTGCCTGACAAATATGACATCAATATTGGTACAAAAGCAAACTAACATGCAGCAATGTGCGTGTGTCTTTTGCGTATAGCAACCTGCGTATTGGGAACAGGTCACCGCTCAAGTGTACGTCTTATGCAAACGGAGGAACTCGGTCATAACCAGCCTGGTCCAACACTAATGTCGTATTGTCTGTTGTAGGGAGACGGCGCATCCTAGCCCCACGTTTTCGTTCCAGGCGCACGCGACGCAGATCTACTCGCTCGCGTTCGCGGGGGATGCCACGAACCCACTGCTTGTCAGGTAGACGGCAACCTTATCGGATCCCTTGGCAGCACATGGCTACGCTTGACTGTGTGGCTGTGGCCATTTGCACAATACTAAGCCATTGACTTGATTGCTTGCGAAAACGTAGCGGCGGTGACCAGGATTTCCGTGTCTGGCGGTGGAAGGAGCTATTTGCAGCAGCGACAGCGCAGGACCACACGTTCGTTGTGGAACCGCTCCACGTGGCGCACTTGGAGCGCAAGACCATGGGCTTCCGCGGCGCGCTGCTGCCGTTCAACGAGATCAACGAGGTCGCCGTGGCGCGCCCCAGTGGCCACTTGTTCCTCGCCGGAGGTGACAGCCTCGCGCACGAGTGGGACTTCACGACGCAGAAATTTGTGCGTCAGTATGAAGGCCACAGCGACTACCTGCACACGATCCGGTACTTGACACACTCGCAGGAATTGGTGACGGGCTCCGAAGATGGCCGCATTGGACTCTGGGATGTGCGCAAAGCTGGCCGCGTTGAGATGTTGCACCCGCAAGCAGCCACTACAAATGCAACCTCAGCACCGTCGTCGTCTTCGCTGTGGGTGGGCTGTGTCGCGAACGATGCGTCCGAGATGTGGCTCGCGTGCGGCGGTGGCAAGAAACGCACGCCCGGCCAGAAGCAGAGCCATGGCTTCATGAGTATGTGGCACCTTCCATCGCGCGTGCCCGTGCACTCGACAGCCACGAGCAGCGACGTGCACGACGTCGTGTTCCACCACATGGACTTGCTCAGTGTCGGCAACGAAGCGAGATTGAAGAAGTGGAACCGTAGCTCTGGCACGCTGCTCGCGGCGGCGCACTCGAGCATCCCGTCGAGCCACTTCTGCGTTGTGGACGATGCGACCGACATCATCGCCGTCGGCGGCAACGCGCCGCTCATCGACATCTACACCATGCCCGGCGTCGTGAGCTTCTCGCTCCTGGTCGAAGAGCTATAGTCTCAGTTGAGAAATCAGATGAAGAGCTCCTCTCAAGGAAGCCAGTTATTTGGAGTGAATACATGCATGTCTATCTGCTCGGATGCTCTATCTCTCTACTCTTTCTTTCTATAATAGCGCTTCAGGAGCTCGTTGGTCGTAAACATGATGGCGATCGACGGCACGACCTTGATGAAGTTGGGCCAAAGCCCCTTGTAGAGACCCGCGAAGCCCTCCTCGCGCACGATCGCGCGCAGCCCACCGAGCGTGCTCGTGTACGCGCCGCGGTCTCCGCCACTCATGCTGCTCACCTGGAAGCGTCGACGCAGCAGATCCATCGGGTACGCGGCTGTTTGACCGCAAGCCCCCGCGACAGCCCCACACCCGAGGATGTACCATGCGTCCGGGTTCCCATTTGCATCGACAGGCACGATGCCGCGCAGCGTCTCGAAGACCATAAAGTTGAGCCCCACGTACGGTGCGACACCCAGGATTGTCGGCGAGACGCCGCGGTACATGCCGACGATACCCTCGGACTTGAACGTGCCGCGCAATGCGTCCACGATGCCCGAGTACTGCGCCGTTGAGAGTCCGCCCTGCACCGTCAGCCGCGCGCGCACAAAGTCTAGAGGGTACGTGAAGATCACGGAGACCACGCCAGCAGTGGCGCCACCAAAGAGCTTCTGCAATGGACTCAGCGTCGTCTCGCCCTCGTTCATCAGCAAGGGCTTCATGCGCTCAAAGCTACAGAGTCTCAGAGACAAGGGTGAGTGAGCCGATATACAGACAGAGACTCAGGCTTTAGCATATCGAAGAACGTACGCTGCAAACTGGATGGCGGTGTATGGGAACACGCGTGCGCAGTTGGCACCATTGCCGCGAAAGTACCCGCGGATGCCCTCTTCGACGCCGATGGTGCGCAGCGACGCCCAGACGCCATTGTACTTTGGCGGTGGAAGCGCCTTTGCACTCGCACTCGCGCTGGCGTTCGCTCCTTTGCGCAGATAGTCTTGCACCTGGAACAGGATCTTGATGCGCTCCAGCGGCGCCACGGCCGTGCGCGATGTGCATCCAGCGACTGCCAAATGCAAATGGGAACGAGGACAAGAGCATTAGAAGGCGATAGAGCGACAGGATGGAAGCATGAGGGCGGCTATGGAGACGTACTGCCGCCGCATATGAGGTGCTGCGCGTCCTTGTCCATGGCGAGCGGCGCAGGCAAGCGAGCAGCTCTGGCTGGCGGCTTTGATGAGCTGCTCGTGAGCAAGAGAACTGGACTTGGTCCGTCCAATGTTTAACAACCGATATAGAAGAGTATTCATTTAAGCAGTTAATATCGCTAGATTGTGGGTTTGTTTACTCAAGTGTATAGACAGGGTATCGATTTTAAGATTGTATCCGTTTCTGCTAAGAATACTGTATGTTCGCTAAGCTGAAGAAAAAACGGAATGATGGTCAGGAGTGTGGATGGAGGACGGCAAAAGACACTCTTTTTTCTCTTAACGAAGGGGTGCAGAAAGTCTCACGCAGCGCCTTGCCCAAGCACATGAATGGTCAATGGCTGGAGCTGTTTAGCGAAGCTCGGGTTCGTGGGCGAGTCACTGAACGCGGTGCTGCTCCAAAAGTAAAGAGTGTCGGGAAGTGGGGTTACTGCAATTTCGGGTTGCTAGCGTGAGACGCAGCCACGCTGCTGTATTGAGAACACGAGTCGACTGCTGACAGCAATCTCGCTCGTTGTCGTTCGTTGTGAGCGCAGAGAACACACCACAACGGCACCTCTTTCACAAGCTGGCACGGTGTCCGAGGCTACATGACAACCACCGTGTATCCGCGTAACGACTGACCGATTTGGTGAAGAGAGTGTGTGGAGCCGTGGCCACTTCTCACCCTGGCGTCATTTTTGCTTTCTTCTCTTTTGATAGCTACCAGGGTTCCCATGTCTCCCGAGTATTCGCAATGCTCCAAATGAAAGACTGACGAAGCGCCACCTCACAGCCGAGACAGCACGCAGTACAGTGGACACCTTCCGCGCAGACTCGCGATGGAAGCACAAGCGCGTGTCGATCTGGCGCGCACTGCTCTTCCTCATGGACTGTGCCGCGACGTGCCTCACGCTGACGACTGTGTTGCGGGAAAACATATTGGTCGTCGCGGTTACGGGGCGATACGAACCGTGACGAAGCCGCATGCTCTGTGGTACGATCGACTACAACACCATCCACAACGAACTCCTCGATCCGCGCACCGTGCCCGATCTCGAAGACACCGCCCGCTCGTGGCGGTTCTACACGCTTCCGACACGCAACCCGTCGAGCTGTGGCGACGACCACAGCGTGTGCGTGCACGTGAACAGCGTTAGTGGCAATTACATAACATCAATTACGACGATCATTGGAGAATAGGCGTTCGCCGCGAGCAACTCTTTCTGTACAGCATCTCGACATGGAATTGCGGCGAATTGTACCCAGCAAGAGCTCTCTGCTCTTGTGAACGGTAGCGACACCGACAACGGCTTTGCGGACTCAAAAAGCGTGACTTTGGACTCCCCGAGCGCAGCGAACGCGTCGCGATGCCATCGGTTCATCTTCCAGCATCTCGAGGAGCTCAAGTACGATCACACAGCGTGGATTGGCGTCGTGCAAGACTCTGGCACCATTACCGCGCCATACCTGCGATGCTCTGGGTGATCTGACGAATCCTTCGAGTGCCACACGGACCAGATCCTGCACCAGTCGTACTGGAATGGTGGTCCCTTCCACACCGAGTTCCAGACGAGTCAGTGCAAGGCATGCGCCATGACCGACTGGTCCTACGGCGCGCTGCTCCAGCAATTCTACATCTCTGGACCCAGCGGCATCGTGCACTTTGCTGGCGACGCGATCTTCCTGTCGAATCCGCCACAGACTCCAAATGGAGGCGGCACGGTCATAAAGGAACCGCTCCTGTCCACTCATGATTCGTGCGCATTGCATTACACACCATACAAAGCCATGCGCATGGATCTCTTGGACCGGTTGCTTGCGCCGAGCGCGACCCACGATACTACTTCGGCCAACCACATCGCCGACACCTCGCCGAGGCAGATGAGCGAGGCTGAGGACGTGGCCACAGCTACGAGCCACGGTCTCCGCAAAGACGCCACGCACCGGACGACGCACAAATTTCAGCTGCATATGGAATCGCTCTGGGGCAAACTCGTGCTCGTGGACGATGAGCAAACATGTCGGCGTGCGTGTCGTACCGGACGATCCGCGCGCTCAGATCAAAGTGGGTGAGCGTGCGCGTGGGACACACGAGGCGGCAGCCGAGCACCTTGTCGAGCATCTCGGGTGACTCCCGCAGGATGTGCGGAAACACGGACTGGATGGCTTCGAGCGTGAGCCGCCCTTCAAACTCGTCCGTGCACTCGACGACGATTCGCATCTCGTGGATGCGGAACACGCGCTGCTGCAGCATCTGCTTGTACCGACGCCATTGCTCGAAGAAGATCGTGTCGTCCGTGGCGATCGAGCCCATGGCGACGTTCGCGTCCAGCTTGGCGCGCAGGAACGCGCGTTCTTCCTGGTACCAGTCTGCGCGGAAGACGTGGAAAAAGTGCGTCGTCGTGCGCAGTACGGACGCGTGGAAGTGGTGCCGCGCCACGAACGAGCGCTTGCGCAGGAAGAGCTCGCTCACCTGCTGCTTGAGGTCGTGCACGTCCAGCATGAGGTTGTACAATGCGGACGCGTCGCATTCATTCTCGAGCACGACCTGCAGCTGCTTGAGCGTGAGCCGGCGCTTGCGGCGACGTCGCAGCGGACACTTCACTACCACGACGGCGTCGTCCAATGGCGTCTTGCTGCTCTTCTTGGTCTTTACTGGAAGCGCTACGATGGAGGAGCTGGCCGGCAGGACGTCGACTACAAGCACATTAACGTCGTCATACGCAGCAGCTTCCGCTGTGTTCTCCTCGGGCGCCAGCAAGCGCGCAATGTCCATTTTCGATACTCAGTTTATCCTCTTCTGGTGCGTGACATTTTCTGTGCTGAACGCACACATACAGGGGTTTTGAGCCGGTAAACTACCATCCACTCGACTGCGTCGATCTGCGAGTCAGCCACTCGGCTCAGCTGCAGACTAGAGAGGAAAACGAAAGAGGGAATGCAGAAGAAAAGACACCGGTTGGCCACACGAGACTACTTTTATTTCACTCGGTTGTACAAATAGACAGAAGGAGGGAGCTCAATCAAAATGACAAGAAAGAGCTCAGGTGGGTACGTCCTGCTGTAGGGTTCCATGTGGATCCACGCTCGAGGGAACTGGGGCTCACTTGGGTTTGGGCGACAGGCGCGGACGCGAACGTGCTTTGGCTTCGTGAGTGTGTGGTGGCGATGCAGTTTGCGTGCTTGCACGTAACCAAAATGCCTGCAATTGCTGAACCAAACGAGCTGTTCGGTACCTTGAAGTTGCACGGTGCTCCCTGTCTAATTCGTTGTTCTTCCTGTTTCCATGAAACCTGTGCAAATGACGAATCTGAGTCGAGTACAACTTGACTCCACCCTGTCTGATTCAAAATTCTTTCTATTTTCCCAAGTCGCACAACTGAACAAATGAACTGAAGCCAGAACTGGGTGTTCGTCGCGATGCCTCTATTTGCTTTTCAGTTTAGCGAGGTATATTGTGTTGCGTCGAAAGAATCGCGATGCTTCTGGTGCGCTGTGAACTTGAACAGCAATAAGAATCTATTGCATCTTCACTTGACCAGATCCGTCCATCGGAATTTTCCAGTGCACAGTCATCTGCTTGCCTTGATTGCCATGAGGCTGCCGCGAAGGACTCGGATACAAAAGAGCTGCACCGTTAAATTTTGTAAAACGCCAAGGAAAGTCTCGAAATGGCAAGCACGAGTTGATTCCTCTGTTGGCATTAAGTTAATCGCATGATCCGTCATCGCAATGGTCAAGGGGAGGTGACAAGTGTCGAACTGCCTGTCCAGTGGCGCAAGTACGGATGCAGCAGACGGCGCAACGTACAAGTCGATGGCTTCATGATTGGATCCACGAAGCGGGGCGAAGGCGCGATTGGACACCCAACAAGCGCCTCGCACTCTGGGCAGAGGTCTGGCTGGCGAAGGGGGACACTGAGGCTCCTGCTATGCACAGCAAAGTCGCTGTACCTAAAGCGCTGAGTGAGACACCAGCTGTTGTGTGTTTTGCTGCCATGGAGACTGTGGCGCCTGACGTCATGGAGAAAATGAAGCCGTTTCGATTGCAACCCAAGTGCCGAATTGAAGTCCGCAGTATACGCCGATCTCCGGATAACACCGAAGTTCCCAAATTACAGCAAAAAATGTGAACCCACCGCATAGCCAACTCGTCCCAACTCTGTACACTCAGAGCCGCTTAAAAGAGCATTCGATGGGTTCACTGCGAAACTAATCGAATGCAGCCTCGCTTTTGCATGAAAAAACAAAAAAAAACTAACGAGAAAGGCATGGGATCATTCTACCCTGGGTTGTTTATACTACAGCTGGGTTCGTCGCGTCCAATTTGTAGTGAAAACAGCAAAAATGGGCAACAACCTTCAGAAGGTTTCCAAAAGAGTGAACGTGCTTATAAGAGCCAACCATTTTAGCTCAAAATTAGAAAGATCGAGAAGTCTCCAGATGCGCCTTTCTCTCCATGAAATAACATTGATCCGTTTTGCTCAACCTGTTGTACGCTCGTCCGGGTAAATATCCGTATACCTCTATCTCAGTACATTTTTGCATATTTTTCTCCATGCAGGACGCGAAGAGCTCATTTTGTCAAACGAGCGTTCTGGCGCAACGTGCCTGGCAATGGATCTCTCTCGCTTGCTAGCGTCGCCGTCGTTGCTGCTGCAAGACGCATCAGCACCAACTGATGGTTCGTTCGCCTTCTCAGAGGCACTGCGTCCTCAAGTGCCCAATGCTGCGTCCTCTAAGTGTGGACACCTTCCAGTAGCCAAGGCAAAGTCAAAACCTTGGTCAAGACCCGGACGCAAACAAGTTGTGCTCGCCGTGAAAATATCGCCAAAGCGGAAACGCACGCGGAAACTCAGCCAGAACCAGATGGCTCGATGGATAGAGAAAGAAGCCGAGGACTCGCGGATCTACAATCTCACGCTCGACGTGAACGATCTCCGACAGCAGGTGCAAAACTACCTGATCCAGAAATCCGTGCACGACACGCGCATGCTCGTCGCACAGCAGAACTTCAGCGGTAGTGCAATGCGCACCGTCGACATCTTCTTTGACATCTTCAAGCACGGGTTCCGTGATTTCACGTCCGAGAAGGAGGCGTTCGTTCACTCGAGCACGGACGACATGTGCGCGCTCGGGACGGCCGCGTATGGCCGCCATCATCTCTTGGAGCAATGGGAGCGGTACACAAAGCTGTTCCACCTGCGCTCGTTCGTGAATTACTCCATGGGCATTATGTCGGCCGATTCTGAGTGCGTCGTCGTCAAGTGCGTGGGCGAGTTTGAAGGTCGAGTCTCGCGAGAAACCATCGAAGTCGTGTTCCCACATATCCTCGACGACGAGGAGATCGTTGAGCGCATCGTCGGCTGCCGAATTGTGTGCCCCGTGCAGACGCTGCTCTACTTTGACCCTACTGGCCGCATTGTGCGGTACGACGCCCACGTTGACATCTTCGAAGCACTGAATCAGCTGCTCGCGTCGAATCCTATGGACGTGATCACGCTGATGGCCCGAGCGCGCATCAATGACGCCAGTATGATCCCGGATGGCCCCGAGCCCGCCCAAGTGGACGCAGTCGACGAGAGCCCACCGACGTCTCCGTGTGTGTCGTCCGACGAAGACGGCTCGTCGGACGGAGGCAACCGGCAATCGATCGAGTATATTTTGTCGTAACATGCTGTCATTTAGGGTAGAACTGCGAAGAAAGACTTGACTGCCGCATGGCGACGCATGCACATTTTTACGTTATCTTGAATGGATGCTACATGTTCCTTGTGCAATTACGATATCGTGCCCGTTGCATTTGCATGTATCTTCATCTAGCCAATCCCAGACTCGGACACACTGCAACGACGGAAGAAAGCAACACATGACCAGCCCTCTCAAGTCATGAACAAGCAGGTTCACAATCGAAATAGCATTTCCCGATTTGGGAAACTTTTCATGGCTGAGGCGAGCGATGGCCAAGCCATCCTGTGCGACTCGTGTTGCTTAAGAGATCCATTGTGGCAGCAATCCCGCGGATCGGTTCGTCGTCGAACGCCCTGGTGGAGCCGAGATCTTGGATACCACAGCAGCTCACGTTGACCACTAGGAATGCCAGGAAGGCACCGCTGAAGAAGCCGCATCATCTGGCGCCAGTTCTAACGCCAGCACCGTCTATATGTGGCAGTGGACGGCATCTACTTGAGCAAAGGATGCCCAACTACCCGGACCTGGCTGTCGTGGATGTCGACGAACGCAGAACGTTCAATAGCTCCAAACAGTTGCGATCGATGGTCTCGGCCACGACGTCGCAAAACAAGCAAGAGTCCAAACCTGGCCACTCGTCTCTCACTTCGCAACCTCAGGTGGATCTGGAAGACGCTCGCAGAGTACCAGGAAAGTCTTTGCGGGAGTCTCACCCATCGGTTCGGAGGTTCTCAAACAATCGCAGCGGCGACCATCGTGAGCCTGACGTTGCGTTATCGAAGGTCGACGCTATGTTGAGCCAAACACAAACTTCCTCGCGCTTCGTTTCCTCAAGCAACAACAACACCGCGATTGACGTGGAGAACGACGATGAACGTCATGCCTTTGCGAGCGGCGAACAAAATACTCAACAGCCACAACGGTCTGCCCATGTACGCAATCTCCAGCATCTTCGAGATAGAACAGCGGCGTCTGCAAGCGACATGAACGCATCCAGAGACTCATCGCACACAAATTGGTTACCAGTTCATTCGATCAACGGGATGGAAGGGACGACGCTGGCGCGGTATCGTCGCCTCGTTGGCATGGTGGCAAGAAGAAACCTGCATCAAGTGATCAGCACTGCGACGCAGCGGGTCGTGATCCATCTCAAGCAGATTGAGAGCGCCATGGAGATCCAAGTGTGCGCCACTAAGTTCTTGATGAGAAAGCGACAGCGACGACGAACAAGATTGGAAACGAGTGCATTGAGGCTGCAGTGCTGCTGGCGATCCAGTTGCGCACGGATGACACTAAGGTTACTTCGCCAGAAGCGAGACCGAGACTTGTGGATCGCACAAAGAGCTGTCGAGCTGAAGGAATACCGATCTGCCGCTAGCATTCAGCGTCGGTATCGAGAGCATTTAGCATGGAAGTTGCAAGTGAGACAGCGGGAACATGCGTGCCAGCGACTGGCAGCGTTATGGCGACTCCGTAAGAAGCAAACCAATAGACAATCTCCAACAGATGTGCCAGAAGCTTTTGGCATCCATTCCGCGCCGCTTAATGAAGTCGAAGAAGCAGATTGCTTCGAGGAAGACGTCAACTGTGAGCCAGTTTGCCCAGCTAACAATCGAGGCTTGGAGCCTCAGGACGGCAAAACAGATGCCCACGACATCACTCGACAAATTCGTCGCCAACTTGGTGTGTCTGTTGTTGCGGTGGATCAGCAGCATGACGAGACCCCAAGTGAGATGATGAAACTGGAAACCAACCGTCCAAATGTTCCGTCAGAGCGTGATCTTCTGGTGTCCAGCTCGTGCGTTGAGTACGAATACAGCCCAGTCGGTATCGTTCTCGACGTGGTGGACGACTCTGTTACTACCGCTACACCCGTGGCCATTGTTGCTTCACACCTCGTTTCACAAGCACCGGCACAAAGTATCTCGGTGGGACCTGCTATTGGAGAAGCTGGAATGGACTTGGAAACGATCGTGGCAGCTCTTTCAAGAAACTATGAGTTGGTGCACGAACAGACAGATGCAACAATGTCTGAAGCAGAGACACGCAACAGCATCGAACTCGCGCCTCATGATCACAACATTGATCCAGTAGTATTGCAACCGCAGGAACTTCATAGCGACCACGAGGAGAGATTCTTTGGTCAGGTGCTGGCAGTCTTGACTCGCTTCGTTGTCACTTGGAAATGTCGCAGGTATGCCCAGGCTAGGCGCGTGCATAACATGAGACGCCACGCTACCACCATAATTCAGTGTCGCGTTCGGTGTTGGCTCGCGCGGAAGCACGTTCAACTCGTGCGAAACCTTGAGCTGATCTCCTTGCGAAGCGAGCTGGAGCAGTTTCGGCTGGAAGATGATGTGTTTAATAGACGTACCTTTGCTGTATCAGATCCCGGTGCCAAGGCCGATACATCTCGTGAGTGCGACGAATCCAGTGACGACGACGAATCCAGTGACGACGACGACGGGGTTGAGCACGTGTCATCTCGAGGAGTCCATGATTTGTTGCCCCTAAAAGATGGATTGCTGCCTCCAGGTGTTTCAGTGAATCTCACACATGGTGGCTCCTGGAAGTGGAACTGGTTAGCGGAGGCTTGGGCGAGTGCATAAGCGTCTTTTCGGTGCAACTGGGTAGAAATCAGCAAGTGTCTGTACACGCAGTAATCGACTCCGAGATGAATATCCGCACTGACATCGGCGGAGTCGCTTCCGAAGCCAAATGAAGGCTCAACTCGAATGCTGCAGTCAAGTCAACCCTCGCAGTAACGGCAACCCATTCGCTCTCTTTCTCTCTCTCTCTCTCTTCCGGAACTTTGCGATTTCAATCAAGATAGCGGCATTCAACCATTACGCGTTCTCAGCATCCCCAGGAATCAACCGCAAGGTAGTCTCGTCATACTCGCTGTTTTCGCATTTGCGAATGTTACACGAACGACGTGCAGTGAGATCATTCTTGCGAGAGCCTCAACATCTTCTCTCTGGCAAAACCCGCACCGGACTGAACAGACCGACTTAACCCACTCACTCTCTCGCATGTTTCCACACACGCACACGCGTCCAAATGCACTCGCAGGTGCACTCAGCTCTTCCATTTTCTCGCTTGGTTTCCCTTTTGCCCATCTCTTCTGCAGCTAGAAATCGCGGAAAAGGGTGGTGTGGTACACTCCAAAGCAGCAGACTACCACAGAGAAAGCAAGTCGTTGACAACGTCAATCAAACGATCTTTTATCCTGTAGTCTATCATTTACGCTTCATCCAAATGAACATCGAGGATGAGATCGCGTACGCGTTCGCGCCGCCGCAATATGCGCGCTACAACAGCAGCACGCCCGACAAACTCGCCCCGGTGTCCTCGGATTCCAAGCAGCGTCGGTGGCGGAGCTCCTCGCCCACCAGCAGCCCGACGACCGTGGTCACGAGCGAGGACAGCGATAGCCCTTCCGACGGCGCGCCGTCGCACGCGACCAGTGAATTAGCAGAGGAGAGGGAGCATACCGTGTACGGGGACAAGACAACGAAGCAGACGCTGCCAGTCGCCATTGTTGCGCAGCAAGCCAAGGACGAGGATTTCCGGCATTTCCGCAAGAAACACGTGGTGACCGAGACGAGTCTGCGGCTCGATATCAATGACTTGAAGCAGGAAGTCGCGAACCTGATACTGCTGCGTGACATCCTCGCAAGTCGCGCTATGGTGCGGCGCGATGACACTGCGGGCTCGCTCGTGCGAACGACGCGCGCGTTCTACGAGCATTTTCGCGACGGCTACATCCCCGTGGAGTCCTTCTCGGTCTCGTCCAAGCGGAAACGGCACCAAACAGACCAGTTGACGTTCCTGAAGTCGATACTGGACCCAGAGATGGCTGCAGGTCCGATCTCAGCGGGGACAGCGCTGATGCTCGCGCAGTGGAAGCGGTACAGAGACTACTTCAGTCTGCACCGCTTTCGAATGACGTCCTTTGAGGTCGTGGTCACCGAGGGAGTCTCAGTCGTGCGCACGAAGGGTGAGTTCACGTTGCGCGTCACTGAAGCCACCATCACTGGCATTTTCCCTCATCTTCTCGATTCAAACCGCCACCAGCCGCTGGTACAGCGGATCATGGATCAGGAGCTGGTCTGTCCGTCCGTGATTGACTTCTACTTTGACGAGAATGGGACCGTAGTGCGCTACGACGAAGCGGGCGATTTCCTGAATGCGTTCAACCAAGTGATACGCAAACCTTCCGAGCTGCTAGAGCTCTTTTCAGGCGCATTGCTGTGGGAAGCAGGGGTTATCGGCAGCCTGGAAGCGCTGGGCATTGACGACGCAAGTGGGAATCTGTTGGCAGCACCTCCGTTACCTGGTGGTGACGAAGGATCTTCTATCGTCACAGGCGGTGATGTCTCTAGCGAGCCATCATCTCCGTTCCTGAAGCGGCTGTACAGCATTGATTTCCTGTTGAACCAGGAATTCATCGAGCATGGATCTGACGACACAGTCGCGGCACAAGCAGAGCTGACGCTGCACGAGTACGAAGTGGACGACACGATCGATGCGTTCTAGTCTGGCAAGTGAGTATACATATATTGGTGTTTTCCAGTATATCCGCTTGATGTTTATGGAAGCAAGGTGTGTGCGTGCACCTTGTGCTCTTCCCGATACGCAAATTGTTTGATTTGTCTCGCTAGATGGTGTTGAGCATCCCTTGCTGCTTGATGCGCAACGTGTTGAGTTCCTGGAGCACTTTAAAGCAATCCTGCTTGACGTGCTCATAGTCGATCTCGCGCGACTTGGTGTCGATGTATTCGCGCAAGTGGAAGATGTTTTGCTCGTGGTGGCGTAGCTTTTGCTCGAGCGAGTCAAGGTTCTTGGCTGTGTCGTGGTCCGCTGTCGACTGCTTGAGGTTCTCGATCTGCAGGTTGAGGCCGTTGACCTGCTGCTTCATGGCGTCGCGGCGGCAAATGTACTGCTGCTTCATGCGCTGCAGGTACTGCTTTGTTTGCTGGTGGGTCTCCTTGAGCGAATCGATCTTGCCGAATTCGCCCATATCGGACGTCATCGTGTCCATTCTCTGCAGAAGACTGCTGAGCTCAAGCGAGATCTTGGTGTCCAGCGTGTCGACCTTGCCGGGTTCGGCCTGGCGCTTCTGGAGTTCCATCGCTAGGCGCTGCTTCGTCGTGACCGAGGATTCGAGTTGGCGCTCTTTGAATGTAAGATCTTTTTTCATGTCGTCAAGGTTGGATGTGTTCGCCGTGGGCAACGACTTGTCCTCCTTGGCCATCCCAGCTGAGATATGTTCCAAGAGCTTGACAGTCATGAGCTGCGTCTGGCGATGAGCGCGCAGCTCTTCGTCTTTCTTCGCCGGGGAGCTCTCGAGGAACGCGGTCGTCTCCTTGTCGCGCTGGAAGAGTAGCTCGTACTTTTGTGCGGGGTCGTCTTTGCCCCCGCCGCTCACTCGCTCGTCCATCTCGTTTTGCATTTCGTTGAGCGTCTTGCGCAACTCTTGGTTTTCCTCTTCGGCGACCTGGATCACCTTCTCGATCGTCTCGATCTTGGCTTTGCTGTCTTTGACCTTGGCGAGCAAGAGCGCACTCGCTTCGTTCAGATCCATCAGCGCCGTGCGTGCATCTTCCTGGATATTGTCGCGCTCCTTTTGGAGCCGACGCGCCTGTTTCTCGAGCTGCTCGTACTCTTCGCAGTATCGACCCGAGCTTAACTCGGCTTCTTTCTGGTGGATGGCGTGCATGAGCATCTCGAGTTCCTGGGACCGCGCCTCGATCTCCACCTCGGTCTGGTGATGTTCTTCGAGCATCTCCTTGTAACGCTGCAGCTTTTGCGGCGCCAACTGCTTGATCTTGTCCTGGTGCTTCATGTGGATCTCGTTCATCTCGTCCTCCATGCGGCGCACAGCTTTCTCCTGTTCCTGTCGAAGGATGAAGATGCGGTCGACTTCTTCGGCCTCCTTCCCGTTGCGATAGTGCAATTACTCCTGCACTTGGCGGATCTCTTGCGGATCCGTGGCGCTACGCAGTTTGTCCATCGCGAGGTTGTAGTCTGCGAGCTGTCCTTCCAGATCGCGCACTTCGTACGCCAGCGTCTCGTACTTGCGCTCCAGCTGCGCGTACTTGGTCTTGTCCTTGGTGTCCTGCTCGATCTCCTTGCGCAGCCTCTCGATCTCGCTCGTGATCTCTGCGGTCTTGGAGTGCAACTTGCCCACGAAGAAGCTCGCATCCTGCACCTGGCGACCAGGTCCGATGCTGCCTGTGGCCACGCGCATGCCCATCATGCCCTGCTGGGTCACTGGCCGATCCGAGACGTTCACCTCGGTGTTCAGGCTCACACCATAGCCTGCTGTTTGACCAGGCGCCATGGGCACTTGTTGTCCCGTCCCCAGTCGTCCAGTGAGCGGCCGTCCACCTGCAGAGGAGCCCAGCATGCTGCGTTGCCTCGTGCCGGGACGTCCGCCATTCACGATCGGGTCGAGTCCTTGGCCCGCACCAGAGCGACCAGAGCTCGTACCTAGTGCGCCAGACACCACGCTACGCTTCTTAGGAAGTGTGCTGTCTGAAGAGATAGAGAAGCGCAACGAGAGCGCGTTCGTTTGTGGTTGTGGCAGCATTGCCTTTTCTGAACCGCAACGCTTCATGCTTCACTTGTTAGATAACACACAGTTGATATGACATTTGTATGCAACACTTTCCCACATTTAGTGTTTGTGATTGGTTTAAAATCCTCAAAACTGCTGATGGTCGCCAGTATCTGAAAAGTGACAACCAGCAAGCAGCATGGGCAAGAATGGCAAGCAGCAGCTCAAGCGCAAGCGCCCGGCGGCGGCGCAGCAGAACGAGTACCTCAAGGGCAAAGCGCAGCAGAAGGCGCTGAACAGCAAGCAAAAGCAGAAGCAGAAGCGTCAGGCGGCCGCACAGAGCGACGACGACGACGACGACGAAAGGGACGGCAACGACAACTCGGAGCTGCGTGAGATCGACGAGCTCGACTTTGACGACGCGTTCACCGCTGGACTCGCGTTCGAGCAGCTCGAGTCCTACGAAGGCGCACTGGCGTCCTTCCAGGCCGCTGTCAAGTTCCGTCCCGACCATTTGCAGGCGCTGAGCCATCTGGCGGACGTGTACGCGACCGCCGAGCAACCCCAGAAAGCAATCAAGACGTACTTGCAGGCGAGCAAATTGGCCGATGCCGACGCGTCGATCTGGTTCCGCTTGGGTCTGACGTACATGTCACTCGAGCAGCATGACGCGGCCATCGAGAGCTTCCAGCGCTCCTTGGCCATGAGTGTCGAGGCTTTGGATGCTGCTAATGACGAGGACGATAAGGGAGAACAGCAGGACCTGATGAAGGCGTACAGTGTGACACTCGCCGCACTCGCCAACTGCTGCGGGGAGCAAGGCGATCTCGACGGCGCCATTCAAGTGTATCGCGATGCGGTCGCCAAGTTCTCGTCAAACGGCAACCTTCACTACAATCTGGCGACGATGCTGATGGCCAAGGGGGACAGCGTCGCGGAAGCCATCCAGAGTCTCGAGCGCGCGATCGAGTGCAGCCCCGACACGATCGAGTTCTATGAGGACCTGATCGAGTATCTAGAGCAAAACAAGCAGGTAGCAAAGGTGCCGCCTTTCCAGACGAAGCTCGATGAGCTGAAAGCTGCAGCAGCGACGGCGAAGGAGTCATCTGAGGAAGAGAGCGAGGATAACGAAGACCAAAGTGATAGAGAAGAACAAAGAAGTGACGAAGCGTAGTGCTTCGGCTTCTTTCTTGTTGGTACAGGCTCATAGAAATCTTTGGTGTTGTTTTGGTTATATTGTAAAGGAAACAAAGCTGATCGATTCATGCATACTCCAGTCTCTGTAGTGTCCACGATCGTGATCTCGTGAGCACATCGAGTGCTTGTTTCTTCTTCTTGAAGACGAGCACCCAGTCGGCTGCCAACGATCGCAATAGGGTAGACGACTGCTCTGCTTTTGCGACTTGGTCGCATTCGTGGTACAGTTCCTTGTAGCTCTTCTGCGTGAACATCTTGATCCACCGGTTCGATACGACCTTCAGCTGAATGCTTTCCGAGAGCGTCGAGTCGGCACTCTTATTGAGTACAGGACTCGTGGCAGCGGCACTGTAATCACCGTCAGCAGCATCGAACTCCGAGACGAGACTCCAGAGATCACCTCGCAGGACACGCGCTTCCACCCATTCCACAGACTCTCGCGATGCCATCGACACAGCAGCATCGCAAGCGCGAGTAGCTGCCTCTTTCATCGTCTCATCGTGCTTCGACTTGACTAGCTTGTAGAGGAATTTCGAGCACAGCTGCACCGCTACTTTGGAGTACTCTGAGATAGTGTCGACTGCAGATTCGGTGGACTCAATAGAGTCAACCTCCGAAGCCAATCGCGCTGTTTCTTCTTCACGCTTCGACAAACCATCGTCAGGCTGGTCAACGACTTTCTCTCGCAACGAGATCTCGCTGTCCGCATCGTATTTCTCTTGCCGTTGGGTTTCTCCAACTGCTGGAGAGGAAACAGACTCATGAACCTCAGTTGTCTGCACATCGACATTCACGTCAATTACTACCTCCTCCGCTGTCGTGACTGAATTTTTCTGCGATTCTGTCGAGTCAGTGGCTGCGTCTGCGCCAGTATCGTTGATCTGCTCACTTGCATCCTCAGGCGCTTTGCTTGGCGTGGCTTCTTCAGTTGATATGTTCGAATGCGCATCCAATCTCGAGAATTTCTCAAGCAAACTATGGTACACGTCTGAGGATCGAGGCAGTTGGCTCACATACATAGTGAGCGTCTCCGACGCCGACGAGACGTACGAGAGCGGCAACGATGCGCTTGGCAGAGATGTTGACATCGCCACCAACTGAACCAGATATGCGGCCGCGAGCGCAAACAGGACCAGCGAATACACGCTTTTCTTCTTTTTCTCGCGACGGAGTCGGGCTTTCGCGTCCGGATGCGCAGGTGAGTCAATGCGACAACCATAGCGGTGCACAAACTGCTTGTTCGCGGCTTCGTAGCGCTCGATCCACTGCTGCTTCTCGGTTTCGTTTCCCCAGTGCATGGCATCCTGCTCATCGAAAGACGCGTCACCGTTGTCATTCGGATCCTGAATCTTCCCTGGACGCTGGCTCATTCGCTTTGCCTTCTTTCCTCCTCCAAACTGCCGCACCATATTCGCAAAGAGACCCGCGACGGTCGTCTCCTCTTCTTCACCGACCAATTCGGTCGGCGACAGCTCAGCGTCGCTCCACTCGTTCTCACCCTCCCGGTCTTCGTGATCCGACGGCGCATACTCGCTGTCTGCGTCGTCATCAAGAAAGGAGGCGTCTCGGAACGCTGGCGCGTCATCGTCGACATCCTCCCATCCATCGTCACCATCGTTCTCTCCCATCAGTTCGTCGCCATCATCGTAGTCGGCTTCGTACTCGTCCGCCGCTTTCGCCAATGCGCTGCTCTCTTCGGACAGCACCGAGCCTCCGCGCTGCGCCTCGTCTTCTTGTTCTTCTTGCGCCTTGTGGGACGCGCTGCTGCTGGTGTACGTCGGCGTCGCGGTGATGCGCGCGCGCGCGCCGATGGCCCACGGGGCGCCACTTGCGGAGCGCGTCGGGCCACCTGCCATCAAGAGCATCGAACACGTGGGTCTGCTGTGTGAATGCGCGCTTGGAATTATGTGTGTGGAAGGGCGACTAGACATCCGACAGTTGCAACGACACACACACACATACCGTCGTTTCTGTAACGGCTCGACGATGCATATTAACTTTGACTGAAGATGTTTTAGCGTGATGATAGGCGATGAGCAAGTGGACTTGATGCCAATTATAGAAGGATATTGTGTTTCATGGGTTGCTTTTCACGCAAACGACATGGTTTTTTTTCTCTCTGTGACACACTTGGATTGACGTAAACGAGAGGGAATGAGTCGGTGACCGTTGCCTTCTAGCCGGTTAGTCTTTGTTACTTATGTGACCCACTCTATTTGCGTTGCATTCACGTGACACCACAGGCGTCACATGGCTCAAATTGAAGCACGACCAACACTCTCGTTTTCAATAGGTAAACAATTCATTTTTGAGTTGTTTGCACATTGCGCATCTGAAAGATACTTTTGTCATCAATTCATATTTTGAATCGTCTCACGGTGATCTGCCTGTGCGGGCGTGAAACACAAATGCAGACGTGCTCACCGCACTCTGGAAAACGCCACGAGAAAGAGCCCTAGAAGCCACCAAAGTTGAAGAAGAGATCAAGGTGCGTGCGGCGAACAAGGCGTCGGCGGATATGACACATAGTAGGGTAGTTGTGCAGCGCGCCTATGACTGTCCGTCTCGTGGATGGCGCGCGTCTAGTGGCCATATCTGTGGTTGTCCATGAACTCTCGAGTTGAACCGAGTTGGTGGAGTGGCCGCTCAGTCGCTTACGTCTTCTTTCTATCGACTTTTTCTTCTTCTTTTTGGTTTGTTGCAGATGACGAAGAAAGTGCTGTGCATGAACCCGGGTCCGATTGAGTTCGAGCAGCGCGTGCTCAAGGAGTTCGCGGCCGAGGGCATCTCGCATGTCGACAAGACCGTGATTGAAGTGTTCGGCCAGGTGCTCGAGAAGATGCGCAAGGTGTTCTTGGCGCCAGATGGACAGCCGTTGGTGGTTGCTGGATCTGGCACCCTTGGCTGGGATATGGTCGGAGCCAACTTGATCAACCAAGGCGACCACGTGCTCGTTATCAACACTGGTATGTCGTGATGTGCATTTATGTTGCTGCGAGACCAGCATGCTAAAAGGAGTATATGCTTGCTGTGAATGTGGAAAACACAGGCTACTTTGGTGACAGCTTCGCGGATGCTCTTGAACGTTATGGTGCCAAGATCACTCACCTTCGCGCTGAGGTTCGTCGTGATGGATTCCTCCCAACATATGCGCTAGGTTGTATGAACTAAACATCGGTTTCTATTATCGTGTTGCCGTCATTTTGCAGGTTGGGCACCAACCGAGTGTTGCGGAGCTGACTGAGGTGCTCAGCAGCGGAACCAAGTTCAAGCTTGTCACGATCACCCATGTCGACACGTCGACTGGCGTGCTCGCGCACGTGAAGGACTTTGCGGCTGCGATCCGCAAGCAACAACCAGATGCCATCGTTGTTGTCGATGGTGTGTGCGCGTTGGGTGGTGAGGAGTGCCGTGTGAAGCAGTGGGACTTGGATGTTGTCCTCACTGGTTCGCAGAAGTGTGTCGGTGTTCCAGCCGGTCTGAGTCTTATGGTGATTCGTCCTCGTGCTCTTCAAGCGTTCGAAAAGTGCACGTCGACCACCAAGTACTACGTTGACTGGCGCAACTGGTTGCCAATCATGAAGAACTATGAAGCGCGTCAGCCAAGCTACTTTGCGACTCCTGCGGTCAACCACTTGTTTGCTCTCAACAAAGGTTTGGACATCTTGTTGGAGAATGGTGGCATCGAGCAACGTTTCGTGGAGCACAAGCTTGTCGGTGATGCGATTAAGGAAGCGATGAAGGCTTTGGGTTGCTCTCTTGTCACTGTGGAAGGCAGCGGTGCGCATACGTTGACTTGTGTCCGATACCCTGCTGGCGTTGGTGCTACCGATTTCTTGCCAAAGGTCGTGAAGCGTGGTGTGTCGCTCGCTGGTGGATTACACAAGAAGATCAAGACTGAATACTTCCGCATTGGTCACATGGGACCTAGCACCCGTCGCTTGGATCACGTGTTGAAGACGGTGCAAGCAATTGAAGAGGCTTTTATCGAATGTGGCCACAACGTCCCTGAAAAGGGAAAGGCTGCCAAGATCATCAAGAAGCTGCAATCCCAGATCCCAATCAAGCCAGCTTGCTCGTACACAATGATTTACCACGGATGCCCAGTCCCACCAAAGTGCCAAGTGTGGACAATCGGAACCCTCGTGGCTGCGTTCGCCGCTGGTTTCTTGATCTCTACCTTGAAGAAGTAGGTAAGCTGCACTGACAGTGTTTTCGCAAAGAGGAAAAGGATCTTCTATTCTTCTATTGTAAAAGAAGCTGCTTCTATTGACTTCATGTTGCTTGACCTCAGGCAGACAGTGGGGCTATATATATATGTCGTGCATGACGATGACTTGCATGATTTTTCTTACCAACACACTTGTGTATTAGAGAAAGCCAAGCATCATGGGAAACGAAGAAATGAGTTTAAGCGGAGGTGGTAATGAGAGCCACCGCGACCCCATGTCTTTGGATGTGCTCACCATCACAGCGGTTGTCAAGCCAAATCAGAAGCCGAGCAGTGTGCACAAGCTCAACCCACAGCAAGTCACAGCACTGCTTCAAACGTTTTGGGCAGAGCTTTTGCAAAACAACGTGAAAATGATCAAGAAAATACTCACAGAGAACCACCAAAAGATGGACTTTGCTGCTGCTCGGTATCGCCTGTATGCGGATGGGACTGCTCTTCACATCTGCGCACAAAACGGATTCATTGCTGCTGCGCAACTAATGCTCGAGTTTGGCATCGATATCAATGCGCAGAACAAAGTTGGGCTGACGCCACTACATGTGGCTTGCAAATCCCACCAAGCGGCGATGGCGACGTTTCTCCTGGAAGAAGGAGCGCTTTTGGACATCCCCGATCACGTAAGCCATTCATGCATAGGCAACAATTATGCTGCGAGCTCACCATTAACTCGTTACCCTTCCTTTGCCTCTCACTTCTTGCGCCTTTCGCAGCTGAACCATGTGGCATTCGATATTGCTCCGTACGACTTGCTTGACCAGTGCCTCCTACGTCCCTTGATAGAAAAAAATACACGAATGGAACAGGACCGTGCGGAGCTTATTGCAGCAAATCAAGCAGCTCAATTGGGATTTGGCGATGCAAGTATGGCGTACGCTCATAGCTTGATGAGTCTTGAAGATGTCGGAAGCTGTGCTCGGGAAGAGAGTGAGAAACTGGCTGCAACTCGTGAGATTGACACCCATTGGGCTGGTATTGTCCATCGTGCAAAAGAAGAGCTGTCGGTCCTACAGCGTGACTACAAGCGCTGCCAACAAGAACTTGAAGACGAAGAAGAAGCATTAGCAGTGACGAAGAGAAATCTGTTTCAGAAAGCACTGGAGGAACGAGAGCACGCCAACAGAAGTCTAGCGCAGACTCAAAACCTCATCGAGCGAACTGAGCGTGAAATTGAGCGGCAGCAGAGAGTTCTTGACCACGAGTTTGGACTGCTCGAGACGGCACGCGAGTTCCCCAATGACCCAGACATACAGATCTGGATTTTGGGCTCGATTCGGGAGCTGGCTGGCGAGATCCCAGAGGAAACACAGGTTTTCGAATCAGACTTTGATGTGGCGCAGTTTCTGTTCCGACCAGAGACTGCGAGTGTGATTCTCGATGCTGTAACGCGATTTCCAAGTACCCATCACATCCAGGTCCTGGGAATGGCGTGCCTTGTTGACCTCGTAGGAAGCCCACTCGAGCAGTCGACTCCTCGCAGCAGACGGCATTTTGCAGTCAGCTTTGATCAACTATCACTCCGATTGCAGCAATTCGTGACGCTTCCTCTGAAATCAAATGCACTGACTATCGCTGGAGAGATTCTCGTTCGATATCCACGAGATATGGACGTATGGCAAATCGGCTTTGAAGTCATCTATTACTTGCTCAGTATCCCCGGAACCAACAAGCATATGCTCCAGTTTTGCCAGAACAAGCAGAACCAACAGCTTCCACTTCAGTTTTTGCGACTGCTGCAGGAACTGCATACGACAACGACGACGGGAGCTTCACCAGAGTCGCAGTTCTTAACACGACGCTGCCACATTGCGTATTTTTTGCTTACTTTGGCAAAGTACAACGTGAAGAAGCCGCTATTGAGCGCTGGTGTAGTGCCAACAATACTGCAGCACCTTGGTCAGCTAACAGCGTGCGTTCACTTGGATGAGGTTCCGGAGAACCTGGTCTGTGATATCGCACCAACGATTTCGTGTTTGTTGGCTACGCTGGCGATTCTTCACTCGATCGAAAGTCCCACTGAGCAACGAAAAGGCAAAGGAAAGCAGATCTCGCTGGACTCGAACTGGGAGATCTTCCAAGCTCGAGATTTTGTCGAAAGCTTGCAGATCTTTCTGAATGCCGAATTACTCACCACTGATCGAGTGCGATCGCCTAGCTCGAGCGATGATGTGGTGTACTGGATGCTCAAGCTACTTCGCAATCTCGTTTGGCATCCTGGAATAGAAACTGGACGGATACGACGAGAGTTGGACACGCAAGACATTTTCACATTGATCGCCAATGGTATCATTGCGCTGAAGACGAAGAGCAAATACAGGCTTTCCCAAGACTCAAGCAATCGGCCATTCCGGACAGGTACCACCAGTGTTGGTGTTGAACTTATTCAGAGCGTGTGGATTAGTAAGTATGACGGTGGAGGGCGAATTCTACCCATCTCGCAGTACGTTCTCGACTCTTTCCTGAGTATTTTGCGAGCAGAAGTGGAGAGTCTTGCTGAACTGCGTCAAGATGTCATGCTGGTCGAATTAGAGACTGTTTTAAGCGCGCTCGCTGTGATCGTGATGAACGGTGAGTCTACTTGTACTCACTGACAAGAATTTTCGTCATCTTTGGCGTCTCCTTACTTTCGTTTTCGTATGATGTCTAGTTGAGAATGTCATAGCTCTTCGCGATAAGCAGGACGATATCGACCGTGACATGCACAAAATTCTGGCATGGATCTTGCAGTTACACGAGGAGCATATGCTACAGCATGAGCCGACGCTGGCGCTCATGTTCGTTCATATCCTTCGCATCTACCTAGCAATTTTCCAAGCCTTCGGCAAACCGCCGACTGCAGCATCCAGCAAGGAATTCCATAATCGAAGCAAGCAAGTTGGACTGTGTGCGACCCTGCGCGAGTTCAAGCTTCAGCCAAACTGCAGCGACCACGCGAAAGCGACAACCAAGTCAACGAGCCGACCGATCGAAGAAGCAGAGCGCAGAGTATACCAGTGACGCCTATTGACGATCTAACTCAGACTTTGCATGCGCTATCTCGGTCGATCGACAAATGCGTTCGATGCACGTGTTGAATGCACCAAAGCACAAAAAAAGGATCGGCGGTAGACGAGCTTGAGAAGGCAACTAATTCGTCAAAGTGGCGTGTACAAATCATACAGCTCCACGGAAATGTGCGTACCATCTCACGAGTTGGGTGCCGCGCATATGAATTTGCCATTATCGGCATCGCCTTTGGTAGCACAGTGCGGTGTTCCTCGCAAAAATATCGCGTCTGTAACACTCTCGCTCGCCCATGCGGGGAGATCTTCGAGCCATGCGTTTTCGGCGGTGAACGTCGAGAAGAAGGATTTGTCGCCGAGAACGTCTGGAAGAGACGCCAACGGGTTGTCGCTGATCGTGAAAAAGAGAATCGGCTGATTCAAGGTTTCAAACTGCGGCAGGTCGGTGACGAGATTCCCACGAAGCGACAAGGTCATGACCGGTAGCCTCAAGAGGGTCTCTGGGAACTCCATAAGCTGACCGAATTCAAAGAAAAACACCGCCATCGGTTGCCAGACTTTGTGCAAATCACTTGGCAAGGCAGTCAAGTTGGTGTGCGAGAACTCGATGTCGACGAGTGACGGCGGGAGAGTCTGCAGTATCCCTTCCGGCAGTGCGCTCACATTTACTCTTGTAAAAGAAGCAGGATGATCCGCGCGAACTCGCTGGCCGTCAGTGCGCTCTCAGCAGACCACTCGACGATCGTGGAATTGTGAATGTGCATACCGAGCAAGTTGGAAAAGCTTTGGATTTTGCTGGGAACGGTGAGCCTGGGACAATGCGCGAATGTGACAAACGCTAGAGTTGAATGGTCCAATACCTCGAGATCCGCGCCAGTGAGTGATTGCGTCTCTTCTCGATAGCAGTTGTACACAAGCACGGAGCACAGCAACTTGCTGCCAAACCACGGCCGTGTCGAGAGTTTGCATCCTGAAAATTGAGCACGCGATCGCGTCACTGCGAGCAAATGAGAGATGAGCACAGCAAGTCCCCACACGACAAAGGTAGCTTGAATCCCTCGATGGCGCGTGCTGCGTACGATTGCTGTCTTTCCCCGGCTGGCAAATCTGAGCGAGGTGGGTCGTGAATCTTCCTGTGGAAGTGGCGAAAGCACAGAGACTGGCTGCACTTGAGAAGCTGCTGATGCCAGCGACCACCGCGGTTTGGTTGGCTGAAGAAGGGATGCTGCAGTTGCCAACGTATTCAGCACACTCAAGTAAGGGATCAACTTGGATATAAAGTCTGCAAGCGATACGGCAAACACGAGTTGATTCTCCATGGCAAAACTCGAGAACCACGTCGTATCGTATAGCAGCGTTGTTCCGAACGAGTACGTCTCGGGGTTGAACTCCAGATAGTATGGCATGAAGAGCACCAGTGGAATACACATGCTGGATCCAATGTTGAGCGTCGCATCGACGATCAGACAGACAACACGTTCCAAGATTGGATGACGTTGGCCGAGAAGGTGCTGCAACAACGGCGTCGACCACGCGTTGGCCACGAACAGGAAGATCGACAAGTTGTTTACCCACGGCCGCGCAATAAGCTTTCCACATCGATGCGCTTGGAAAGTCTGCGAAACAATCTCAATGAGTTCTCGAGTTATATGGAATGCTGGGAACAGATCGTTTTCGACGCCAAAGACGCCACGTCGACCAAACGCAAACTGCCACATTCGAACAAGACTCTGACCCACGTCGACACGACCCTAGTCAATGCTACGCATACAGTTCACTCTGCAATGGACTGTGACGTCATGGCAACAAGAGACTGGAACGGACAGAAGGTGTCGTTCCATGCACATCCACGTTTCACAAGAATCGTGCAACTATGGGGTGGCAACGGACGATATAATACGACCAGATCTTTCTATCGGCAACAAGTTGCACCAACGAGGACACAAATTGGCAAAGATACTCGAGATGCGGCAGTCAACAAAGCTGTCCATACAGCAGGATCTCTGTGGCCAGGACTGCAATTAATCCAATGGAGCGAATTACACAACATCCCAGGGATTACAGTTTATACGGCTCAGACTCTTCTCCGGCTGAAAGCCAATCGACTCTCCATGTGGAACTATGAGAAAGCTGATCTATCCTGCTCGAATCCCGAATGCTCCCAAGTTGTCCAATCTTCTGTTCAACATCTATTCTGGGAGTGTCCGAAAGCCAAACTGGTGTGGAACTACTTTTATGCGCTATGGGCAAAGATCGGAATCACTCCTGGTCACGACCCCGCAATCTGGATCTTCAGTCTGGATCTACCAGATACTCCAAGGCATGCATGGACCACGATCAAGAGACACATTATCGGACACAAGCTCTCCAATGAACATCTCCAAGATCATCTCTATCCCGTCGCACACATGCTGTGGCGATATATGAGCGCGTCGCTCATACAAGCCATTTGGTGTGCGCATCTGCGACGCATGGATTCGGATCCAATCAAATCGACTGCTGAGATGGCGATCATGATGACCAGATTAGAGGCAGGAATGCGAAACATCACACGACTCGCTGAAGCGCAAGCTGGAGACTCTGACGGTCACACGGTTGCAGCAGTTCTCAAGGCATCGAACCGTTGTACGTGATTGGAGACAGTGCACTGATTATCTCCCAACAGCGAATGCATCGGTCCCCTCGACAGCACCGATTGGCACGTTTATACCAGACAAGTCGACGACTCGCGGATTGCATCGACACCCGAGGATGGTACCATCACTATCGTGCCTTCAACAAGATGGCGGACTCAGCCGCCAACCTAGCCATGGACACCAGAACCTCAACGCAGGTTCACATCCTAACTCATCGAGCTGCTTTCAACAATCTCACCCAGGATCTTGACAACGACGTCATGCATTGGCTTATGCGAAGTTCGGAAGACCCAAGGTCATTGGACAACACAAGGCAGCCTCACAGAGGACCAAGAGAACATGCCATCCTGGTCAAAGATTATTTAGCATTCAGAAGTGATCTAGTGCGAGTTTCCGTAGTGTAACCCACACTACCACATCATCCTGTATTGATGTGTGCCACCCAAATCTCAGAATTCTCAGATTTTTTGCGTCTATTTGGTGTTTTGTTCTTCTAGTTGAAGGCACATCGTGCACTAGTGAAAACGAAGAGAAGCCGCGAAGGTACGCATTCTCTACTATTAGGAAGGAACACTGCATTCGACCTGAAGCGAGCGCATGCGGCCGTTGGGCTCCCATCCGCGCTCCAAACTGCTTCTGACATTCTCTCTCTGCGTCGCTCTCTCTCTCGGCGGGGTCACGTGCGGCGCGATCAACAGAACACCTCCCACCACTTTCCTTTCACAGGCGAGAAGCATGGCGTGGCGCTGCAGCGCGCGCTCGAACGACGGACTGGTCGACAACCTCGCACGCGCGGGGATCGTGCAGTCGCAGCGCGTGATCGCGGCGATGAAGGCCATCGACCGCGGCCAGTACATGACCACGGCGGACCCCGACGTCGCGTACCAGGATGCGCCGCAAGTCATCGGGTACCAGCAAACGATCTCAGCTCCGCATATGGTGCGTAATTGACTCGATGCTAGGAGTTTGCTTCCATTTCGATGACATTACGAGTGACTGGTTGAATGTGATGAAACCTGCAGCACGCGTTTGCGCTCGAGCTCGCCGATGTCGCGATCAGCAATGTCGAGCAGCCCCGCATTCTGGACGTTGGGGCTGGTTCTGGGTATTTGACAGCGTGTCTCGGAAGAATGGTACGTTCGCACAATGGCAGTACAACACTGCGCTACTTGTCATCGTGTTGGCAGCCAAGATACTGAGCAATGCGTTGTGTTGGGGTGAACTCAGGTCGAGAATCGTGGCGGACGTGTGTTTGGCATTGAGCGCATCCCTGAACTCGTTGCGTTCGCAAAGAAAAACATTGAGCGCGCGGACCGCGACTTGATCGACAAGCACGTGGTGTCGGTCCAAGGTGCAAATGCAGCAGTGATCCTCTGAGACCGGCGTCAAAGGCTTGCCGTGTCACTTTTATTGCGTGTGCTTGTGCTGCATTATTGTACTGCTATGTAGGAGCGGACGGCTGGGAAGGATTGCCGAACGAAGCGCCATTCCACTTCATCCACGTGGGCGCAGCTGCCGTGGAACCGCCGCAATCTCTCATGGACCAGGTACGCAATATGCGCTGACTAGCCATCTAGAGATAGACATCTCCTTTTTTGCTAAAAACTTGTTTTTGTGTGTGTGTGTATAGCTTGCCAATGGTGGCAGACTCGTGGTGCCCGTGGGCGAGCAGGGTGCGTCGCAAGTCCTTTTGGAGATCCAGCGATTCGATCAAACGTTTACGCAGCGGCAGCTCATGGGCGTGTCGTACGTCCCGTTGGTGCGCGAACGGACGGAGCTTTAACGCATTTGGTTGCCCTTGATTACGAGCGCATGGTCATTACATTTTGTTGCTCGCCGCTGAAAGTTTATGCGCTTGATCGTTAGTATGCGGATCAGCAGGAGTGTGTGGCTTAATTAATTCCATTTTGCAGCGGGCAAGACTCATGCGAGAGATATGTTGACAAGAAACGAAAACAGCAGCAGTTTCGGCTGTGTTGTGGTTCTCAGTTCTATTCACGACCAAATTTCAGCTTTCTCCTCCCTGGCCCGTTCACAGAAGCGAGGTGAGAGGTGAGTCCAATGTTGCAACCTTACCGCACTCTCGCCGCCTCACGTCACCGTGTGCCTATTATTGTGCGCGTCTGCTTCTTATCAGGCGCCTTCTTGAAAAACGATTACATCGAATTTGCAAGAGTTTCAGTAGTTTGGTTTCCTTTTGGCCAGCGTCCTGAAGCACTGCTGAAGCCACAAGGGATATAGAGCAATGAGGCTGGCTGAATCGAATCGAGCTGACGGTGCTGCACACGCAAGGCCAAATGCGCGAGTCTTCGAGCTGCAGCGTGCTCATTTCCTCATTTCCTGTGCGCATGGACGCTTATTGTCGGTCTTCACAGTGTTTGCGCCGTCTTCCTGACGACAGCCACCAAAATCCACTGGTTTTTGATGCATCCGTACATGGAATACTGGGCACAACTCGTTGCAAGCGGTCAACGAAAGAGCTCCCGCGTGATTGGGGTATATTTCGGCCACGCGTCTACATTGCACTGGTGGCAACTGCTACGCATCATGTGGGCGTCGCTGAGGTCACGAGAGCTGGTCCTTCTTGATGGAAACTCATGTATAGCACCCGTGGTGTCCGACATGATCCTCCAGACAATGAACTTAGGACGCCGAGCATCCAGTTGTTTGTCGTCTACAACGAACACGATACGTCTGCGCGCATTATCTCGACCAACCCGCGCGATTTGACGATGGGTGGAGGCTCCTGTTCAGTCGGTATGGCGTCTTCGGTATTGAAAGCGACTTTTTCTCGACCACGTTCACAATCTGCAAAATCGTCGAAATTGTCTCGCAGACGTCCCAAGCGCGTCGTTCCAGCATGTTGCTGTCACGGCTGTGGTTAAACAACCTGCTGATTGTACTGTTGACTACCAATCGCTGGTCGACGCCGATACTTCAGCATTTGTTTCGCCACAATGCGGGCATGGAACGTGCCGTCTATCTCCTTCTCGACGCGTTGCTGAACATGGGGTCCAGCATTTCGATCCCGATCATCGTGTTTTGGCCGCAATATGAAGCATTTGTCCCCGAAGAGTTTTCGTTCCCGTACGAGTCACTTTACGACACACTCTGGTACTCCCGGCTTGTGATGGAGAATCAGCTACTCTTCAGCGCCTTGGCTTTAGAGGTTGCATCCAAGTTGCTGCCACGCTTGGTCATTTGCAACTCTCCCGACAGCGCTGCCACTCGGATTCATAGGAAAAAAAGTCCGCGAGAATTCCAAGTTCACAACAGGCCAGCTGCACCATCGGTTGACGCCATCTTCGGAACGAAGTCCGGTACATTTGCGGCCAGTATTGTGAGCCCAGCGGCTATAGCTGGTGCTGCATCTGAGCAAAGGCAAGCTTTTCCAATGAACCAGCGAAAATACCAGGTCTTGCATCTCTTTTTCATTGTCTGGAGGTTGATCGTACCCATACTGTATGCCCGCACCGTCGTGTCTCGATCACAAGAAGAAGTTGTGGGCTGTCGTCAAGCCACTGGGTCATGGTTTGCGGCCAAGTATCCCTGCTCCATGTATGCGTGCAACTGCTATCGGCAGGGCACATTGACCCCAAACGAGACCTCTTTGAGCCACTTGGATCAATCCAGTCTTGTGTACTTGGCGATCTCGCACTGTCCAGAGGTAGAAGTTCCTCAGATCCAGAAATTCCAAAACCTGCTCGGTTTCCAGCTCCATAACACGACGATCTTTGAATGGACGAAAGGGAATGCGGTCTCGGCGACAAAGCACACGAAAGTGGTTGTCGTCGTGATCGCAAAGACGAATATGACGGGATCCCCGACGGCATGCTGAAACCGTTGCCGAAATCTCTGAACGACATCGAGCTGACGTATACAAATTTGACGACTTTGCCGGCGGATTTGCACGAAAGATGGCACTCCCTCTCAGGAATGAATCTGGAATATTCGCTGCTCACAGACTTCCCGGAAACGCTGTTGCGTTTGGACACCGACGAGCTATCACTCTCTGGCAACTTAATCGAGACACTGTGGGTGCACACCAACATCGAGGTTTACATAGCACACCATATTGTGACAAGCAGCAAGGCAATGTCATTGGCGAGTCTGTGGTAGCGAGCGTACATAGAGACAATCGAGTGAACGACAAGTGGCCGCTTGATGCCTTTGATCCCAATTACCCACTTGAGCGACTTGCCAGAAGCTAGCCTGCTCTTCTCATGAAATCATATAGTCAAGTAGTTTGCTCCTGCGATCACGTACAATGTGCTGCAGCTGCCTGCCACTCGTGTTCTCGTCAACTTTCTGGCAACAATGACAGCTTCCTTTCCAGTTACATGAGCAAGATCTGTGTTCAGGTCGATATTTTGTGGGGGAGCAGACAGCGCTGTCCGACGCCATAGGATGGTACTAATCCATCCGCCAAAGGAATCTCCATCATCAACGCATAGGCAATTATGCCAAACTCGACAGCCACTTGAAGAACGCTTTTTCGTTGTGCCAGGAAGTCTGGCGGACACACCAACGATTCGGTTTTCTCACTCGTACTCGCGCAGCGTTTTGATCTGGTGGCAATGCGCCTTGCAACTTCAATATCAGGAGTGTAGGTCTGCATCATTTTACTGCTGCTATCAAGTTAGAGAGATATTGATTTAGAGATATCGTTCTGTTCGGTGCAGAGTTCCCATCTCACACATCACATTGTCGTGTGATTGTCGCATCCTTAGCATCATACCCCTTCCACTAGTCTACCTTTGTAAACTGCTAAATATTAAAACCAATAAGGCTAAAAGCGTTAATAGCCTGAACAAGTCTTTGAAATGGAATGTTTGACATGTTTGCACAGTGACCCGTGCCGAACCTTCTCGCAGCTATCTGGTGCTTGCTTCAGTTTTTGATTGGCACATGGGCTCATCAGCTCTTGCGCAACCGCCCGCCCGCCCGCATTCTGCATTCTCCGCGTTCTCCAACGCGCCGTCGAGACGCCCAAAGCAGCAGCAGCAGCAGCGGGCTCAGCTCTCCTTCAGGCTTTCGTCAATCAGCCCAGGGACGCCCACGTCGCTGTGAGAAATGGCTTCGCGGCTGATGACCAGCATGCTGCGTGCGACTCGTATCGCCGCGCTGACGCTCCTCGTCGCGATTTTC
The DNA here is from genome assembly GCA_006386115.1 of Globisporangium splendens. Taxonomy (NCBI): domain Eukaryota; phylum Oomycota; class Peronosporomycetes; order Pythiales; family Pythiaceae; genus Globisporangium; species Globisporangium splendens. The sequence goes on from VFIW01000031.1 coordinate 184,741, forward strand.
CAGGTAATCATTCGCACCCAAGTCACTGAGGCACTCGGTGGGTTCAATCCAGCAAGTGTACTCTACTCGCAGGGACTGCGCTCGGTGTGCTCGGCGGAAAAGTTCCGGTCGATTCTCGTTGGAGCGAATGGTGTCCAGTGCGCCAAGGAAGCAGGGTATTCGTCTGCATACAAGATTATCAGAGCCAAACCCACCGAGTCTCAAGTGCAGGCGATGTGCGCGTCCAAATTGTGTCGCGCGTTGCTGAGCGAGATTATCGATCCCTTCAAAGCAAAGGACTGCACGATGCCGTTTGGAAACAATATTCGACTGCACGCGGATTTGGTGGACTACGTGCTTGACCAGTGCTCCTCCAAAGTTACCGACACTTACACGCTCATGGATTGCACTAGCGGCACTGGCAGTGAGAGTGCACTGATCGATGATGGAGTGGACGTCGTTCAGGCCGTGTGGTACTATCCAAACGCCACTAATGTCAGCTACGTTCCCGATGGATTTAACAAGTCGACAGTCGAGGAAACAGGCGAGCAACGTACAAGGTGGGAAGGATTTGAGGTCTCGGTGGCAACTCAAGACGGCTGGAAGATCCTCTCTTATATCGACGAGTCAGTTGGCCAAGTGCCTGCCGGAGCTTTCGCAGGAGTCCTGGAAGCAAGTCGCGATGGACTCAGCATCGCCTACGAGTGCTCACGTGGAGACGATGCTGAATTTGAGCTCCTCGACGATCGCGGCTTGAGAGTTTGCCACCGACGGTACATCTGCAACAGCGATTAACTGATACCGAATGCGTTTATTTAAAGTCCGAATTGTTTGGCGCGGGTTAAGTTTATGATACATTGGATATTTTGCAGCTGTGTGACTATGACCCTGACTTTTTTGTTTTGTTTCTTGATTGTAACGATTGAGATGCAGATCGACAGTTCTCCGACACCAGCGCTGCCAGATGCAGCGACAGGTGTATACGGGGTTGGAGGAATTGAGCGATATAGATAGTACGAGAGGCTAAGACCCTGTTGACGCCAGCCTCGCTCACGATGCCCCTCTTCGCCGTTGCATTCTCAGGCCATGAACCAAGAGATTTTTCCAAGTTGCTGACCAATTCCGATCTGGTCATGCTTTTAGGTCGTCGCTCTGCTCGAAGCCTGGACCCTAGAACCACTGAATCCCCTTGTCCGTCTGACGGCATTGTGCTTTACGTTAATCTGTATCGTCAGTGCTTCACATCGTTTTGTTGCTGCGTTTCTTCCATTTCGCCACAGCTTGCCCACGAACTCACCACCACAGCACTTACATTGCACTGCTCCAAGACCGCCCTGCTGTGTGCATAAGAAGCATCGTGTCCTTGGATGCGTGTTTATTTCCTTTTCGCCTCTCAGCATTTACATATCACTAACACCGGGAGTTCCATTCGACAGTCTAACTTGTTGCTTCTGCTTCCTTTGTAAACTTTGCGGCGATATCGTGCACAAAATTGTAGTACACATAGCGACAATCAAACTCCATGTCATGCCAGTAATTGACCGAGATCGTCTGGCACAACTGGGTCGCTCGGTGGTACCACATCGCCGGAAGGTACAGGATCTCGCCTTCGTTAACGACGCACTCGATCGGTTTCAAGTGCTGCGCTAACGGGAACTTGGTCGTATCGATATGCAGTGGATCGACTGGGATCCATGGCGTATCCCCGGTATGTGACGACGGCACGATCCGCCAGGACGTATGCTGTGGATACTTTTCGTGGAAGAGCGTCGTGAGCCGAGCTGCTTCCGCGTCGTTGGCCGCGATTTCGTCAGCACTTAGGGCAGGAGCATCGTCTTCGTCTGTGTGTCCTTCGTCATCGTCTTCTTTTTCTTTCGAGCTCTGGTGACGGTACCGCATCGAAGGAAACTCGGACTCGTACAGACATGCAATATCCGCTGGCGGCAGCAGCGTAAAGTGCTTTTGGCCTCTCACGACGCAGTACATATTCTATCCAAACCAAACGTATGCAGGCAAGGAGAGTGAGGTTTAGACAAAAGCAAGAGGACTGATACACTATTGTACCTCGTAGTGATCCTTGTGCATGGTCGAGACTGCGCGCTCATCGCCGATCCAGATATTCACGGCTTCAGGTTCGTTGCCAAACGCAACTTTGGCCAACTCGAGGTACGCAGGCACGTCCTGATACAACATCGGAAACTCGTCGCGCAGGCTGTCGTTCTACAGAGAAATAGTATATGCAATGCAATTAACAAATGGATGCATTAGCCTATAAACACTCGCGCATATACACGGACCTGATGCGAAAGGTAGGGCACGCCGTCAAAGCCGTCGCGGTCGTTGAGCGCGGTCAGGAACTCGCGGAACGTCATCTCGCGCTCCTCAGGCATCACAAACACCTCGTTCTTCTTCTGACCATCATCGAGGTCGAGCACCGCGTCGCCAAAGCCAAACGGCGTGACGTCCACGGTGACCGTGTCGTCGCCGGCTTGCTCCACGAGGTACGCGTCGTCATACCAGTGCTGCATCACCTGCTGCCAGTCGGCTGCTTTCGCCATGGCGTTCGTGAGCACCACGGGCACCGATTTGCTCACGAAGCGCCGGTAGAACTCGAGCGGAGACAGTGAGGGTGCGTCCACGCGCGCGATCTCGTGCAGCGGTGCCCAGAAGTCCGCAGTGTCCTCGAGGAGCTTGGCGATGCTCGCATGCACATCAGCAGTATTCTTGTCCGCCATCTTGACGGCAGAAATGCTGCTGCATTGACCAATTGACCGAATCGTTTTCAGCCAATAAACATAAAGTTATGACGTTCAAATTGCACAGTTTCAGCAAGTCGCGTGTATCTATGATTTTAGCGAATAAAACTGACCAAAAGATAATTATAGCCAATAGTGTTCATGTGTGGCTGTATGCTTAGCGCCGGAAAATGCGTACTTTACAGAAAAACAGCGCCCAACTTCAGAAACGCTCTAGCAAGTCGCCACGTCGCAGGCGTCACATCCAGATGTGCAGGGTTGACTGATGCTTTGACCGACGCCGATGTGTCACGTGATCACTCCAAGGTGGAGCTGCGTGTGTGGTTGGTTCCTGACGCTGTTTTATTTTTCACAATGCAGAAGGAAGAAATGGGCATGTGCGTTCTGTTCTGTCCGTCAACGTGCGCGTGGTTCAATGTGCCATGTACTACGGTACTGTGCATGGAGACCTCCGAGAGATACACGACGAGGCAGAAGATCGCGTGTGATCTTTTTGAGCAGATGGGTCCATTCGTGGCCCAAATATGCGCCGTTGGCAATATGCTGTTGGCGGCTCTCAAATGACTGGCAAAACAGACATTGGGGCATTCATGGATGCGCGAATACTTAATAACTTATTATTCAGGATGAGGTCTCATTTACAAACTCCGCTCCACACACACACTCGAAAACGGACGATAGCGAAGCGGGATAATTCTATAGAGCGAGGAAGGGAAGCTTTGAGGCGCTTCTCACATGGGTGTCGTGTGCTGCTTGCAGTAGTAGTCGTGTTTCTGGTACGAGCGGCGGTTGCAGCCCTCCATCTTGCATCGGTTGCCGCCGCCGTGAGCCCAGCAGAAGCCACCAGGCGCCGCCACCTTCGTACACCCAGGCGAATCGCAAATGTGGCCGCCGCCGTGCGACCAGCAGTAGCCGTACCGCTTCGCCTTGCTCGTGCAGCCGTCCACTTTACACAATTTACAGCCTCCGTGGTGGAAGCACCGGTTGTATAGCCGCGCGCCGTGCGTGCAATCCGGGTATGTACACCGCGAACCTCCCTACGCGCAAAAGAAAAAACTCAACAACGTCAGCATATTGAAGTTGTATGGACAAGAGCCCACACACACACAAATAACGTACCCCGTGGCGGACACATCGGCCTCTGGAGACAGCAGCGCGCGGACAGTCGACCTGCGCGCAGATGGACGACTTGCGGACGCGCATCTTGCCGTGGTGGTTGCCGTGCGACAGCAGCTGGTTCACGCGGGTCTCCATGATCGTGCCGTGCGAGAGCAGGCTGCGGCCCTGGATGTGGAACAGCGCGTGTTTGTTGTCGTCGTCGTCGCTCGCCGTGCCCTCAGATGCCGTCTCCATCGTCGCGTCCTCCTCATTGTGCGACTTGCGGCTCGGCGACATCGTGGGCGACGACGACGACGACGACGAGCAGGAGATGCTCGGCGACGCGACTGTCCCACTCGCAGCAGCAGGTGGGTTCAGGATGAACGCCAGCGCCGTCTTGTCGGCGTCTTGGAACATGATGCTCGCTAGTGCTTTCGAGAGCTGGGTGAAGTTCAAATGCGCGAGTGAACGCAGTCAACTAGCGCGTCAAAACTCCAGTTTTCTTGTCGAGTAAAACAAAAAATGAGCGCCGAGAACGCCGACGAAGGAGAGCGAGGAGAGAAGCATTGCCATTTCCCCTCGCATAGCGAAAGAGAATGGACCGAACGCGCGCGACGCCAAAGTGTCACGCTTGGCACATGGCGAGATGAGCGTAAATGCGAGGAGCTACGTAGGGATCCGCGCGCTCTGATTGGCTCGCGTCGGCGTGACGCTCGTCTACGCATAGATGGAAGCGCTAAGTGCGCTTTTTTCGACTTGGGGTTTGTATGGATGCCAAAAACGGGGCAAAACGGAGGATGCTCCCAATCACACATGGGCTGTCTGTCATGCAGAGCATGAAAGAATGAGACGGCGGCGTGTGCGGCATTGATGGCCGAAAGAGGGTGCTTGGGGCGCGTGTGCATCGATGGACAGCGAGCGTACCATCGACGCTCACTTTGCCATCGGCTGAAGCGCAAAAAGCCCAGAGCAAGCGGTTGGAAAAAGAAAAGGACAATCCCTATGGAGAGAACTTAGCCTCGACATCTTGCGGAAGTGCAGGACGCATTTCTTCTCTACAGGAATAAATGGCTAAATGGCGGATCTTTGTGAGTAAGATCGAAAGGTCACGATGGGTGGACGCCAGGGCTCCCTCCTTCCACGTTCCTCCGCGCAGCAAAATGCTCGGATCTTTCTCGGGAAACCAAGCGCCAAACTCAACGTTCAGGACGCAGGTGTGGTCTCCGCATACAAACTCCAAGTGAATTCCGCTGCGTTCGTCTCCACATCGTTCTTGCGGGGCCAGCGGTCGATGGACAAAGTAGAGCCCTGTGGACGGCGAACGGCGATCGTGACGCGCCGCGACGCAAATGCACCAGAGCTGAAGCTGACAGCACGCACTCAAAAGTTGGTTCCTTCCACCATTTGGCCATCATTACCTGTATTCTAGAGGATGTTGTCTTGTCTAAAAGCCGCTAGTCAGCTAGAATCTGCTCGGTTAGCCTTACATTTCGATTCTATAAAGAGGTATTTGCAGTTCTCGGAATGAATCAAATGGACGCGCGCCATCTGGCTCTGACACTGCAACTGCAGGCAGGCAGTCTTTGGCCGTTTGTGTGACTGCTGCAGCCACCGCACCGCGTCATGGTGTCGCAGCGACTATGCTGCTTTATGCATCTCGCTTTTCATGGATCTGATACTCGAACAAAAACTTCGGAAGCAACGAGGCGTACTCTCGATTCCTGAAGATGCAAGTCCATTAGGCAGTGACGCTTTCGCGTGACGACCTAGGCGTCTCGAACTTGCTTCGTGACGGAACAACCAAAGCCGAAATGGAGTGTCGGCAGCCCCAGTTCTGCAAAACACGACCAGCGCATTGTGGTTCATGAAAAGTTGAGGATTCTGGCAAACGCGGGGGAAATTTCTCAAGGACGATAATACTATGAACTTTGTCAGAAGTGCATACAGTACGCGGTTCTATTGTGCACATCAGATAAACACATGGAAAATGGACTCCTGAATGATCCCGTGCTTCAAGGACGAGAAAACGAGTTGACATCGCAATTTTGGATGCCTGCAAAGCGGTCGCTTGATGCAAACGAGACGGGCTACGGCGTGTTGTGCCTTTTCGTTGACGAGCGAGTGCGACTGTATAGACATGTGGAAATGTAGCACCTCTGTGTGCATATTGAAGCCGAGGCTTCAACATGCCATTGAGCCACAAGCTCACTAAGTTCGCATGAGCATGTGGCTTCCACCGCCCAGGTCTTTGGCACCATGCAGAAGATCCCGAGTGTGTGAGCTTTAATACTGGAGATCAGAGAATGCACTCTCGAGCCGAACGTGACCAACGTGGGCGAGTCCCACGTACTGGTCTTCCTATCCAGACAGTGCAATAATGCCTGCAAACGTGTATCAGTCTGCGTCCCACTTCTTCCAGATGTGGACATGCTTCCTGAATTTCAGGTTTCTCCTTCTCCGAGATGTGAAGAGTTGTTTTTGCCAGTGTACGAATCTATCTCTTCACGGATGCGTCAATGGCCGATTCAGCCAATGAGCGCACTGAATCGCGAAGTGACAAACATGAGAAGTAACGTGGTGGCGAGACGAACGCATCAGCGCGTTGGTGCTGTGGTTGGTGGTTGGAAAAAATGGAATTGGGAGAAGATCCTATCCGGATATGTGGAGGCTTGTGCAGCTGGTTGTTGATTGAGCGTCACGGTATCTACGGCAGATGCATTATCGCATGCATGGTTTGATGGGTGTTGCCTGGATGATCCCTCCAGCATCCTGAGATCTGAGGAGATCAGCTTGGTGGTCTGCAGACAACACACAGAAAGTCAAATGGAAAGGCTGCTGCTGTCAGTCCTCACGAGCCATGGCTTCCAGTTGACTTGTTATACGATCTCAGCTGTTCTCAGCCGGCATTATTTTGCTGCTTTTTGATTCGTGTTGTTGCAATGCAAGGCGAGATTTGAAATTCGAGCCTAGGCAGAGCATGCATGAAAACTGGAACGCACTCAAAAAGACACATCGATTGGATAAATGTTAAACACCCACATTACACTCATGTGCGCGCCACGACATTTACCGCGTCTATGCAGTTCATCGCTAACTTCTCTTTGTCACACGCACGCACACAAGCAAAAATGACTTGTGCCTCTTGAGAGGAACCGTGGCTCTGGGAACGGAAGGGACTTCGTACCAACTCCCACGTGGCGCTTGTCACGCGTGGCGACGTCTAGTTACGCGCATCAAAACGGACGTGATTCGCTCCGAGTCGACGACGTCGCGCGTAGGATGGGACGAGTCTGACGTCGGACTCGTCCGAGTCACCGGACAACCGCTTGAGCTGGGGGCAATGAAGAATGGCATGAGCCACAATCTGGTCAGTCTTCTGAGGTCATCGTCGTAGGTTCGTCCGTGGTCGAGTCCGCACTCAACGGGACAACTTGGAAAACGTCTTGGTCTCATGGTATCTGACCTCTTTGGCTTCTCTTGTTCACTTGTTGTACGACGCATGAGCCTTGCAGTAGTACCCGTGCTTCTGGTACGACCGCTTGCTGCAGCTCTCCAGTTTGCAGCGGTTGCCGCCGCCGTGAGCCCAGCACGAACCGCCCTGAGCCGCGACCTTGACACACCCTTCCGTGCTGCAAATGCGGCCGCCACCATGGGACCAGCAGTACCCGTACCGCTTGGCCTTGCTGTTGCAGCCTGCGGCGAGGCAGATCGTCGAGCCGCCGTGCTGGAAGCACCGGTTGCGCAGCTTGGCGCCGTTCGTGCAACCTTCGAACGTGCATCGCGAGCCGCCGCCATGGCGCACGCAGCTTCTTCTCGACACAGCCAGGCTCGTGCAGCCCTTCTCCTTACACAGTCGTGTCTTCTTCTTGGAGGAGTCTGGGTGAGTCGCGGACGCTGAAGCCATTGCGAAGACGTCCATGGCGTCGTCGCAGGAGGACATCTCGCCCTCCGAGCTCGTCGTGGGGGACGCTCCGCCGGCGTACACATCGTTGTCCTCGTCATCTTCTTGGTTATCATCATGGACGTGAGCGGACGGCAGACGGCGGTGCTTGTGCGAGTGAGCGGACGAAGGCTGACGGAACTGGAGCTGCGGCGCATTGTGCACGAGGTCGTGAGCCGAGACCACGGTCGAGGGACCAAGCCAGTGCACGAAGGGGATCGCAGCAGACAGCGCCGGAAGCGACTCGTTCACCGGGAGCGCGCGCTTCGCGGCGGCATTCGGGTTCTTGTGATGCTGGTCGAGCGGATTGAGGATGAACGCCAGGCTCGTCATATTCGCTACTTGTTTGTTTGCTTGGTCTGCTAAATCAACAGCAAGTTGCAATTGTTGCACAAATTGCAAACTGACGCTTAGTGAGGAGTCGCGTCGCGGAGTGAGATGGGAGCGACTCGGACGGAGACAAATGGAGAATGAGGTGAGCCCACACGGTCAGCGAGCGGTGCAGACCTGGCTGGTTCAGACCGCAAAGCAAATGGCTGATGTTGTTGCCGACGAACAAACACGACGACCAATGAGATCTGCGCGTTGCTCCCACACAGCAACGTGCAGGAAGATGGGACTTGTTCTGTTAGCTGCTTGCTGCAACTTGACCGTTTGATCAGGGTCGACTTGCTGACTCGCGGCTTGTTTGCGCGGCTTGCTGCTGCGGGGTCGGCGTCTGCCTGCGTGCGTGCGCGACGAAGGCTGTCGGCCATGTCATTGTTCTCTGCGCGCGTTTGGCCCATTCAGCGCACATTCGGCAGCAATTTTGTGCGACTCGGGGCAACGCCGCGCGCTCAGTGGCTCAACAGCGGAACGCGAGCAGCCAATCAGAGAGCAGAATTACGGTTTGCTGGCAATTCTGGTGATGACAAGGAGCAAACAAGCAAAATTTTACCCTAACCACGTTCTGCAAGCGCGACGAGCCACAGCAACGCATTGCAACACCAGAAACGTTTGACGTCGACTTTCTTGTAAGCTCGACGTCCATGTTTGTCAGTCGATTGTTGATTTAGGAGTTTGCACACAAACGACAAATGTGGACTTGTTGCTGTCGACTTTACATGAAGCGAAGTGCTCCTGCTCACTCAGCAGTCTCTGATACATTTGATTCTAAGAGCTTCGAGCAATGTGCAGTATGAAAACGCAGAGGGATTTGCATTCACACAACCAACAGAAGCAAAACTAAAGCTGGTGTTACTGCGCACATCAACAGGTGAAGCGCGCATGCTCGCCATTATTGCCTGAACGAGCCTCAGCACCTCTTCACCGATGATACCAGTGTGATACCAGCATGACGCCAGCAGTTGTTGATGGCAGTAGGGCTTACTATTTTCCACACTTCTTGTGCCCATCTCACTGCTCGTGAAATGTCGATGCACATACGGCACGGTCTTCTGCTTCTTTGTCAGGCAGACGCGCGACTTCGCATTTTCAAGAACCTTCGGCATGATCGCCATCAAAAGTGAAATGACAGTTTGCAGCCAGGTGTTTTTGCATCCATCTGTTTCCTCCCGCCAAAATTCATATCTGCCATCCAAGCCCTCTAATTTATGGTTCGCGAGGTTCCATCGGTATGTGCAGGGTATCACTTGTGTGTCGATGCTCAGTGAGCGGGAGGTCTATGGGCAAACTTGTCCGACGAAAACATTCTTGGTGGATACACTTTGTGCGATGCCAAAAATCGAGTTTAATGCACTCTCATGCCGCAGGTTTACTGATATCCTAATGCGAGAAGCGCTTTTCCAGCTCCTCCTCGCATCATTCCCCATCGCCGAATCCTTCTCTCCTATCCAGGGTCACACAGCACACCAGTAAACTTGAGCCAATTCCTTCCGAGCCTCTCGATCGCTCTCTGACGATGAGAATCTCCTCACGCAAAGGAGAAATGCACGTGCATCAAATTCCGGCTCCTCATTGGACGATTCCGCCGCTGACACTGGTCGGTTCGTCGCGCCGAGCGGCCTATGAGCGACGCGGGAGGGTGCACGCCACGGCACATGAACGAACGAATAAAAGTGGTCCTAGCTAGGTCCACAGAGAACAAAAAAAGTCATCCGCAGCAAGGTCGCATTGTTGCTCCGGCGTCGGACTCGCTTGGTGGACCTGTGGTCCGTGTGATGAATGGATAGAAGTGACGAGGGCATCAAGCTGATGGGAGTGTGTCGACTTTAGAGCGTGGAAGTTGTGGTGCGTTTCTCGGCTGATTGGAGAGTGTTGATTTAGGGGGGCTGTGTTTTGTACCTTCCTCTTCTTATAATTTATGATCTCTTCTATTGCATCATGTATCAAGTTATAGAGCATTCGCTAGTCACATTGAGGCTTTCATGCATGCAGAGAGGGATTTTGGCTTTGCTGCTCTCGTCTGCTGAAGATCAGCTTTGTTGCTCATGAGTCATGATCAACGATGATGTCTGAGCGTATGGAGACAACACATCGGCTTGCCCTGTCACTCAATGAATTCACATTCGTCCATAATATGAGAATTTGAGGAAAGAGTGGATATGTGCCTCAGGTCTCAAGACAGTCGTCGCATTCCTCATGGCTCTTGGTGGGGTGTTCACCACCGAAATCTCAACCTTTCAGTTCAAATGTCGACGACTTGGTTTCATATTTTGAGCTTTTGACATGAAAGAAGTCATGCTCCACTCTCGCACTTTATATGATGCTAGAATATATAGTCGTCTCATATATATCTACTGTACAGCCAACGAGATCCAAAAGTCAAAATCAACAAACACTGAGAGAGAAGAAAGGCAAGCGGCACCTCACAAAATCTCAATCACGTCGTCATCGTCGTCGTCTTCAGTGTTGCCTTGGTCTCCACCGCCATTAGCCTCCGTCGTCGTGCCAGCAGCAGTAGTAGACGTAGTAATAGTAGTAGCGCTCACATCGCCGCCTTCTTCGTCGGAGTCCAAGAGATCAATCATGTCGCCGTTCGCGTGCTGCGGCTCACTAGCGCCACACGACGCACTCGTTGTCGTTGTCGTGGAAGTAAACGGTGGGTTCGTCGAGCCCGAGGCTGCAGCGCCAGCAGGAGCAGACCCATCTGCCGTTGATACCAGCGGCAATCCTCTGGCTTTGGCGATTTCATTACGGAGCCACATATCATCGCGGAAGTCGACATCGTTCGGAAGTTTCGTGAGCTTCAGGAACGCCAGCGTCTCCGGTTGGCTCATCGCGCTCACAATGTCGGTCAGCTGCGAGTTGACTTCGATCGCGATCTTGGTGCCGCACGATTCAGCACTTCGTTTCAACTCCTGACAGCCCTTCATGCCTCGTCGCAGCACGAGCAAGCAACGCTCATCGAGCCGCAATGCTTGGCGCTCTCTACGTCGTTTCTCCTCCTGTCGTTTCTGCAATTCCTGCTGCTGCCGTAATTGGGCTTCGCGTGCTTTCTCGATGCGTTCGCGGTCTCGTGCTGCGTTTTGCTGCTGGTAAAGCGTTAGCAATTGAGGCGGCAGTATACGCGAAGGACCTGATGCATTCGTGTTTGCCGTGGAGGCATTGCCTGCATCCACTGTCATTTGCGCCGCTGCAGCAGCCCCATTAACTGGTGGAACGCCAGGTCGAGTCATCACACTGCTCACATTCATAGGGTATGTCGGATATGGAACGCTCGGTTGCACTTGGGCAGCAGGAACCGCACCTTCCGTAGGCGTTGGTCGCTTGCAATAGATGCAATCAACGGATCGCGGCACAGGCACCTTCGTCGTGGACTCGGGATAAATCTCATTGCTGACTTGACAGTACTGGCATTTCACCATCAGCATCCCCTCACGGCTGATCAAGTGGCTCCCGCTTTTCCGCATCCGCCGAATGGCCTTGAGGTAGTTGTGGCTCTCCATAATCTCCAACTGCTCGGTCGGCGTACACTGCTGGTCCAGATCCTCTTCAAACATGGTCTCTTGCTCAAACCAGTCGACGATCCACCCACTTTCTGCAGTTGATGACGCCGACGACGACGTCGTGTCTGTGCTACTCGGGGAGACCACAGCGTCCTGTCCCACGTGGGCGCTCATGCTTGCCAGCACTTTCTGGAGCACTTCGTCGGTCTCCGGCGGACCCCGCAACTCCAGACCTCCACCAGCTTCACTACTTTCAGCAGTGCTGTCTCCACCATCAACTAAAGATTTCTGTGGTTTATGTTGTTGCTTCAGTGATTGCTCAAACTCTTCCAGGTTAAAGTAGTTCTGCAGATCCGTGCTCTTGAACTTGCGTTCCATGGTTTTCTCATCGACAATGCGCTTCGCGACACCCTCTTTGCGAATCTGGAGATCGTACACTTTCTTTTCCATCGTGCCGCTCGTCACGAATCGGTACACAAACACGGGCTTCATCTGGCCGAATCGGTAGGACCGACACATGGACTGCGAGTCGTTGCATGGATTCCAGCACACGTCAAAGATAATGATCCGGTTTCCGGCGCACAAGTTGATGCCTTCACCACCAGCCTTCGTCGAGATCATAATGATATCCACGTCCTCTTCGAGGTCGTTAAACTGACCGATCATGCGGAACCGCTCTTGCTGCGGCGTGCTGCCATCGATACGCAGGTACGTCAGTCGCTTCGAGTGGCGCTGCTGGCCGCGATTGGTCTGCGCGATCATCTTTTCAATCATATTCAGCGTCGGGATGCTCTGCGAGAACAGGATCACACGGTCGCCGATTTCTTGACACGCAGCGAGGATCTGCATCAAAATCACCATCTTGCCACTTGACTCCAAGTGGCTCTTCTCATACGAGCGCATAAACTCTTCGGCAAACTTGAGGCGATGCTGGGGACCAGCACTCGCACTCGGCGTACTCGCCGACCGAGAGGATGCCGCTGCGAGTGCGTTCAGGATATCGAGCTCACTATCGTCCGAGTCATTCCCTTGACTGCTGCCATTAGCATTAGTGATACTTGTAGTTGTGGGACGCGCACCAGAGCTTGGCAGGTCAAACAGTCCAAAGTCGCCATCCAGGTCTTCGCCATTCAACTGGAACGCCTTTTTCGTAAACTTGGTCGGATTTCTCCTCATCTCGAGCTCAAGCTGCTGGTACGTATCACACAACACGTCTGGGTGGTTCGAGATTGCGAGCGAGATGTGGTACCCGCCTAGTACATCAACTTTTCCGCCAAAGCCGCCGCTTTCACCGCCCAAAAACTCGTTGCCGCCGCGCTTGGGCACACCCTGCTCCAGAAAAGCACGATACAGCCGTGCCTGAGTGTCACTGAGCTTGCACAGCAGCACCCACTCCTTCTTTGGCGGCAGCTGCTTGAACAGATACTGTTGGTCGCGGCGCAGCACCAGCGGCTTGAGCTCGCGCGTGAGCACGTACGCACGCTGCCGCGCGAGCCGCAAATCGGCTTCACTGCTGTCAATACACTGTCCATTCTCGATTGGATCCACGAATCGGTTCTTAAACTCTTCCAGGGTACCAAGGTAGTCCGGTCGCGCAAAGTTCACCATCGTCCAATACTCTTCTAAGTGGTTCTGTAGCGGGTACCCCGTGAGCATAATGCGGCGCGACGTCTTGACGTGGGAGAGCGCCTTCACGAGCTTGGACTTGTGGTCGCGCACGCGGTGGCCTTCGTCGAGCACGATGAGGTCGGGACCTGGATCCGCGAGGCACTTGTACACGTCCTTGATCAGATACGCGTACTTGGCGTTGCCTGCGGCGATCTTCTCGTCGCCGCTTGACTGCAGCACCAGCAGCCGGTACAATTCGTACCCCATGATCAGCAGCCCGCCGCGCTTGTGCCACTGCTTGACGACGTGGATGCGGTCGGTCATCTTCTTCTCTCGCGACGATTCCAGAGTCGAGAGCCCCATGCGCCGCGCTTCTTTCTTGCCGAGCCATTTCACGACCTCAGCTTCCCAGTTGCGCACACAGATCGTTGGCGCGAGGATGAGCACGTGCTTGTGGCGCGGCACGAGCAAGCCGTCCTTGTTCATGCGCTTCTTGGCGAGAAACGCCTGCACGGTCGTGATCACCTGTAGCGTCTTGCCGAGCCCCATGAAGTCCGCGAGCACGCAGCCAAACCCGTGCGGCTCGAACGCAATGTGACTCCATAGGAACTGCGCGCCGATGACCTGGTGCTTCTTGAGCTTGCCCGAGATCGCCTCGTGCACGTACACGGGCTCGTTCTCAGTCCCAGGCTCGCCCGTCGGCGTGCTCCCATCGGGACGAATATTGAGGCAAATGCGCGGCGCCTGGACTGTCGCTGCTGTTGCGTCGTCCAACAAAGACGGCAGCAGTTCTACATCAATGAGTCCATTGTCGTCGTCATCTTCGAGCTTCTCGAAATCAATGAGGTGGCTCGCGCGTTCGCGCTCAGCATCACGGGCCTTGCGCGTGGATTCATCGAGCTCCGCGTCTTCACGCACCTCGGCGATCTCGCGACGGCGGTTGCGCGTGCGCTCCGATCGTTCCTCGCCGTCATTCGCTCGCCGCTTCTTCTTTTTCCCACGCGCTGAAGCATTTCTGCCATTGCTTCCATTTGCACTATTCCCATTGCTATTGCGGCGTCGCTTCTTCTCGCTTGCTGGCATGAAGAAATCCGACAGATTCGCGTTTTCACGCGACCACATCTGTTGTCGCGGAGTCGCCTCGGACTCCTCTGTGCTCTCAAAATTGTCGGCGCTGTCCTTATCAACAGTTCGGTCCTCCATGCTCGCCGTGCTGTCCATCGACTCGTCACTCGCGTACTCCTCTTCATCGTCATCTTCTTCCTCTTCGCCGTTCCACTCGGCTTCGCTCTCGTCGTCTGCGCTCATGGTGGCGCCCGTGGTGATCGCAGTCGCGTCGCCGCTGTCGTCGTCCAGACTGCTCATCGCGGCCGTCGCTATTCTGTCAGCCGCTGCCTATAGAGCGTGGATGTGGAGGTGCGTTGTCCTGTGGATGGATCTGAATGTGCTGCTTAGGTTTCCGTATGGAGTGGAGTTTTGTGCACACGCGTGCTGCTTTCCTTCCAGTTTTTGGGATTCGCGCGCTGGCGTTCCCGCCAATTATAGGGAGAAGGGGCGAGCTTGCTCAGTGAGCAATAGAAGGAGCCAGGATGTTGAAGTGGACCACATTGGCTGAAGGGGTAAATTACCTTTTCACTGAAACCTTTTTTTATTTACTAATTACTAATGCAGGATGGAAAAAAAGTCTCTTTAACATGTCAACGCAAAAGAGGTAGCTAATATGAGGGACACATCCTGGAATGCTGGTCACTGACCACACAATTCGCAGCCACACAGTGTGCAACGTTTTTAAGAGCGCTCGATGACTTCTCTGAAAGTGTATTTTGAAACCTAATTGCTCTTATATGTGAATACGAAAAGCGTCAGTCAGATGCTGCCAGTCTTGTTCGAATCCAAAAACAAGTTGATGGTAGCGTTCCGCAGGACAGATGCACACAATCTCTGCTGCCACGTGCATCCATCTTTGCGACAGCAGCTCAGCAAAAATGAGATGCATTGTGCCCACCTCGTGGACATGAATGAAGTGGTCAAGTTTATTGAGACTGACACTGCTGGACCGTTGTTGCCGTGGTTACCCATGGGTACAACGATGAATTCTCAAGAGCCATCGCCACCGCAAACCCGACTTGATATTTTTCGCGCAAGATCCATTTTCACTTGATCCACAACATGTGCGGTCGGTTGTTCAACTCAAGTCTGCCTGTCGTTCCCGCTTCAACGAACTGCGCTCTGTTATCTCGAGTCCCCTTTTTTACGCGTTCTTTTACGGTGTTGAATCAGAGTTGGAGCCCTAATCGCTTCCCAAATCTGCGATTCCACAGATCAACCTTTCCTGCCACCTTAAACTAGGCGCTTTCGTCCTACATCAATGAAACTCAACCCACATTTGTCTCCAACATCTCCTAGTTTAGTGTACCAAACTCGTTTCTCTGAAAGAGGTCCCACGCCTTGACGAGCACTAACAACTGTGACTGACTTGACCGCCTCCCCATCATCAACCCAATGACGCCACTGCCGCCATTCATGCGGCTGTCGCGCCATTCACGAGCTCACCCTCTCAAGCCCAGCGCCGGCTTACACACAGCGTCCCTCTTACATACACAATGCCGCAGTTCCCCGTAGTGCTCGTCATCGCGGCGCTCGCGACCATCACCAGCTACATCCAAGTCGCGCACGGCGCCGCGTGTACGAGCGAGAACGTGGCGGCGGCAGATGCGCTCATCACGCAGAACAAGGCGCTGTTCCAGTCCTGTCTCGTCGATCTGAAGAGCGCATCGGGTGCATCGACGACCAGCTTCATCGCGAGCGAGTACACGAGCTCGGACAAGGCCGCGACGATCTGCGCGTCCGAGAACTGCGTCAAGGCGCTGATCGCCGCCATGGAGACCCTGCCGGACTGCTGCTCGCCCGCGGGCTCCAATGGCGTCGCGACCGTGACCAATCTGCCGAGACTAGCCGACGACATCCTGCATCAGTGCGACGTGATCGACGCCGCGCAGCTGAGCGCGGAGTTGGAGAAGGAGATCGAGAAGCTGCCGGACCTCAAGGTGCAGATCAAGAGTGTCGCAGCCACGAATGGCACAGGCTCCTCGTCGAGCGCCGGCAACGCGACCGTAGGCGACGTGGACGTGGTCATCGACGTCAAGAAGCGCGAGCTCATGAAAGACGGCAATGCGATCGGCAGCAACGCCGGCGACGACCTCATCGGCGGCGAAGCGTCCAGCGCTGTCACGATGGTGCGCGCGTCTCACGCAGCGCTCGCTATGGCTGCACTCGCGGTCATGGCGATCATGGTTTAGTTTAAAAATGGTTTAAGATTAATGTAACAACACAATTTTGAGGTATCCTCGCTGTTGTTTCAGAATGTTGTGTGTATTTAAAACAGCATTCATCACTCGAGTCTTTCGTCTTCCCACGTACATATACGCATCCATGCTGCTTCTCTCTCACAATACAAATTCATACAAAACTCCTCCGTCGTCTGATTGCGTTGCTGTTGCACACGCACACGCACTCGTGCTACTTTTGCTGCTGTTCTCAACATTCGCTTGGTCATCACCTGCCTTGCTAGCGCTTTCTTGAGCAGCTACTGACCTCGAGTCCGCTTCCTTCTCTTTGTTCGACGCATCGCTTTCGTTGCTTTCAGAGGAAGCGTCTGGCGCTGCTACCACCTCAAACACTCCTGGCGACGTGCTGGCGGTTGCATTAATCTGTGCTTTCTCAGGCAGCGTTTTTGATGGTTCGATTTCGTTTTCACCACTAGTAGCAACTGCTTCTGGTTGCCGTTGCTCTTGTTGTCCTTCATCGCTTGTGGCTTGCTTTTGGCTCTGCTTCGTCTGCTCTTGCCATGCGCGTCCACTGTCCTCTAGAAATGCCTGAGTGGATGCAAACGTCTGCAGGTTGTGCTGTCGAGACAACAGCGCTTGCTGTTGCTGCTGCTGCTGATAGTACTGCTGAAGTTGCTGCTGTTGAAGCTGCTGGCGCTGGGTCTCAAGTGCACTCATGCGCGCGTGGATGATGCGAGGATCCATGATCCCACCTTGAAGCTCGTGTGCAGTCTCGCCGTCACTGCTGCCTGTACCTTCTGCGGCTTCTCGCACGCGCATACTCTCGGACATGAGCAACGCTTGCTGGTAGTAGTACTGCTGCAGCTGCTGTGCATTCTGGTAGTGAATGTACGCTTCGCGAGCAGCTAGCTCCCTGGCATATACACTCTCTGGATCCATTTCCGTCGACACTGCTGGTGATGCTGGCGATGAGCTGCTACTCGCAGCGTGTATCAATTCTTCCTGCATGGAACGTACCGGTGTGCTTCCGCCACTCGTTTGCTTCTGATGCAACCGCAGACGAAAAATCGCCGCCAACTTTTCTTTCGTCGCAAGCGCACTCGCAGGATCCACAGATGACGACGTACTTCTGGAAATTGTGGATGTTGCAGGTGGCGGGTGATCTTTTGCGCTCGTGCGCTTTTTCTTCATCTCGTGCTTGGTTGCCTTTCCACTGCTGCTGCTACTGCTGCTCGAACTCTGCTTGCTGCTTCTGGAACTACTAGTGGCGGTGCACTTTGAACTGTCGACATTTGCTTCATCATCAACCGCTTTCGTTCGTGGCGATTGACGAGTTGATGTTTTACTGGCCATTGAGGCTGGCTTGCGCTTTGCTCGGCAAGGTTTCTCTTCTTCCTCTTCTTCTTCCTCTTCCTCCTCATCTGCTTCTTCTCCCTCTTCTCCATTTTCGTCTGCTTCAGAAGACGAAAGCCTTGGCGATTCGTCGCATTGAATGTCCATATCAAGCTCCATATCAACGTTCTGTTGTTTCCGATTGCAACACGACCTGCGTTCCGGGATTGCATCGGTTGTTGTCACGACGACGCGAACTGGGTGCGCTTTGGAGGACTCGTTCAGTTTTGTCTTACACTGTGATTTCACCTGCTTTGCCTCTTTCTTCTCCTTCGAGTTTGCCTTTGGACTCACAACTTCTGCCTTGACTTCCACTTTCACAGCAGAGTTGGCGCTCCGCTTTGCTCGTTTCAAGACAGGAGACGGCTCGTCACTTGCGTCTTCTTCTGCTTCGTCATCGCCTTCGCGTTTCACCTGCTCCTGAATTTCTTCTTTTTCTCCTGCTGGTGATTCTCGAGCTCGTCGTTTGCTCCCTGCTGCGACACGAGGAGATGCCAGCGACTTCTTCTTGTGGCTGCTGCTGCTGCTATGACTGCCGCTAGAGCTTCTTGCTGTCTTTCGCTTATGGAACGCGGCTTCATTCTTCTTCACTTTGGCTGCACTCGCAGGTGCGAAAAGCGACGCTTTCCCATTCCAGCTATCCGTTGTCTTGTCAACGTCACCTACCAATTCCAGGTTCCATAATTAAATAACAATGTGGTGAGCGTGGATGCCGCCAAGACCAGTAGCCATTGCAAAGCCTTTCGCATACCTGTATGGCTCCCGTGGGCGGCGAGGAACGACACCGTGATCCACGTATCGTAGCGCGCATTCCAGCCGACGTAGTGCACAAACACGCGATTTTTCGGGGCATCCAAGCCAATGATCTTAGCTTCACACCACCGCTCCTGGGCGTCGCGGGCGTCAACGAGCATGCCGTACCCTGTATACTGCGTCGACGTCGCGTCAACGGAACCTTTGCTGCCGGACTCGCGCTTTGCTTTGCCCTGGTGCTCTATTTTAACGTCCTCAACTTTGCTTTTGGGACTCGCTGCTCCTCTAAGCTTCTGCGTGTGTGGCGATGCCTTTCTACTCGTCGCCTTTGCACTACTATCATCGCGATGACGAGAGCGAGATGACAGATTCGCCTCGGACTTTGTCGCGCGCAGCCGCAGTTGTCGTCGCGGACTCTGGTCGTCCGACGTGGCTTCGTCACCCTCTGGTTCTTGCGGATTCCGATCCATTCCCTGAATTTCCTTCGAACTGTCGATAGAGACAGTCGGCGACGACGGCAGCATCGTCGAGCGCAGAAAGCGGCGCGTCACGTACATCACTACAATATCAATCACACTCCGTGTCTACAATTGCGCCTCACCACTGCCCTCATTAAGCACAAATGTACACACATACACACACATCGTAGTATCGTCAGAAACTGCACAGCAATAAGAACAACGCCACCTATACAGCACATTTTCCGCACAAGCCCTGCAGCAAACACAATAATCCACGTCCATGCACGTGTAATGCACACAAGCCGCACCTGCTCCGTCGCTCTCTACCTCGTAATACCTGTCGCCTTCTTCTTCGTCTCCGCTACGAAATGCGCGCGGCGCTCCTGCCAGTTGAGCTGCTCGCTCTTTGTGCTGCAGATGCTTTGCTCACGTGCGCGAAGTTGGGAAATGACTGCGCCATCCTGAAGAGACGCGCAAAAAAATCTAAACGAAGCGCTCGAAAAAGAAAGAAAGAAAGAAAACAGGAGGCTACTGTTCCAGTGGACTCGAGTAAATATTGAATCTGCTTCAAGCAACATTGCTAGAAAAATACTTTCCTTTTTGCTGAAAAAGGTCGTTTTTGTGTATCCATGTCAATCAAATGGCGAAAAAGATACCGGAAAAAGCGAAAATCTTTCTATCCATTAGACAAGGGATGGGAGCACTTTCATGGATGCTAGAGGCGCGCAGGGTTTCTTCTCGGTATCGATTGTGTAGGTGTGTGTGTGTGTGTGTATCATCTTCTCTCATTCTCTGAGCTGCTGTAGTCGTTTACTTACGCTGTGGCTCCGTACGAGGAGCTCTGGAAATTTGCAGCTCCACGGCCGCTGCTCCCTTCTTCGGCGCTGAGGAGTTCCGACGCGCCGCGGTCGCGATGGTGGTGGTGATGCACCTGCTGCGGCGTGGAGAAAATCGTGACGACGGGGCTCATGCCGCTCATCGTCGGCGTCGTAGCGCCCATGAACGACACGCGCATCTCGACGTCCTCTTCCAACTCGGACTCGTCCAGCAGCACGGCAGCCCCAGCCTCAGATCGCTCCACGGCGCGGCGCGCCATCTCGTGCCAGTCGATGCGCAGCAGCGCGCTGGCCATGAGCACGAACTTGGTGGTCTCGCCACAGACGCTGCCCCACCAAAGCCCCCTGAGACCGTGGTGCCAGACGATCCCGAGCAGATACGAAATCGGCAGCATGACCAACCACGACCCCGTGCACGTGATCCGCACCAAAGTCGACGCCAATGACATGGCTTCAACGACGGCCGCCATGATGATGTGCAGCCCCGAGACAAACACCGCGAGGCAGAACACCGGCAGCGTCCGGTTGATGATCGCCGCGACCTCCAAGTCTGGCGTGAACACCGAGATGATCGACGCGCGGAACAGGTACACGCACAGCGCCGACAGCGCTGCGGCGATGCCGCCAAGCACAAAGCCCACACGCAGCGTCTGCTGCGCGAGCGCTGGCTCATTAGCCCCCAAGAAGTTGGCTGCGCGCACTTGAGTCGGGAGACCAAAGCCCCAGTAAACGCCAAAGATGAGCCCCCAGAGATTAAACATGACGCTGTTGGCCGCGAGATCCTTGGCGCCGAGGCTGCCGGCGAGCGACGACACGACGTTGTACACCCACTCGTCGAGCGCGAGGTTGAGCGTCATGCCGAGCGAGAGCGAGATGAAGTACTTGACGCGGGACCACTGCAGGCACTCGCTGATCTTGAAGCCATACCACGTCTTCTTGTGGTACCCTTTGTACCAGAACGCGTACACCCAGAGCGCCGTCGGCTGGAACCACGACGCGACGCACTGCGCGATCGGCGAGCCGATGAAATGCAGCGCCGGGATCGGACCAAAGCCGTAGATGAACACGTAGTTGCTCGCCAAGCAGACGACGACGCTGAGGATGCTGATAATCGTCGCAGGCGTCACGATCTCCTGCGCTTGCAGGTACTGCCGCAGCGCGCAATACACGGCCTGTGGCAGCACGGTCGGAACCAGATACCGCGCGTACGTGTCCGCCAAGTGCAGCACTTCGAGGTCGTCGGTCACGAAGCTCAGCAGGTGGTCGACGTAGAAGAACGAGATCATGACGGGGATCGAGAAGAGCGTGAGGAAGATGAGTCCCAACTGGAGCCAGATGCCCACGAGCTCGTAGTTCTTGGCGCCGTACGCCTGGCCGCACATCGTGCACAGCGACACGGCAAAGCCGAAGATCAGGATCTGCACGCCGTTGGTCCAGATGCTGGCGAGCGCGCTGGCCGCGAGCTCGTTCGAGCCCAAGTGCCCGAGGAACGCGGCGCTGATCGTCGAGAGCGAGATGCGGCAGAACGTCGCGAGACTCACCTTCCAGCCCATGTTCCAGATCGCGCAGCCCTCCTCGTAGTTGCTCGGCGCGCGCGTGGACGACAGCGAGTACGACTTCTCGAGCAGCTGCGTGCGGTCATTCTCGCTGTCGCTCGTTGCCGAGTCGAGCGCCTTGGACGGCGGGCGCTGCGAGGACGTGGACGACACGCTCTTCGCCATTGTGGACGTGTGGATGGGAGGGCGGAAGGAAGAGTGAGCGGATGCGGACGATGAGGGAGAATGCGCGCGCGTTCGGCAACTTGCAGTTCCACCAAGAGGCGCTTGCGTGAGTCGCACACGTTCAGTGACAAGCAAGGAAGAAAAAGACTGAACCCTCTGGATTGCGTACAATGTGATCTATTCTAGTATGTGTGCGTACTTTGTTAAGCGAGCTTTCTAATAACAAAAACATTTCTCAAGTATGTAGGTTAGCGAATGCATCTAAATATGGAGGCATCAAGTATAGAGGGAGGGGAGATTCACAAGTGAGTGTGAGAACTGCAGGCTGTCGCCAAGAGATTTTTTTGGTTTGATTGGTTGACGCAAGGAATGATATGACATAACAAAGGCGCATTATTGGCTGAAATAGAATATGTTGTGCTATGTGATTGGCTGAAAAGAGTATATCGTCTGACAAATGTGCAGACGAACGACGACGTGACTCGCAATCCTCGCACTAATACTGTATGTAAAAATGGATATGACGAGGTTACTGGTTAATGGAATGAGTTAGAACTGCTTTGATTGCCATTGAAAACGAATACAGAATGCACTTTCTGGGTTGTGAGGTCCCGCTCTTTTTGTCGATTGAGATCTTGATGCCGAGCGGCTACGTGTTCACCCACTGAACGGCGTCAACAAGAACGCTTCTGGGTTGACTAATGCCAAGAACCACCACACGACTCCAAAATGGATCTTAAGATCTTAATTGGCGCAATGAGCTTGACTTATACATCTATTCCTCACTGGCGCAGACGTACCGCCTGCGACACTGGACGCCGTGCCTGGTGCTCGAAGCAAAGCTCGAACTTTCTTGCGGTCTCGGTCCAGGTGTCTGAAACACGTGGTCGTCGCCTCGCATACACGCGAACGCGGCGGGGACAATGCGACCGGCCTCCATGACGCCCACGTACTCGCCAATGCGCTCTTGCGCTCCGTGCTCGTCGATGTACGCGACGATGTCCCAGCCATCGTGATGCACAGCCACCTCGCCGCCCTCCCAATTCGTGCTCTCTTTAGAGACGACGGTGTGCTTGCTGGTCTCCTCAGGCACGTAGCTGAGGTTCGTCGAGTCCGGGTAATACCAGAATTCCCGAGTGATCGACGCCTCAGCTGGGTTGTTAGCGCTCGTCTCGTCCATACAGTCCATGAGTGTGTACACATCCTTCATGTCGGGACACCGGTGGGCGACTTGGTCGGTCAGGTCGGCATGTAATCGGAGCCTGTTCCCGGTCGGCACGATACAGTCGACGCCATTATACTGCTCTGCGGCCTTCTGGAACAGCATCTTGCATGCTCTCGATCTGCAAATCGCGCGCATCTGAGTCGAGGTCGGGACGGCGCTCAGCATCGCAAACCCACTGCGATACCCTGTCTCGAAGACGCAGTGCTCGCCCACAAAGCCGCTGATGAACGGCCGGAGCACCGTCGCGTCGCATTCGAGCAGCGGCGGATCGCTACCATGGACCAAAGAACTGCTGGCAGAATTGCAACCTAGAACAGCAATCGCGAGAACGACCGCATGCGTGAAGCGATGGCGATGCATCTGGGTATGCAGCTGTTCTGCGCGAGCGCGGGACTATCGACGAATGCGCGAATGGCGAGACCAAGAGGCTGAGGGGGGAAGAAAATGCTTAGCCTCAGCGCGTTCCGCGTACAGTAATGCCACACTAGAAGGCTACGGGTAAACTTTGTGTGGCATCTGAGGAGCTCTTCCTAATCCAGAATCGTTTGCTGCCTGTCGCCTGCCGAATGCTCAATGAACAGCATCAAGAGTGGCACTGTGACATGATTTGTATGCGAATTTGTATGCTGGGGTTATCAAACCATGCAAACATCTGGCAGAGATGATGAACAATTTTACCTCTGCAACTGAATATGCACTGTCTTTTAGGGGTGTCCGAATGTCCGATCGACGTCCAAACACCCGCTGTATGGAAGTCTTCTATGATATTCACACACCAGTTATTTCGTGCTGAACAAAGTATTTGCGTGAAGGTGCGCTTGGAGGGAGGCAAGAATGGCTACAGTGTGTGCAGTTTTTAAGCAACAGAAGTCACTGCCTTTGTTTGAAGCCAAAAGCCTTTCAGAATCAGAACAAGGGTCAGACCACGTGTTCGGACAAATCGGACAAAATTCGTCCGAACATTTTTCAAATATGATGCATGCACATACTCAATCCAAATCAATCGGATATTTGAGAAATATCATTCAGGTTCGAACAATTTTTTACTTCGAGGGGATAATGTGAAAGCTCGACATTGATGGAGAAGGCACAACTTTCTTGTGAAACTTCTGAAAATAGTGACTTGGGGCTCAGTGAGGAAATGTCCAAGAAAAGTGTTGTGCAAAACACAAGGAAAAGAACAACCAAGTCTGACGACGGAACTCAGAGGCAACCATACCAATAGACCGAACATACCGCAAAATGGACAATCACGCAGAAGTTCGTACAGCAAGACAAAGGCAAGTGCTCGCGCTCCCGTTTGTGAGCACATGCACCACATGTTGAGCCAGAGGTGATTAAGGGCAACAGTAAATTTAATTTTGGTCAATGGCGTTAACCTCTAAGCTACTCAGAAACTATCAGCACGTCTCCACGGACGCCATTGGTGGTCATCACGAACAAAGAAAAGTCAAACCTGCACGGTCGGATTGGGTATGGTGCCACCATGCGCTGCAAAGAAGTCATGCTCTGCCCACTCAATGCTGTGTCGATGTACTTCTTCTGGCGCTGGCACATCGATCTTGAGCCATTTTCCGACCTCTCAGACAGAAAAAGATGGTACAGCATTCAGCTTCTCAAAGGAAAAGATGCAATCCAAGAGATCTCGTTCAATGCACAGTTAGAGGGCATTAAGAAGGCGTTTGCGGCTTGCGGGATTGGTCCGTCCGTTTGGACGCACGCCAAAAGGGGCTCCGCCTCCAAGCTCGCCGAAACATAGGGGGTCGACGAACATCAAGTCCGTCGGGCGGAGCGCTGGAACAGCAAGAAGATGGAAGGGTGTTACCCAGACCTCGAACAATAAAATAGAAAATTGTACTGGTCATTTCTAAAGACGCAATAAGTTACTGCAACATGAGCTGACCCAATAATAAATTATTCAGTAATTCCAGTATATTGACGCCAAATATAAGGGTCTGTAACAGTGTAGTGGATTGAGACTGATCCGCTCAATCTTCTGCCCTGGGTTCAAATCCCACCGATGCTGCGAAGCTGGTCCGTGCCAAAATTACCAGGCGAGGGTCTTTTTCGCCAATCACAAGCCAGCGACGGCAAAACTGGTGTGGACCAGTGGACGCGGGTTTTGTTAGTCTGCGTAAGGGTGGATAGGGATTCAAAAAGACTGCGAAATGCGTTTATTATCTCATTTTTATTTACTGCGAGACAGCATACGAAATGACTTCGTACTACAGTAGTTTATTGAGGACCTTCATCGCAGCCTAATAGTGATGAAGCATTCCACTTTTCTCGATTCGCTCGCAAGAATACAATGAGTTCAAAGTGCGCTGGGAGAAGGCTGGAGCGATTTGGTGCGAGGACGTACTTGCAATGCGAGAAGAGTCGTTCGCAGCGGTTGTTTGTCGGTGGAATCATTTTTAGGAGGTCCATGTAAAAGTAGGCTGGAGAACGGCGTTGCCGCTTCACTTGACGGAGAGCAAGAGTTGCAAAATCTTCGTTGGCAGGACGCGCATTGGAATCGCGAGGTTGGTCGACCAGAAAGGGGGAAACAGAGGCTTCTTCTGCCGCATGCAATGGCCGATCATTGAGGATCTTAACCACAGCATTCTCAAATCCTGGAGAGTGCACAATTTTGGCATTGACTTTCAATTGGTCTATTACCACTGAAAATTTGCTTATGACGGCATCAAACAGCAGTCGGACGTCAGCAAGCGTACAATCTTCTGATTGAAGCTTCACACATACGCTTTCGAGGTCCTTGAGGTCTTCGACTAGACTGATGATTCGGCGGTGTGTTGCAGCACTCGGGAGCAAGTCCTCCACAGCTGGAACCATCTTGATTGCCTCCCTGATCCTGACGTAGCGACGAAGCATCTGATGTGTTGACGACCACCATGTTGCATTAGCCTTCAATGGTCGGAGACTGGTATGCTGAGCAAGCGCAGCACTGTTGTTGGGCTGGCGAAGCTGGACGCAGAGTCCTTGAATTGAATCGATAAGGTCTTGATAATCGGACAGGTATCGAGCCATTGCTAGGTTAAAGCGGTGACTCGCGCAATCAACTAACGGGACGGACAGCTTCGTTGCAATCGCTTGGTTTGTGGCGCAGTTGTCAGCCACCATAAATAGCACCATGTTAAGTTGCTTCTCGTACAATCGCAGCACGTTGTCGAGCATCTCAATATGCGCATCAGCGGACTGACCACTCTCCATCGGCGACAGAGACAGCAGCGGTTGATGACGCACTCCATCGTGGGCGAACACTACATAAATGCCGACATAGTGGACCGACCCACACGTCCATCCGTCAAACATTAAACCGAACGCATTTCCCATCGCCGCGGCGATTTCGATACCGACCCTGACTCCAACATGCTTGATGCACTTCTTCAGTGACTTGGAGGAGATCGGAGACATTCGGGCGATGGCACGAGTGCGAGGGTCGTCCACCTCACTCAATGGAAGGTTTCTTTCAATTACCCACTCCATCCAGCGGTAGACATCCGCCGTGCGCGCGTCGATGAAGCCATGGCTTGCGAGCGTCCTCGTCGAGCGCTGCTGATTCTCTTCGAAGAGAGCTACGTAGTTGGGGTGTTTTGCCGTCAGGTGGCTAATAAGGTTGCTGAAGCCGCTGCCACTGGCTTGCTTTCGCGTCGTGCCACAGAGCTTGCACTCAAACTGGTCCACTCCTTTGTCAGCAAAGAAGAACTGGCAAATGGCTCTGTTGGAGGGCATGGTAGCAGTGAATATGACTTGGTAGCTTGGCACGAAGTGTAAAATGCTATACTGGAACTGAAAAGCCAAGGGCATCGCGGCGCAAATGTAGAGGCTTCTGCAGTCCATTCGAAAATGAGTGGATGGAAGAAAAATACAATTATTATGGACAAAGTAAGGTATTGTATTGAACACTGTAAAAAACAATAATAACTTATTCAATCAATAAAATACAGAATATATTGTATTATAATCATTTTTTCCGAGACCCGTCTCGAACCACTCCCGAGCTCTCGACGCACGACAGATCGCGGCGCTGCGTGAGCATCGCGAACTTCGACTGTGCCAGGCACTGTCCCTGCGAACGCGGCAACGCGCGTACCTGGCGCCACGCTCGGAGGCGTGAGTCCTGGAGGTCCACTAGCAGCATCACCAGACTCTTGGGATCCCACAACAGCGACAGCTGGGGCATTTTCACTGGACGTGGGTTTCTGGGAGTAATATACTTGGAACGTGTCAATAGTCTCGAGATTTTCCCAGATTTCGGTGTCGAGCGTGCGGCCATTGCTCACGAAGGCGTTGCACACTGCGGTGGTCTCGGCGAGCATGCGCTGCGTCTCGTTCGAGATTTTTTCAGCTTGCTGTGGCGTGAGACTGAGCGCATTGGGGATCACGCCTTCGGGTACTTTGAACAACGTCATTGACGAATTCGTGTGAACGACGAAGGGCTTTTTGAGGCACGCCAGCTTTGGCAAACTGCGATCAACTTGAGTGAAATGACAGGTGCATGAATGCCTAAGAGAATGCCGTGCAATCAGACAAAGAAAAACGTATGAGAAGGAGATGGAAAGTGCAGTGCAGTAGGTTTTCTTCATGTGACCGCCATGAAAGATGGAAAATGCCTGGTAAGCAAGCAGTGGTCCTGAGAGTGTCCTTGTAGTGAGAATCACCTGCAATATTTTGTGTTGATGCAGTAAATGAAATACAAAACGTGCAATGCAGTGTCTAGTCCCTATAAAAACACATGCATGTATATTTGAAACACAACGAGCGATTCCTCGCTTTTCAGGCGCTTCCGCTGGTCTTGCAGGAGCTTGCGGCTGTTGGCCACAAACTCGTTGTACGCAGTGATTGTGTCGATCACGGTGCGGTCGGCGTCGTCGCGCAATACGCGTTTCTCTTCCTGCGAGAGGACCAGACGCTGGAACGTGTCCTTGCACTTGATGCTCTACGATTGTGTGAGAGAACTGAAAAGTGAAAGAGGGAAACGCTGTGGACACCTCGAAAGCGCGAATGGTGACCAGCCATGTGCCAAAGGGGCTTGACGGAGGGAGCGCGGCAATTTCGCATTCGTCGTCCATCGTACGCATCTCGCTCATGAGGCAAAGTAGCTGCTCACGACGTCCATTTCCTGTCGATAAGACTGCTGTCAACCTCGGATACGATGGATCAAATGCGCTCTTAGTCACCAATTTGTACCAGCCTCGCTGCTATGTTCTCATACGCATTGGGGAAATGCGGATATGAATGAAGCGCACTGTGGCGAGTGAGTGGTGGAGCTCCTGTGCTGGTGCCATCATTGGTCTGCATGTCGTCATCAGATTGGATCAGGAAACAAGTGCACAGTTGTGGCAGCGCTGTGGAGTCATTCTCAATTTTTGTCTCGGCATCAAGTGTCAAGTTTGCATCAATTTATTCAGCATGTTAAATATCTAAAATCAGTGCTATAATTTCACGAGTGGGGATCTATTATTATAGGTACTCTGACCGAAGGTATGTGCTCTGAGTGAGACTTGGAGTGTGTGTCTGGGATCATCAACGGGAGTTGGTGAGGTTGAGAGAGCGGGATATTTCGATGTGGGTGGGTTCGTGCTGGGTTTTACCCGACGCATTGGATCATTTCGCACCAAATGTTCAATTGGGGGCGAATTTTAGTTTGCACGCGGATTTAGAGTTTGATCTTGATTCCATTTCCAGCTGTGCACAATATTTGCAAATGCGTACTTATTGTTAACAGCAGAGGGAATATGGGTATTGTGATACGACTAACTTATTCATATCGATGCGCGATTTATACAAGCGAACGCGCACATTGCAGCACGAGAGAGTATCACGACGGAATACCACGAAATGTGGTGCTAGCTACTTCAAAACAAAACTAGTGGCGGCGCCACGAGGCTCGCTGCCTTTCGTTCTACCTGCCAGCATTCACGGTTAGTTTGTCTTGTACCGCGGAACGGCAGCGTTATAATTATTGGAGACCACCGCGGCTCGCGCGACGTCGGATGCAGGCAATCGGTTCGCTTCGGAGACGCACTGGAGGCAGAATGGGAACGACCGCTGGGTCACGTTGTCCACCGCGACGTCCACGACGACGTTCGTGTCCAACGTGCACGTCCTGCACACGATTTGCCGACAGCAGTGGCACGGGTTTGATGGTCGGAAGATACC
This sequence comes from Globisporangium splendens, assembly GCA_006386115.1. Classification (NCBI taxonomy): domain Eukaryota; phylum Oomycota; class Peronosporomycetes; order Pythiales; family Pythiaceae; genus Globisporangium; species Globisporangium splendens. The sequence continues at coordinate 213,846 of VFIW01000031.1, forward strand.
CCGGAGTTTGCCGCGGAGACTCTTGTTGCAGAGTCGGCAGTAGCGCGCTGGCATTTTCGACGTGGCTTCGGACTCGCCGAGCAAACTATTTCGAGGAGCTTGCTTCTGCTGGGAGAGCCACATCAGCTTTCGGACAAACGCACAATGCAAGAGCGCATCGCACGACATGAGAAGCGATTGCTCAAACGACGCTGTCGCAGACTTGTTCATGGACTCGCTGCCCTGTACCGGAACGCTCGCGTGGCAAAAGATCTCAATGTGGCGATCGTCGTGCTTGCGCACGATCGTGCTGATCGAGCTCCTTATGCGGCGCACGTTGAACTGCTCGAGATTGCCGATGCGCGCGATCTCGACGGACTTGAGCACATGGTACGCTGCGGTGATAGTGCCGCGTCCGTCGTGAACCACACCGCACGACTCGGCGTACACCATGTCGTTGGGCAACGAAAAGTACGAAAACCGCTTCGAGACCCACTTCACGCCGAGAAACGCGAACGGGTCGTCTCGCGTCGGTCCGTGGATCTTGGCCAAGATCCGAATATCGTCGTTGCCATCTTGCACATACGCACCCCGCATCTTACAGAGTAATTCGGTCTCGGCAATGTTGCTGAGCGCAAAATCCTCGATGGTTCCTTCGACAAAGCCCGTCACGATCACTTTCGGCGCGCCAGCTGTCGCACTACCAGCAGAATTCGCACTGGTTCTCGAGCGCAACTCGGGTTTTCTCTCGTCGATCAAGTGGTACGAGCCCTGGTGGTTCATAATTTTCATCGGCGAGGGATCGACCCATTCGTCGACTCGGCTTTTATCTGCAGAGCGACTCGAAGACGACGAGGAGTATGGGGACGCTAAATACGAGGACGACGTTGGATCCTGGCCGAAACTGACGCGATACACATTGAGTCGATCTTTCGTCTTCACGAGGGTGTACTGATCAGCCGGGAGCGTGCGGCCTTGTGCCGTGAACTCATCGAACAACGCGCGGGTCGCCTTCGTCGTGCGCTCGGTCTCGGAGCGGATCGCGTGCTCTTCTTCGGGAGACAGAGACAGTCGGGGAAACGCTCGCTCAGGGAGGATGAACTTCATTGAGCTCTTCCGGGTCGTTCGTAGCTCCTCAGGAAGTAGATTGTCGACTCGGCTGGTTCAGCGCGGCGGTGAGAAAAAGCGGAAATGGCGACCACAAATCGGCCGATTGCACGTTGGCAGCCAAGCCGCCATGATCGCTGCTCTCTCATATCGCCATGGGAAACCGATCGCGAATCTCGCTCCGTGTGTTACAACCGCAGCCCGATTAATGCTACGGTAGGCAGCGTTCAAATCCCAAAAAGTGAATCGTTCCGTGGATTCCAAGCTCGAGATCCCTTTTTGGTTGACAATCTGTTCAAGTCGATAATGCTGTATAGAAGCATAGTTGACTAAACACTTGGCATTCACTGACCTTCAATAGTTCACTCTAGTATTTAATATTGATAGTTGTAGACTTTGTGTGAAAGAGATGTGAGCTTTTCGACCAGAAAGTGCTGGGCTGACATTCTCAGAAAGTGCGGCAGTCGAATTGATTAACACGTCGACTCTCTGGCTACTTTGCGCGCTCGCATGTCAAGTCGGAATTCAGAATGGAGCAGCTACACTGAGGAAGGTTTGGATTCGTCTCGCCCACAGCACAGAAGCAACCGAGCTCAACGCTGCATCAGCGACCCATTTCTGGCTCACCTCACGTGCAAGACTGTCGGCGGCAAGCTTCACACCTCAGCCGCCACCTTGACGCGGCGCATCGACAAAGCGATTGTAGCAAACGGCAATGTGCCACGTCGAGAATGTTTAGAGGCGTCGTAGAGGTCAGCAGACCAAATGGTCGGATCATTTTGTATCACTTCAGCATTCACTGATCACGGACCCAGAACGCAGCGAATTATGCAAACGTAAATGGTTTTAGTTGACTTTGAGGTATGGACTGTAAACAAGATGTTAACGACATCCATCATGCACAGTATTTGTTCAAGATCCCGCGCTGAGCGCATGAGCAGCCATCTAAGCTGGGTACGAATTCCCTAAGACAGTGAAGTATCTCTGATACGGCTTTTGTGCATCAATCACTCGAATAGCAGCGACATTGTTGTGCAGATAGAGTGCATAAGCAACAGCAACGATTCCACAACGGGGATGTGGAGAGCCACAATCAGGATCGGCGACATCAAAAAGAATGGTCCCAAATGCCAAGTGCAAGAATGCACGGGTCTTTTTATGTGCATAAATATAAAATTGGGAAGAAAAAAAGAGTATGCATGTGAAGAGGTTATTTCGAAACACAGAACAGACCCTATTATCAATTCAGAGGTTGTCACTGTAATGTAAAGTTTGAGAATCAGTATCTTCAAGCGGACGCAAACGATCTTCCGAGTGGGTTCGCAATGCGAAAACAAAAACGCTGCGGGGACCACTGTCGTCACTTGTGGGTTTCGATCTTGTGAAACCCTACCACCGCACTTCAACTTCGTCGCCAAGACAGCGAAAAAAGCACCACGCGACGGACCAACTTCAGCTCAGCTTTATCTCAATCTCAAGGCGAGTGAAGCAATGCAGACCGAGTTGAAGCATTTGCCCTGGTTGGTCACGAAGGCATCGTCCGTGGCGATGGTGCCTCGCCAATTTGAACCATTTATTCGCCTATGGAGTAGATCACGATTTTGTGCCAGTTGCACCTCGCTGTCACTCATCATTTTCATCATCACCTTTCTATTGAACCGCTAGGACAGCCAGCTCCTGCACCATGGATGCGTTGCTCCGCACGAGTCCGTGATTTTACTTGACAACGCTGGTCAGTCCGCCAACAGAAAGAAGGACTTGGCACTTCATCTCCTTCGTCTCTCACGCCGTTCCGAGCCAATGGATTGCACCGAACGTTCTTGTTCCCACGTGCACCCACAACAGTGCCACAGGAAACTGCTGCTTCTTTCCAAACGGACAGCGATGACATCACGAACGGCCTGCGCTTCGATGGGGCGAATCGGTTCAGCCAGCACCTGATATGGAGCTCGCGCGAGGTTTAAAGAGTGGCACATGGATCTGCAGGCATCGTTGCTCACTCGCCTTTCGGTGGCAGAGCATCCCAAACAACCAGCAAAAACGACCACTTAGCTCGCCTGGTCCACCTGATTGGCTGACTTCCAAGCGGCTCGCCAACTGTTTCAGCCATCGTGGCGTTGAAGGATTTGCATTGGCTTGCGTAATAGCTACTGCTCATTTGATTGCATATCAACAGGCTTCTGACATACAAGATCCAAGTGAAATGATCCATTACGTTAGGTAGAGAGGTCTTGGTATCGCAGTCGCGCCATCGACACAACGGCTCACATTAACTTTTTCGTGAAATCCGTTGCAACTCAAGGGACATTGTCACCTGCAAGAAACCCTGCCACTCCCACCTTCTGCACCACACATCAGCCATTCCAGCGGAAGCGACGCCAGAGGCTCAGCCAGGCACCATCGCCAGATTCTTTCGCCAGACAGACAGGCACACCGGGAGGTCGTGCGTCGAGATCCGACAGACATCCATCCATCCCCTTCCGCGCGAAGAGCTCTTTCCAACATGGTGTTCACGGTTCCAGAGGGGACGTTCGAGCCGCTGAACCTCTCACCTGACGAAGAGCAGGCCATCATCGACCACGCCGATCGCATTATCGCCGACACGTTGCGCGTAAACGAAGACTTCATCGCGAACAACCGCACGCTGCCTTCCCATGAGTGGAAATTGTTCAAGACCAGAGAGAAGGTGCAGATGTTCCGCCAGCGTAAAGTGAAAGACGGCCACGTCCAACGTCCTCGTTTGATGTCTGGCACTTTCGACGACTCTTACCAGGAGAGAGACTACAGCGACTCCAGCAACGAGTCGGCAGCAAATCCACCAATGCCGAACCGCCCGCAGCACAGCAACTCGACAAACTCCTCAGGTCCGAGGTATTCGGACAGCGTCTTTGGCGATGGAATCGTCGATGACGCCAAGCCAGACCATATTCCTTTCGTTATCGCACACGGTTACCTCCCAGGCGTGATCGAGGATGTGGCGTTTGGTGGACTTGGGGAGAGCGAGTACACGTGGAGAGTACGCAACTCGTATGTTCGAAAAAGCGAATTTGACGGCTACAAGGTCCTCAAAACGATTCACTTGCCCACACACGACGATCCATTCAGGTACTTGGGCATCAGGTGGTTGACGAGACCGTTCAACGCCTTTATCAAGCGCCGTGATTTCTTGTTCGTAGAGGCCACGGGTATGGCACTCGACTCAAACGAGGAGCGCATCGTGTACAATCTGGTGCACGCGATCGAGTTTGAGCAGATCCCGGAATTACGCAACATGGACGTGATCCGCGCCAACTTCTCGAATTGTTATATTTCAAGGCAGCTCGACCCGTCAACGATTGAGGTGTATTGCCGAAGCTTTTCCGACCTCGGTGGCGATATATTGGATTCCATCCTCGCGAGCATGCACTCGGACATCATTCTCGCCGTCGCAAACATCGTCGAGTGCTCGTACATGAAGAAGCTGACGTGGCAAATGCAGCGCAGTCGACGCTCCAGCGGCCAGATTGGCACCAATCACTCCAGCCATACAGCGTGCGAGATGTGTTCCAAAAGTTTGAGCAGGCTGGGCATGTTCTCGTCTGGGTTCGCGTGCCAGATCTGCCGCAAGGTACGCCCATTTTAGTTCTGACGAGGTGCTTTATTGAGTGGTTCCTGACTTAACATGCTGTGGCTTCTGTTATTATAGATGCTTTGCAGCAAGTGCGCAGTGGAGAAGAAGATCACAGTCGATGTGTCGGACGAAGTAACAAAGAAGGATTTCTGGTTCTGTCTGATGTGTGTGATCGATGCAAAGAAACTCTCAGCATGGGACGTCGCGATCTCACTTCTTCCGCCGGGAACAAAATGACTTGAATCCTGAAGCTTCGTTGATGCAGAAGAGAGAGAACTGATATAATCTTTCTCAAGTACCCGGTAAAGCGAGCCATGCAGATGTCAGCTGTGCGATCCAACAAATTTAACGCCAGCGTATAGAGTTTTTATGAGCAGTATAAGCAAACTCATCAATCTTTATTGGAGTCTGGAAGCTCTCCTTTCAAATGAACGAGGTGCACAAGAAAGCTGTGACTCGCTTACCCTCACAATATTGCAAATAAAACTACATCCTATCGTTCTATCGGGTTTGCTCTCCTTATTAATCCTCTGGCTTCAAGGAGAACAAGGAGTACCACAAGTGCATGGGAGACTGCCAATGTCGCTGACTATCGCTGACAAAACTGCGAGTTTCTTCTGGAGCTGGGAGGCATTGGTTCCTTGCTGAAACGACTTTCTTCGGACCACACCACGGACAGCACGACGGCGTATCAATCGCATGCCGGGTGGAACCTCAACACCGTGATGTTCAGCTTACTTAGCCGTACCTGGAGCTGACTCGTGCGCGACCTCGTATGCAGACAGTTGATTTGCCTCGACGACGCACTCGATGCAAAACGGAGCTGGCTCGAGCGTGAGCTCCTTTGAGGTAATCGCGTCCGTGGCCAACTTCTTCTCGACACTGCATTTCCCGCACATCATGCGCCGGCAGCACTGGCACGTCAATGACGAGCGTAGGAGACCACCGAGGCCCTTGAGACCCTTGGTGCATATATGACAATGCGTGTTTGCTACCTTATTGTACGACTTGTTCTTGTTTCGCTCAATCCGTTTGCGCTGTGAGAGCCACATGAGCTTCTTGATGGACGAGCACTCCATGATGTCGCACGAGTACAGCATCACTTGCGCGTAGATAACCGTCGCTGCTTGGCCAAAGAGACCGCCACCTGGTTGCGGGAACGCGCGGCAAAAGATCTCGATGTTGCTTGTGCTTTCGTGTTTTCGCGTGATAAAGCACATCGACATGCGAAGGCGCGTGACACCAAGATCCGTCAATTGCGGTACGCGCGCACCAAGCTCGACCGAGTGGGTGACATGGTATCCCAATGTGATGTTACCGTTGCCGTCTCGAATCACGCCGCAATCCTCAGCGTACAGAACGTCACTTGGCGACGAAAAGAACGAGAACCGCTTTGCGATCCATTTGATACCGACGAACTGGAACGGGTCTTCTTTCGACGGGCTGATGATCTTGGCCAAGATCCTGGAATCGTCTTGCTCATCTTTGATGTACGCGTTGCGCAATTTCCAGAGCGGTTCGTTGTCTGCAATGTTGCCGTACGCCGTGTCCTCGATCGTTCCTGGGAGTACCCCAGTGACGATAACGGTTGGGGATGCGGAACCAGGTCTCTTCGACTCGAGCTCGGAGTGGTCCGTACTGGAGCTCTCTGACGTGTATCTGCTCAGTCCATCGTCGATCCCAAGATCTGAAAGCGTTGCATCGCTGGTGTTCCAGACTGGAGACGCTTTCCGACTGCTGTTGGTTCCAGTATTCGACGAGCTGGACTGCAGCCGTGAGAGCGATGGTTTCGATGTCTGGTTCGAGTCTGCACTGCGTCTCGATCGAAATGCGCGAAGATGGTCTTTGGTTTTCAGGAGCTTGTATTGCTCTTTCGGAAATTCGCGTCCCTGCTGGATAAACTCCTCGAACGCTTGGATCGTCTCGGCCTTGATGCGCTCTCCGGTCTCGAGGATCGAGAGCGTCTCCTCATCGGACAGGTGTAGCTTCGGGAACGTGCCGTCTGGGAGAGTGAACTTCATGGTCGAAGGGGACTAACGGGTGTGTCTACGGACTGAAGGACGCGGCCGTGAAGCGTGATGGCAATTGCGTTCGAGAGACCCAAACTGCAAGTGACGAAACACCCGGTGGCAGCCCCTCCCTCCCGTCCTCCAGTCCATTACTCAGCGTGTGTTCATTTTGCTAGAGAGAAGGGAATCTTTTGCAAATCCACATGGAGAATTGCCACACTCCCTTGGAGGTGTCCCTGGACTTTACGTTGGCCAGGAGTTGATACGCGTGCATGTCACTCATACTCCGTATCTGTGTTGATACACTCCATAGAGCGCGAAGTGGAGCTGCTGGTTCAAAGTGCATTTCAGCGAGCGTGACCTTCCAGACCTGATAGCTGGACTATCCAGCAGCACATCGTTGCACTTTTGGACAGTGCAAAGATCACCTCCATACCTTGATATTGGTGCTCAACTTTTTGAACAGCGAAAGAGTCAGTAGTGACAGGGGTATGTGAGACTGACCTGGGCAAACAGCTCCAGTGCAGAAACAATCCCATGTGACGCAACTGAGTCGACTCAGTTCCATTTTTGGACATTGACAGCGCGTTGCAAATTCAAATCGACTGACTCCAGTCTGATGCGTGTTGTCGCTTCTCTCTATCGTTCTCTCTATTGCAACCAGTGGACAAAGGCAGCAACTGGCCACTGGGTTGCTTTGTTGAAGCACGAAGCAGCAGACCAGTCGTCCAGGTTCCTTGCACCACCGAAGCGGAGGAAGGACGCGAGAGTACGCTTTTCTGTACTTCATCTGTTTTTCACCTGTGTGAATGGCGTGCTATGCACGATGTCATCCACCAAATGCACACTTGTAAAGCAAACACTCGCTACAAAATGACTTTTGAAGTTCTCTGTCTCTCCGCGACTGCAGCAGTCGTTCAGAAGCTAGCAAAAGCTGTTCGCGCTGATGACCAACCCACGAGCCAGGCACGAGCTCCTCGGCAAGGGGTCGCACGTTTTCCCGCTTGTAAAGCCGGAAACTAGTAGATCCCACTTCCCGTCGCATTTCTGGTTTTGAGTTCAACTGGTAAAGAGTCATACAACTTTGCCGGAAAGGTACAGTATGTACAGCGTTTCTGTTTTGTGACATGGTCGCTTCGATCACCTGAACTCGCTGATGAAAAAAGCAAGCGGACGCTGCCTACCACCCATTTGTTGCCGACTACTGTCTGCGTCGTTGACCAGGAACAATACGCTGAAGCGTGATCAGAATGAGAACCAACTTGGAGACATTTAGCATATCCTGTATCCTGTATTCCAGTGCTCCAAGATCGGCTTGTGTAAGAATTTTGATATAACGAACACACGCACACACACAATGCAAGACTGCGGCTGCCCACCAACCAATTTGCCAGCAACTGCTTCGTTTGCCCGGATCCATTGTATCGTCCACGCGGTGCAAGAGCAGCTTGGAGAAAAAATTACATGCTGTACTCCAGTGCTTCAAGATTTGCTTTGCAGGACTTTTCGCTCCGTGATGATAAATCCATGGATGGATACATGGTACAGAGCATCGTGCACACAGAGCTCAATGCCTCGTTTGGCCGGACATGTCAGGAACCACTGCATTCGAAATAGTTATCGTAACTTGTCACGGGTGCAATGCGAGAGGTTCTGCGTGTCGAACTTGAACCGCGGGTACTATTTGCTCATGCCACTTTCCAGGAAGTTGGTGCTGTCTTGTCTGCTTTGGCGCCGCGTTCTCGGCATGATTCTTTCTTTTCGAGTCCAGTTTTGATTATGGCCGCGGTTGATCGATGATCGCAATGGGTCACATGGCTTGATTTGAGGGACCATCCAGTTGCAAGCAGCCGGAGTTTAGTCATGCTGGGGCGAGTGAGTGAACGTGAGTGTGAGTCTCCCTTAACGGCGTCACATCGCTCTCTGGATGCAATTTGCTGCCTTTCCCTCCCTCATCCTTGAAATGGCTAAGAAAATCACGCGTCCATCCCCATGCAAAAAGAATGAGATTCCATTTGATCACCTGTAGTGTCAGTGTCCTTTGTTATTGTATGGCTAATCTTTGGGATCTGCTGCACAAGATCTCAACGGTAACCGAAGTCTGCCTTTCCTTGTTTTTCAAAAGCTAGCCACTTTGGACACTGCGAATAACAACATATCGATGCCTGCCTATCAACTCATCCTCTAAATGATATCTCCTCATTATCATCATGTCTACTCGAAAAAGAAAAAGAAACGCCAGCGCGACAGCAAGCCGAGAAGTAAAGACACGCCGCAGGTTCGAACTCCAATCGATTTGCTTGTGCGTGAGTCTGCACTGGTATCACTCCTGCGAACTCATTGATGGCTCGATTGAGATCCGCCCTTCCACTTTGTTGTTTGATTGCCGCGATGCGGCGTTGCATTATACTGTGATCAGCTTCTTGCGACGACGCGCCTTGAATCTTCGTGGAGGGAGACGAGAAAAAAAGAAGAAGGAAAAAGGCGGAAAGTGGAGTGGGGCGGCGGGGGATGCGGCGAGGGTCAATTTTTCCACGGGACCGCGTCCTGAAGCTTGAGGCTCCTCCTCGGTGTCACAGAGTCGGCGGTGTCGCGCAACGGCATCCGTCTGATTGGCTCCCAAGGGCTCTCCATCTGTTGTGCGACCTCCAAGTTGCACCTCGCGTCGTGGCGTCGTAACGGCCAAATCACCTCTCCTATTCACTATCAGTTCCTTTTGCTCTTTCAAACAAGCAACTCGACTTACTAATTGGAAGATTAAAGAGCTGTTACGTATGATAGAGACGTTTGGCTGGATTGGTCACTGATGGCGCCATCTGGCTCAACAGTGGGCTTGCTCGCTTTCGTAGCCACTCGACTTCTCCTTCTCGAGCGTTCTTTCTTTGCACATACTGCACAGACCAGTCTCCACCTGGTAAACAGGCAGCGAATCGCGGCGCTGTGATTTGTTCAGTTGCCAGTGCACCCACCCACCACTTGCTGCCAGTTTTCGAGTCTGCTGCTACTCTGCTGCTGGGAAGCCATTTGAGAAGAAAAGGTCTATAGAGAGCGAGGCGCTCCGTGGGTTTCCGCTGTTCGCCCCCTTTTCAGCGCGAACAAAAGATCGCGGCATCGACTCAAAACCCAAAGCACACCTCATTTGCCATTGGGAAAGAACGACGCAACCACAATGAGGTTTACGCTGCCAGAGGGAACGTTCCCACCGCTGAACCTGACTCAAGACGACGAGCACGCCATCACCGACCTCGCCGATCGTATCGTCGCCGAGACGCTCCAGGTAAACGAAGAGTTCATCGCAGGCAATCGCAAACTGCCCAAGCAGGAATGGAAGTTGATCAAGTCGAAGGAACAAGTCCATGTCTACCGTCAGCGCAAACAAAAGGACGGGTCCGTGCAACGGCCACGCTTGCTCTCAGGTACGATCTTTGAAAACCATCTCAGTGAGAACAACTACAGCGATAGCAGTGGCAGTGCCAGCGCCAGTGGCCAGTCGTCGGAGAACCCGAAAAGTCGGATCTATGCTCAGCACAGCCTCTCCTCCAGCTCGTCGAGTCAGAGGACGTCGGACAGCATCTTTAGCGACGGAATCGTTGACGACGCCAAGCCCGAGCACATTCCTTTCACTATCGCGCACGGTTTGGTCCCAGGCACGATCGACGATGTGTCGTTCGGCATGTTCGGGAACACCGAGTACACGTGGAGACTTCGTCACTCGTATAATAGCGAAAACGCGTTCGACAGCTACAAGATCCTCGCGACAATTCACTCGCCTACTCGCGATGACCCCTTCCGATTTTTGGGTATCAAGTGGCTGTCGAGACCGTTTAACGCGTTCATCTCGCGCCGTGATTTCGTGTACATTGAAGCCACGGGGATGGCGCTCGATTCGAATGGAGAGCGCGTCTCGTACCATCTGATGCACTCGTTTGAATTGAAGCAGATCCCAGAATTACACAACTTGGACATTGTTCGCGGCAACGTCTCAACGTGCTACATCGCGCGACAGCGAGACGTGTCGACGACCGAAGTGTACTGCCGAGCATTCATCGATCTTCGTGGGGAATTGATGCAATCAGTTTCCGCCTCTGTGCACACGGACTTTCTCCTCGGCGTCGCCAGCGTCGTCGACTGCTCGTACGTGAAGAAGTTGACGTGGCAAATGCAGCGCAGTCGACGATCCAACAGTCAAATCGAGAAGCACGCACCTGTAAAGACGTGCGAGGTGTGCTCCAAAAGCCTGAACAAGCTGGGGATGTTCGCGTCTGGATCGTCTTGTCAGATCTGCCGCAAGGTACGAACCAGAAAACAACTTTGTGGTTTTAGTTTCTTTAGCGCATTTGACTCACTCAAAGTTGGATTTTTGTAGATGCTTTGCGGCAAATGCGCCGTGGAGAGAAAGATCACGGTCGACATTTCGGTGGAAGTGACGCAAAAAGACTTCTCGTTCTGCGTTCCGTGTGTGATTGAGGCGAAAAAACTCTCGGCGTGGGACATCGCGGTGTCGAACCTACCGCCAGGAACCGAGTAAGGTCGTGGGAGAAGATAGCGTACGCAAGAACATGGCGAACACCGCATAGACACATAGAGATAGCACCAATAGAGATTGAAGATAGGAGATACGAGTTGCGCACCGATGCAGCTCAAACACACACAAGATGCAGTATAAAGCTCGATCAATGTAAAAAAGCACAAACCTTGTTAAGACGAATTGAATTGTTAAAGACATACGACAGTGTTCATAAAAGTCGATACTTTCTACTGCAGAGCAGGCGGATTCAACATGAATCAGTGAGCAAAAATGTCAGCCACCGGAACAAATCTCCTGAACGAGTCTCATCTTGCTCACCTCAAGTCCCTGCTCATTGACCGAATCGAAGGAAAGTCTTGTGGGGTTAGCACGCGAACCCCCATTTTGGTCACGGCTTTGCTGCTTTGTGTCAAGTCATGGATGCCATCCAGCATTCACAGCGCGTGGCTGAGTCAGGCGCACCGGGGGACTTTCCTCTGCATTCACACCTCAAAATCGCTAGCATTTTCGAAGAAACGGTCGGGAAAGTAGGTGTAATCACCAGTTGTGCAAATACGTTACAAGGTTGTCAGGGAAAGACACGCATCGTGATGTCACAATGTCTGTCCACTCGACATCTCAGCATGCAGCCGCGTATCCTTGACTTGGGTGGATAAAATCGAATCATGATGTCGCCGACTTGAATAAGGAATGTGACATCACATGCTGTGATTCTTTCCACCATTTCCCTCTCTCGGCTGGACCCTGGGCAAATGGGATAAGCATGCACATGAACGCAGAAGCCAATTCATCTTTTAAATGTACATGCAAATAGCAAAATGTTCCTACCAGCCATCGTAATTGTCGAGCAATGCGCCATCGAAACAACGGAGATTTGTGTGTTTTACCCGATCCCACGCACTAAGGTAAAGGCACCAACCAGGAACGCTTCCATGGCTGGAGATTCGTTGTCTCCAGTTGTCTGCACTTGCCAACAGCGAAATGTCGACGCCTGCTCAACGGAAATCATGGATCCAAGCGTCAATGTGTTGGATTGGCGAGTGCGCGTTGACGGCAACGTTGGTCCTCACCCGTGTCCTGCTAAGCCACAACGTTGGTCCTCATCGATGTTATTTCAGGCTGCAATGTCTGGATTTTGGCTTGCAGTTGACTCGAGTGTTCTCATTTCCCTTCTAAGAGTACATCCTTGTGCATGTGGGAACGACGTCACATCTCACGAAACGTATCGCATGTGAAGATCTCCCAGCATCGAATGCTTAGACAGAAACGACGGTGTCGGATTGATGAGTGTATGCTGGCAACGTTCGCCTCGCAAGTGTCGAAAGTCTGCAATGCAAATCTTCGACTTTTCAAACTGAAAGCATAGAAAAAGCTCAAACGCATATTTGTGTTCGGTGGGTTAAATTGTCAAGGCGGACGTACAACGCAATGTTTCACCTTGTTGAGTGCTGCATACTGTGAGTAATTGGTTCTTTGAGCTAGCACCATGGACAGATCACTACAGTGGCAAATAAGTAAACGTTGAGTCAGAAAAACATAGAAAAACAGCAAGCAAATATCACGCAGACTTACCTTCCTGGCTCGAATGTAGAACGTGAGATGTAGGTTCCATTTTTCCTTTCACTTAGTGGAGTCAACACCACCGTGCATACATTTGAGACTGAGATTCGGACATCACGCGCGACGACTCTCTTTTGCACGGAAAAGTATGGAGAGTGCGTTGATCAGTTGACATCTTCGATTCAGAGCATGCGTGCCCTTGTCGGACACGCTCGCACACGCACATTGAAACTTGCTTTCCCACGATTTCGAACACATCGACGCATTTGTCAGTCCACCTTTTTATTCTTTGCAGAAAACTTTGTTGTCTCCTCTCCATCAGTCTCCCAGCAGCATAGCGAGCGAGCGTGCACAAAGTGCTTCCGCATTTCAAAGACACCGACCTGCATACGCATCCCCACTTTTACTTTTGCTGTCGACCACACAAAGCCTCGTTCAAAAGTCAGTTTTCCATTTGACAACGTCCCCAATGTCGAGCGCGGATTTGAAAAGCGATCTCCTCCAAGCAACGATACCGTTGCTGGGTCTCTCGCCTGAAGAAGACTTCGCGATCACGGAAGAATCGAACCACCTCATCAACGACACCATCGCGTCCCACGACGAATACTTGGCATACGGACGCACGCTGCCGAAATACCAGCGGAAGCTCATGAAGACCAAAGGGGCGCTTACTGCATTCCGCACACGCCGCAACTTCGAATCGTTGACGCCGAATCTCCCCCAAGTGAAAACGAATGGCTCGATCTTTGACAGATTCCGATCATCGACGCTGGAAGTCGATACCACGAGTTCAGAATACTCGGATCCCAGCTCAGGGTCAAGCGGCTCCTCGAGCTGGTCCAGTTGGTCGAGCACGGGGTCCATGAGCTCCGTGAGCGAGAGTTGGTCGGTGCTCGGGTCGATGAACCACCTTGAACTCTCTCAGATGCCGATGGTCGTCGTCACAGGAATCATCCCGGGAACACTCGAAGATGCAGCATACGGCAACATTGCCGACAACCCTGCAGTGTGGAAGCTGCGCAGCACGTACACCAAAGACCTTCACCACCGATGCAAAATCTTGGCAACGCTTCGAGGTCCATCGAAAGCCGACCCATATCGTTTCCTCGGAGTCAAATGGTCGCTCAAGAAACTTCCTGCGTTCCTTTCCATGTGCGACATGGTCTACACGGAGAGTGCCGGCGTGATTCGCGATGAGAACGGGAACATCACGACGGGGGACAACCTCATGCACTCGATCGAACTCCCTGGGATCCCGCAACTTGCGCTTCGGCGTCCAGCGCTTCAAAATCTCGTGTTGCTTCATCACGCGTCCGTACGACGATACGTCCATCGAGCTATACTGCCGCGCTTTCGCAGTCTCCGCGGGTGGCATCATCCAGCCGCTTGGAAAGTGGATTTACGCTGAGCCACTGCTCGCAGGCACAAACATCATGGAGTGCACGCATATGAAGAAGCTCATGTGGCTCACGCATCACAGACGGCGTCGCAACATCCACTACACGCACCAGACGGTCGAGAACGCGACGCATTGCCAAGGTTGCCTCCGGGGTCTCAAACTGCTCGGTGGATTGACACGAGTCGCATCGACGTGCCAGTGCTGCAAGCGGATCGTGTGCAGGAATTGCACCAGCCAGCGCACCGTCATCGTCGACTTGACAGAGGGCGGTGGAGTGACCCAGAAGTCGCTCCCGTTCTGCGCGCACTGCGTCGAAGAGGCCCGAGTGCTGCCGGCGCTCGACATCGCGATCGCAACGGCACCGATTTGAGTCGACGACCGCGACGAGTCTGGGACGAGCTTGGGACATCTCGTAGGTGCTCTTGAGTGTTTATAGTTCCGTCTTGCGCCGTTCTTTTGTGTCGCGCGTATCTGCATTTAAATGCATCCGTTGAGTACATTCACCCCGTTTTACTTGAAAAAGCCGAATGGTGCGACTACTTTGGCCGTCGGGAGTCTCTAAAACATGTGCATGCCGTAGTCGGATCCCACTAACGGCTTCATCATGACGCTGGACGTGCACACTCAACGGAGGAGTGCATCCTGAGACACTGCTATGGGCGATTGATCCCTCGTCGCATTCGATCTTGAAGAGCTGCATCACTTCGCTTCCGCAGGAGCTCATCCCATGCGACCACTTCGTCCAATCCATCGCTACGAAGGACGGATACGTGACAGGCAGGCGTGAGAGAGCTTGTCTCACTCGACAGGATGGATAATGGAGAGCGCGGCGAACCGATTGAATGCGTCAACGAACGGCAATGAACATGGCGGGAGCCCCATGTCGGTGTGATGCCACAAGCGCGTCATTGCACGCAAAAGAAAGATCTGTCAAAAAAGACGGCAATGCTGTCATTTACAGCCAATAGTTGAGGGTTTTGATGTATTTTAACCAGTTATCAGAATTGTTTGCACAGTACCATTATTGTAGCCTATGAGGTGGAACAAACAATATATACCCTATCAAGTATACACGATGACGAGTATTGATCTAGATGGGGCTAAAATGTGCGACTTCAGATCAGAAAAACGGCGAGCTCAATTCAGTTTCTCCATCCGACTATGGCGCTGCGAGCAGCACCCGCCAGCACCTTGTTAAACATCGGAACGCTGATGATGCTGTGGGACACTGGGAGATAGCTGTCGGATATGCGACGCCTAGGGATTCCAGGACGACGACACACTTCGTCCAAGCTAGACGCTGTCGTCAAGGTAGAGGCAGCCTGTCAGCTTAATGCCGCATTTTTTGGCCTTCAATTGTCTACGCTGTGACTCCTGATGTGCTAAACAAATTGAGATAAATAAGTACAGCGTTTGAAAGTCCGTGATCTCTGCGATCTTTTAGATTTTTTCGTCGTTTTCATCCAGTCATGCTCGTTGCTCAAGCAACAGAAACAACTACCAGTTCAGCGCCGCGGATTGTATATAAACTTTTGTGCACCTTTGTAGACAGCATGACTTTGCTTCTTCTGTGGCACAGTAAGGGTTGGGCTGACTTTTCTATTCTATTGTTCGTACTCTGTATGAAATATTCAAGGTAATAGTGTCTGAGAGGTGACGGCTGACAACTCCCTGCATTGACAGGATCAGATAGCAACATGAGCAGTCGATTAAGGACGACACGCTCGATGTTTCTACACAAATGACCGATGACTTGACATAGCCTAATTCTTTTCTTGGATGCTTGCTCGACACTTGGGATCTACTTGTGTGTTCGTTTTCAACTGCGCAGTGCTCTGGGCACAGCACCGTGGCACAGTGTGATTGTGTTTGAAAGGTTGAATGCGAATTCGTACTTGATCGTTTTTGGCAAATCATAGCTCCATATTGTTTGTCATAACCAGCGATTGGCTGAAAGAAAAGAATCGCGGCGCAACACTGATCGATGGCACTGAACTGATCGATTAACTTGTCGCTCATCTGACGGAATATTTCTTCAAAGTTCAGTGCACTCTGCGAGCGTGGTACGGTCTGATCTGTGCGAATGTCAAACTGCAAAACGTATTCCTTTGCATTTACCGCGAGTCGATGGTGATAGAGTGGCATCATCCAAGCAGAAACACTCGCGACTTGATCTCTTCCAGCTGTTTAACAGTCGTCGAAAGTATTTGTGCCAGCAGGTCGTTCTTCAACGTTGAATGTGTTTGATAAAACTCAACCGAGAGACGTGCTCTTGGAACCGGATCCAGGTATTGCAAACGCCTCTTCCCTCCCACTCCTCTACGCATGAAACGCGTCAAAGCAGATGTGACCGCCGATGCGAAATAGATTTGATTTCCGATACTGAGGAGCCAGCGCATAGTGCGATAGATTGATGCGTCCTTTCCCCCTTTTCATCATAGTTTAAAAGTCGTTTCATCATCTAGGTGCACTGAGTGGGAAACGCTCCACGATTTAATTCTGTGTGCTCCTCTCGCACGCATCTTGGAGTTCCATAACAGCAGCACGTACTCCAGCACAATGTACCGTGCAGAGACTACATGCCTCATGTAGAATCATCGTTGCCGATTATGCGCGTCGTGTATTCAGCAAAATTGTACACTCCCTGCGTTTCATGTCGTGCTTGCAATGCAGATTCGGGTCAAGATGACGGTCGCATTGCCAGACGTTCCTCCCACCCTCCCCCGCCGAAGCCACCTCAGTGACATTGTCCGAGAGAACTGGGGGCAGGTTTTGTCTTATTGGGATAAACTGTTCCCGATCTCCACTCGAAGGACATGTGACAACCGAGGAGCAGTCTCCTGCAACATCAACACTTCGACATGGTGAACGTCTCGCACAAATCGAGCAACACCACCTTGCACTCTTCATTCGCACTGTGAATCGCGAACTAAACTGCGATCTTCCGTTTCCAGATCTCTGTTGTCCCCTTGAGGGTGGAATCTCAAAAGTTAAAAGTCGCCTCGCGCGCGCGATCCAAACAGTCTCTCCCTACGCAATCATCGCGCTGCAAATCCACGATCGTGATTATTTCTCAGCACCTGGCGGTCATAAAACGGAGCCCATGATGAGTACATGGAACAAAAACGGTGCGGGATCGTGAGTCTTCTCAATTGAGACCATGGCCAACACCTCCACTTTCACTACCATATATAGAGCAAGGGAGGGAAATCTCAACACAAAACGAAATTCAGCACCAGCAGTATTTAGAGTGAACTGAATTAGACAGAAGATTCTATCAAGCTGATGTTTACGCTCGAGTACCTACAGTCTCGGCACTCGAGAGTGATGGTGGCGGCAAGACAAGAATTTTGCAGTCCGAAGTGACGAAGGCGACTGGCATTTTGTCTCGCACCCAGAGCACTCATTTTCCAAAGTTGAGCGTCTCGGAGCCATCGATTCCACAAAGAGACTTGACAGAAGTCACACTTTGCATTTCCCCCCATTTGTTGCGCCAGTCAGCCAACATGCCGTCCAAGCAATTCCAAGACGCTGTGCGGCCGCTGCGGCTCACGATCGCCGAGGAGATCATGATCGCCGACGAGTCCGATCGGCTGGTCGCCGAGACCGTGGCGGTGAACGAGCTCTTCATCGCGTGCGGCCGCAAGATGCCCAAGTCGGACTGGAAGCACCTGAAGACCAAGGAGAACGTCCAAGTGTACCGAGCGAGAAAGGAGGCGCAGGCTTCGTTGGAGCGCGAGTGCAGCGAAAGTGGGTACCGCAAGCGATTGAGCACGATGAGCACCGATAGCGCGTCGTCAGGCTACAGCGATGAGTCTGGGCGACGTACTGAAAGCACGAGCTACCGTAGCACCGACAGCTCGGGCTCCGACGACAGCCCGAAGATGAAGAAGATCTCCTCGTGCGATAATTCGGTCATTGGGATGTCCAAGCCTCCTGGTGCCCCACTGGTCGTGGCGACTGGCATCATCGCCGGCACGGTTGAAGACGCCGCGTTTGGAGCTGTTGCGCATACGGATCGCCTCTGGCGGCAACGCAATGCGCATCTCCGGAGCGAGTTCGAGGACACCATGACCCTCGCCCAGATTCGGGTGCCGACGCCTGAAGACCCCTTCACTTCGCTTGTCGTGAGATGGGCTGCAAAAAACATTGGTCCTCTCTCGCGAACGCGCGACTGTGTGTCCATCGAGGCCACTGGCATCGCATTGGACTCCAAGGGCGAACGGTTCGCGTACAGTGTGAAGCACTCGATCGACTGGATCGCCAGACTCCCAAGTCTCAAGCACCTCGATGTCGTGCGCGCCAAGAGCTCAATGTGCTACATCACGCGGCAATACGATGCCTCGTCGGTCGAGGTGTTCTGTCGCGGCTTTGCTGATAGTGCCTGCACCAGCGACCTCATGTGCACCGATGTGTTCCCGAATATGGTGCTCTCCTACGTGCACGTCGTCGACTGCTCGTACGTGAGAAAGCTCGAGTGGCTCATGTACATGAAGCGCCTCAAGCGGGCGCCATCGATCCGGTCGCGTTCGGATCCAACCCATTGCACCGTGTGCTCGTCCTCGTTCTGCAAGCTGTCGACGCTCATGAAACCTTGGGTGCCATGCCAGGCGTGCGACAAAGTGATTTGCCCCAAGTGCTCCGTCGTCAAGAACCTTCCGATGGACGTGGGCAACACCAGCGTCAAGCTCACGCCAGCGACGTTCTGCCTCCACTGCATGGTGGAAGCCAAGGAAGCGCCAGCGTGCAGCGTGGCTGCCACAATGATGCAGGTGTAGGTGGATGGATATACATTGCCAGCGCTCCGGCAAAGCGTCCATTGCATAGCCAGTCTGGTACGCGATTTATTAAGCACGCAGCACGACATTTGAAATTATTATCCTATATAAGAAGCATGCATTTCCTTGGAGTTTGCTTTCATCTGTAGACTCAACAATCCATCTCTTACCGACCGAGCTGCTCGGTGAGCCTTGCATGGCCCGAGGTGTTTGCTGCCATGGTATCTAATCTCTTTCGCCCACACCATCCCGTGCTCCTTTCTCTAACGCACCATCCTTTTCGGACCAGTCAAGACAGAGCTGAGACCAATCCATCCCGATTACGTGTTGCTGGCTCGCCAGGCTGCACTTCAAGCGACTTTCAAGGACTCGAGTCGGAGCGTCCGCAGTTCCTCTCTCAGAAACTACGGTAGCAATACCTAACATTGTCAGCCACCCATTCATCTCCAATCGTTGACCCAGGCGCTCGCACCCCCACACCTTGCCGCATCATTTTGATCCTTTTATTTGAGCGCATTTGAGCCAGCTGCATGGAAAGAAGTGACGCCGAGCAAGTGCAGGTGCACGGATCGAATTTGCGGTGTCGGTTAAGTGTACACTCCAAGTCTACGGTGTCCAGTGTTGAATCTCACATGCTGCAATGTTGACTACGCTGACACATCCCCCAATTCAGCAGCGTAAACTCAACCAGGAGTTGGTTTGCATCTGCCACGTTGACTGGAGACAGTTGAGTCGTTCTTGGGCGATTTGAAGCTCCAAACATTCGCACTGTATTGGTCCGTGGAGTAAGGGTCTGTACGTTCTTCGAGTGTACGCAGCAGTTGAACACGCCGTTGCGACATCGCGACCTCGGCATCTGTTTTCGGCAAAATTAACTTTCACGCGTTCGCTTGAAGCAACCAATATCTTTAGCTGCTGAGGCGACATTGGACCAGACTGCGCATCGCTGTAATAGAAACCATCGCTGTGCCCAGCGTATCTGTCGTGTAACAAAGCATGTAGTTGCCAAAAGCGGCTACCCAACTGGTTCGCTTCAAATGGGGCTCTATGTTTTCAACTTTGCCGCACAAAGACGGCACGAATTATTGGGCTCTGCAAAATGCTGCAAAGGAACGGCGTTGGACACTGCGTCGTGGTTTTGTCGACTGGAGCAGTTTTTTGTTGTCCAGAGGTGAACTTGGCACGAGGATTCTGCGCCAGACCTGCATAAAACAGCATTCCGACCCTCGGTCACTTTGCAGTAGCACGGATTACAAAAAGATTATGGTCTGAACAGCGCACACGTGGCTCCCACTGTTCACGATTGGCGTGGAAGTGTATGTAAAGTCCAGGATTACTCGGATCTTGTCTCGACGGGATTTAACATCACCGCAGCGCCATGCAGTAACCTTGTCCTATCCACGCTATTGCATTCAACATCAGCGAAGTGTGGTATTATCGTTTGCATCACGATCGACAGCATCTGGTGATTATAATCGTTTTAGTAGGTGCACTCGCTCGGGCGGAAAAGAACAGCAAACGGATCCTGGTGGGACGGAACTGGAGATTGATGCTGTACGCGATTGTAGGATCTACCTTCCTGAGCAGGTTCCAGACTCAAAGGCTTTGTCTGAGAAAGCCGACGGCTGTGATGTTAATGCGTCCTAGTTCGTTGAATGGACCAGAAGTTTGAGGCAAAGTCGTAGCAGTTGGGAGACCCCAAGGCGTGGACGTTGCGAAGCTGCCACTACAAACAGCGCGACGCTCCATTGTACGCCCACTGCTCACGCTTCAATTTGCACATCGACAGATTGAGACACAGATTCGGAGCTGGTTGTGCGTTTTATTTTATTCACCATCTCGTATCCAGCGTCCAGAGTTGAGAAACTCTGGTACAGCACCAAGCGGTTGGTTTGTGTCTGATTTTACGCTCTGCGGCAGCCCTGCACAATTGCTGACAGCTCCATTTTCGTTGAAGGGTAGCCGCAAAGTGTGTCCCGTGTTCTTACTGTACCGTACTTCAGCATCTGGGTGGTACTCTCGCATCTGAACATTGATTTGTCCTTGTGCAGTGCGCAGTGCTGCCCATCTGTTTCCTTCGTCCAATCGGCTCAGAGCCTGGACACAACATCCTTTTTACTTGCTGCGTTGTGTCGGCTATGGATGGATACAAAGGAAGAATAAGGAAAAAGATGGCACAAACAGCATGTCCTGGCGCTCTGCATGATGCTCTTTTCTCACCATCCTCTAAGCTTGAGACGCATGCATCCACCCTGAGCACCCACCAGACCATTGCACCTACACGCATGTCCAGCACGTATTCAGTCACCTAGGGATCTTTTAGCCATTTTGGAATTTGACTCGTGGTGCTGTTTTGCCCCAAGGAGGAGCCCCCACTCAGAAAGATGTCCAAAGGAGACGCACTGAGATCAATCACGCTGACAGCAATGGAGCAAGAGCTGATCGCACAGGAAGCCGATCGTGTTATCTCTGAGACGCTGACTGTCAATGAACTTTACGCCGCATGCGGCCGCCAACTCCCGAAATCTGACTGGAGACTTCTCAAAATGAAGGAGAGCTTCCAGGTTTACGGATCACGAAGGGAACGAAGAGTACGTCCTCAACAGCAGCGCAGCGATCGCGGGAATTATACACCAAACAACACCTTTGCTCGAGATTCAAGCAGCGCCAGCTACTCCAGAACTCTCACTGCCTCGAGACAATTCAGCTATACGTCATCAGATTCAAGCGGCAGCCCGAACAACTCGAGCCCACACAGCCAGCAGTCTGTCATCGCCAAGATGAAGCCGCAACACATCCCGCTAATTGTTGCAACGGGTGTAATTCCCGGTACAGTCGAAGACGCAGCATTCGGAGCGCTCGCACACACAGAAAGTCTCTGGCGCTCCCGAGACGCGCACTTGAAGGACATGTACGCCGCCGTCAAGATTCTTGCTGTGATTCGAAAGCCCACAGCTCAAGATCCATTCCATTCGCTGGTTCTGAAGTGGTCCACCAAGAGCATCGGATCTCTCGCACGCATGCGCGACTGCGTGTTCATCGAAGCGAACGGGATCGCATTCGACTCGAAAGGTGTTCCATTCGCCTACAACTTGGTGCACTCCATTGACAATATCGCGAGGATACCTGGACTCAAGCACCTTGATGTCGTGCGTGTGAATATTTCGACGTGTTACATCTCTCGTCGATACGATCAGTCGTCGATCGAAGTCTTTTGCCGCGGGTTCGCAGATCCAGGTGTGAGTTTCTCCGAGATTGTCAGTGACCAAGTGTACCCCAACATGGTTCTCTCGTTCATCGAAGTTGTGGACTGTGCACTTGTGAAGAAACTGGTGTGGCTGATGCACAATAAGCGAAGCAACAGCGGATCCTCTGATCCACTGAAAACCTCGTCGTCTCGCCCATCTGACTGCGCAATCTGCTCAACGAAGTCCAGCGGCATCTGCAACTTGGTTCGTTCGTGGGTTCCGTGTCAGGCGTGTCGGACCGTCGTGTGCTCGAAGTGCACTGTCGTCAAGAAGCTCCAAGTGGAGGTCAGTCGCTCCGAGATGAAGGAGAAGACCATGGCATTTTGTTTACACTGCATAATCGAAGCGAAAGAAGCATCGACGCGTGAAGTCGCCAGCGAGAGCGTGCATTCAACATAGTGAAAATCTCAGGACTCGGAGGAGATTACATAGATGGGAGCGCAAGCTCTCACGAGACTATCATTTTCATAGGAAAAAATGGTGGAGGAGAACAGACAGATAGAGTTGCAAGCTGTCAGCCAGTTTCGTCGAAGAAAATGGCCGTGAAGACAGCAAATGTTTAATTATTGATTTGGTCAGAAGACAATTCACCCTTTCACTGCCGATACCCTTCTTGCAGGTCTTCCGTATTGTGAACAGCCAATTCTTGGTTTCAGTCAACCGCAGCATACTGATTTATCAATACGTAAGACTTTGTGCGTGATTATTGCAATCCAGCAACCAGCTTCTGTTGATTCTCACAATCTCAAACTCTATGATGTCCAGTTTACTTGGAAGTAGGCATAATCACAGCCTGCCATGAAAACATGCAAATCGTGCATGCAGAGAAGGAAGCATCCGGTTTTGCGACACATGAGATCGCTGTTTAGCCACGCAGCCTCGAAGGCTCTCGGCTGAGACTCATCCCATGAGAGACGACACCAGGTCGGTATCATGCAAGCTCCCGCCTGTTTGCAGCTCACTGAAAGAACGATCGCGTCCGAGATGACAACCACACGCGGGTCCAAGACGCTGGCACCTACATCTTGAAATGTACTGTAGAGTGCTGTAATAATTTGAGAGCAAGTTGCTGATCCGGAGCCGTTTGTCATGCGCCACTCTTCGGATCTCGTGCCGTTTTTCCTGGACGAGCATCATTTTGGTTCAGTCCTCGTCTGTACGAAACACACCCCTTCGCTGGTTCGCTATCCTCAAGGTTCAACAGGCTTTCTTTGAAGTGTGCACGGTCCAGACCTCCTCTCATCAACGCCTTCACTTTGCCGAGTCGAAGAACTCGGTGAGGAAACTACACTGTGGAATGTTTTAGAAATTGAGGCCGATCTTGCTGACCCAAGCACAGCACTTTCTTGAACTGACAGTAGATTCCTTTTGCCTCTGAACGGATTTTGTTCTTGTGGCACGAAGTTGAGAGTGGTCTGCAGCCCACGATCACGTGCAGAACAAAATTACGATGATTACGGGTCAAGTGCGCGATCATTTCCCCAGCCCACTCCGACAGATGCGACTTCTGTACACACAATAAGTGCTCGTCATCTCTCCCAACGGTTTCGAGGTGCAAGGTTTTCAGGTTTGGGCTGTTCTTGCCGAAGATGAGATGAGATTACAGCAGGAGGACTGCTCTATTGGGTTCGTCGGCTCATGTCCGCCGTCACCGGGTTGGCTGCGAGCTGTTCAACGATCCACGGTCGAGCTTTGAAAGTGAGGACGTTGCTGAAAGCGTAGGGTCCAGATCTGTGATCTGAACGTTAAACAAATATTGGGATACGCATTCGTCAGCAACGCGGACTCTCCGAGTCTTTGTCCAGGCTGATGAGAAATCCCATCTGTCTCTCAGTTCCTGAAGATCTTCCTGATTCCAGGGTCGAGAGCAAGCTCTGCTAGTAGACACAACCCAATATTCAACGAGCATGGACACGGATCAACGTAGCAGTTGGCACATCGAAACTGCCAGTCTTTGCAGCGCACACACATATGAGGAAGTGCACACATATGGGCAGCGCGAAGCGTGCATGGAAGCAGGAATGGGACGCAAAGAGGTGAAACCGAATGCACAAGTGACTGACCAGCATAAAAAGAGCTCATTTCTTTCCAGATGTGTGCACTCGAGACCCGTTTCTGCCCTCCTCTCACGCAGCGACATGACCACGTGATGGACAGCGAGCGGATTAGTCGCTTGGGTTTACAGCGCGAGCCGCTTTCCCTAAAAATGTGTCAACACTCTCCTGAGATTTGCAACGGGTACAGATTGATTTCCACTGCGACCCAAGGCAGAAGCAACTTGACCAACTTGTGTCCTTGAATGTGAGTAAAGAGGACAGGAACAGTCGCATTTAAACCAACGCGAGAAGAGGAAAAGCCTTTGATCGCGTGCAAAGCGATGAAAGGCGCATTCGAGATTATGTGGCAGTTCTTTTGCGATCGTCCCACAGTTCAGTCTTCAACTGCATACCTAGGTGTAGTACACTCCTTTTTTCTCTTTACTCTTACTTCGCTCACGATCCGTCGATCTGTTGTTAGTTTGCGCTGTTGCTTCGCGAGAAAGGAGACTCCTGTGAGTTTTGAATGTGCACTTGATTTTATTGTACTGTAGATTTGGACGCAATCGGTGGCATCGACGATCTCAAGTCCGCGACACTATAGTACACTCCCGAGTGCACCTATCGGATAGGAATGGATACATGCACATCGTGCGTACCTCAATGTTCGAAAGGGATACCTTCGTTAAAATCTCAAAATCCATAGGTGTGGATGAACCGTCTGAAGTGCTCTACAGCTTGCACCTCGCCGCACCTTGTCGTCATCGTGTGTTCTCTCGCGAAAGTTATTCGATAAAGTGCACTGTCCTTAGTCTCAGATTTATATACCACTGTACCCACCAGAACATTATGACATTAATATTCGAGGTAGGACAACTTTGATGCGCATCGCCCATCGCATCTCACAATCTCCGGCAGATCCTACCCTATAATGTAGGTCATCGAGTCCCCGAACCCATCATTTTCGCTTTTGATACGCAGCAATAATCAATCGTTCAGAACAAACTCGAGATGGCGTCCAAGAGCACTGGCAACCCAGTGCGAACGATCTCTTTGACGACGAGTGAGCAAGAGATGCTCTGCGAGGATGCAAACCGCATCATAATGGAAACGCTCGCTGTGAATGAGCTCTTTATCGCATGCGACCGTCAACTCCCAAAATCCGATTGGAAGCACCTTAAGACCAGAGAGAACATTCAAGTCTTTTGTACCCGAACAGAGTCAAACGCTCGCAGGTTATCGACCTCTAATGAAGATTCACAAGGCGGAAGCGCCGACAACTGTTCACAGCAGGCAGGAAGTCGCCAAGATCGAGTACAGAGCAATTCGCGCAGCGACAGCTCCTTTGGCTCCAGCAACAACCGCAACGACCAGTCCATTATAGCACAGGTAAAGCCACCAACTACACCATTATTTGTCGCAACGGGTGTAATTCCCGGTACAGTCGAAGACGCAGCATTCGGAGCGCTCGCGCACACAGAAAGTCTCTGGCGCTCCCGAGACGCGCACTTGAAGGACATGTACGCCGCCGTCAAGATCCTTGCTGTGATTCGAAAGCCTACAGCTCAAGATCCATTCCATTCGCTGGTTCTGAAGTGGTCCACCAAGAGCATCGGATCTCTCGCACGCATGCGCGACTGCGTGTTCATCGAAGCGAACGGGATCGCATTCGACTCGAAAGGTGTTCCATTCGCCTACAACTTGGTGCACTCCATTGACAATATCGCGAGGATACCTGGACTCAAGCACCTTGATGTCGTGCGTGTGAGCGTTTCGACGTGTTACATTTCTCGTCGATATGATCAGTCGTCGATCGAAGTCTTTTGCCGCGGGTTCGCAGATCCAGGCGGCAATTTCATCGTGGCCATGGGCGTCAACCTGTTTTCCGAAGGGATTCTCTCGTTCATCGAAGTTGTGGACTACGCACTTGTGAAGAAACTGGTGTGGCTGATGCACAAGAAGCGGCGCGCGAGTGAACCTAGCAGCTCGACCGCAGATCCACCCCACTGCAACATCTGCTCGACAGGCTTCAGCAGTTTGAGCAACTTGATCCGTGCGTGGGTTCCATGTCAGGCGTGTCGGACCGTCGTGTGTCCGAAGTGCATTGCCGTCAAGAAACTCCATGTGGAGATCAGTCGCTCCGAGATGAAGGAGAAAGCCATGTCGTTTTGCTTACACTGCATGGTCGAAGCAAAGGAGGCATCGACGCGTGAAGTCGCAATCACCAGCGTGGACATTTAAGAATAACAACAAGTCCATGAGGACAAATAGCCACTAAATTTAGTTAGTATTAATTGATAGAGTTCACATGCAGCCACTTCAAAAGTATAGAAATAGAGTGATGTGGGACAGTCACCTGATCCAAACAATGCAAGCGGCTGTATGGTTAACGCCGACACGCAAGGTGTGGATGGAGCGAAGCCATCCAGCTGTTCCATTAAGAGGACACAACAGTCAAATCGTTCTCCTGCTCACGCAAACTTCTGAGCTCATATGGAGACTCTCTGGGACTGGTGGCAATCTATCTACACCGGAGGACGACACCAATGCTTCTCGAGTCGAGTGATTACGGAGATCTGCCCAAATCCTAGTTGAGGAGGTACTGTAGTGTCCACGTGGAACGCGACATCTGCGCAAATCCTAGAGGCATCCATCCAATCGATGACGACCGTGCGGTATCGGTCGCCAAACGTGAGACCTTCTCATGCGTGGTTTGGTGACTTGCAGCATCTCTATGCATATCGGCGGTTGCCTGGAAGCCAATTTGGCTTTCCAGAAGATCACGATTCGTCTCTATAGTAGCTGTGTGAGCTCAGTTCTCTCCTCAGAAGACGGTTCTAGAGCCGAGTAGTCGGATATTAGAAAACAGAAAGCCAACACAAATCATATCTACGAAATGTTCAATCAAATTCGATTCGGAATGAATGACATTGAAGCAGACTACGGTACAAAATGTAGCTAGTTCCGCAGCATCTTTGCGTTCATCTTCAGCTCGGGGATTACAAACTATTGTTTATTTCGGTGATTATGCGTTCTTTGGCACTTTTGAGGCAGTAAACTATACTGTAATTCTCTCTGTTAACCGCAGACATGGATCGACATGGAACGATCGGCGTAGCCTCGTTTTTTTAGCGTCCAGGTTTTCCAGGCTGCGGGAGATGTGGTCATGAAATAAAAACCAAGCTTGGCATCGGCGAGGATCGGGGATGTTGTCTTTTTGCAACTGTGATCTCACCATCCTTGACGAATAGGTCGTTGAAGGCACTTCTGTTTATGGACTTTTTTCTGGGCATATGATCCATTCGGATCCAGCCACATGGCTTTGCATTTCACGTTTTCCTGCTCACAGTGATATTTGCTGTGCAGTGCGCAGGCAGAGTGAGTCAACCAAGCAAAGTGAGCCATATCATCCACCCAGCGCGCCACCTAAGACGCTCCGTCACCACAACCAGGATGAAGACTCTACAGTTGAGCGTATCCGAGCAGCAGATGATCTTCGAAGTGGCTGAGCGCGTTGTTTCAGAGACCCTGGTGACGAACGAATTATTTCTTGCCTGTGATCGAAAGCTTCCAGCAACGAGTTGGATGCACGTGAGCGACAGAGACAACGTCCATATCTATCAAGCGCGGATGGGGACGACTTTCAACTGGGATGGCGCCGAGCACACCAACCTGTGCAACCAGCCCATGCCAGCAAGCGTTGCAGTAGAAAATTTCCCGATGTACATAGCGACAGAAATCATCGCTGGAACCATCGAAGACGTAGCATTTGGAGCTCTGGCTCACACCGAGCGACTATGGCGTCACCGCGATGCGCAGGTGAACGAGCCACTTTATGGCGGCAAGATTCTGACAGCGCTGCATTTACCTACACCGCAAGATCCCTTCCGCTCGCTAGTTTTGAAATGGTCGAAGAAGAGTGTCGGTCCTCTGCCCCGGGTGCAGGATTATGTGTACATCGAGGCCAACGGAATTGCGTTTGATGCGCATGGCGAGCGGTTTACATATCACTTGGTGCATTCAAGCGACGCTCTGTGCCACCTCGCAGGTCTTCAACACATCGAACTAGAGCGTGGCAACGTCTCGACTTGCTACATCTCTCGGCAGCGCGATCAACGGTTAGTCGAAGTCTTTTGTCGCGGAGTAGCAGCTGGCGAACGCTCCTTCTATACCGATGCACTGGAATCCTACTTTGCTCCCGACACCTTTGTGTCTTGTGCTCCCATTGTGGAGTGCTCGTACATAAAGAAACTCGTCTGGCTCATGCACAAGAATCGTTTGCTGAACCAACCAAACCTGGATAGTACACCTGCGACGTCTTCGCCCGACTCGACTCATTGCGGAGACTGCGGCACGCATTTTCTCGGCTACTCGGGTCTGGTCGCTCCATGGCTTCCGTGCCAAGCGTGTCAAAAGGTGACCTGCCACGGATGCAGTATTATCAAGACGCTCCCACTGGAAGTGAGCAGCACTGAGGTCAAGAACAAACCCGTTGCATTTTGTCGTCGCTGCGTGACTGAAGCAATTGAAACGGAAGCACGCGAGGTCGCGATCACGATGTTCCAGACGCAACACTCCTAGCAGCAGTGATCACGTAAGGTAGTTTCGAAATGAAGGACATACATACAAATAGTGTACACTTATATGTATATGTAGCCGCGGGGATGTGACGTCGAATTTCAACAAGTTGACTCGTAAGTTGAAGCCATTTCATGCAGTGGGGCGGGCGGCAGCCAATATGCATCTAGCTTTTCCGCTAAAGGTGCAAAAGGAAACCTTCTGAAAATGGATTTCAAAAGGCTGATACTAATACTAACTCGAACACGGCCGCATTGCGTTTTGCAATTGGTGCTCCTGCCTAAAAAAAAGGGATATGAAGGCTGCAGAAAAATGGACTTTGGACCAAAGTTCATTTGCCAACGTCTTTCATGTCCTTTTCATATCACAACCAAGCGAAGGAGTGCATAGTTTCGCAAGAACATTCAGTTCAACGAAAAGCTGGTGCACCCACTGTAAGCCAATAAATCTTCAGCAAACAGCGGCCACTTTCGCTCGAATACGGCGAAAATGCTCAAGGTGCGGCTTGCCTAATGGTGAGGTATTTGCAGCTCGTAAGACAAGCAATTAGGACCATGGATAAGCAGGTCAGCCTCTCGTGCCTAATAAACCCACCTTATAAAAGAATAATGGTGGTGAGATATCTCGCGAACTCGAGTGAAGAAAGCACCAAATTTGTCCACAGTAGTTCCAACACAGCCAGGCATTGGTAGCTAAATTCTTGAGTCGACTGGATACGATCCGGAAAACTCCGTAGGCTAGACGCCAAATCACTCCGCCATGCTCAAACGAACATCGGTGATTAAACTGCAAGTATCATGAACCGTTTTATATTTTTTGGAAATCGCGTTTCAAGTGTGGGATGCCATTTAGTGCACTTTTAGACATTGAGAAAACCTCTCGGAACAATTTGAGTCCCAACCAAACCAAAATATTCTCATCGCGTTTTTGGGACATTTTTAACATAACCTCAAAAATGCATACGGTTATTAAAATAACCGTACAAGTCACTTAACCCCTTCAGACAAGGACGCTGTATTCTACAGCATGACCTGACTCTTAGGCTATATCATACGACATAAGGATCGATTTTTGGCTTTCGACTCAATAGGAAACTCAAAACCCTAGTCACAAAGTATGTGACTATCGAAATAAAGCAGTGGTGCAAAGTTGGGACGATTGTGTGCATTGGCTGCACCAGCGTCCCAAGAAACAGGCTCTCCTATTTTTTGTTGCAAGTTTGCAGTGCAAGTTGTCGAAGAATCTCGATAACATTTGGAGGCAGCGGCTGCGAGCCACACAACCGACAGTTGACGGTCGACGTGCTTCTTTAGAATCACTTCCAATTTTCTTCTTCTGATGCGCAAGCGATATGTCCAATTTTCGTTCCGCAAACAATGGTGGCGTTAGCTCGCGGAAAGGTGGCGGTCGAATGCGGGCTCCATCATGGCTGGTATTACATTCGGTTGAACGGATAAGGAGTCGACGGCGATGAAGGAGGGGACTACGTCATCGGAGAGCGTGCGTTGATGGATCTGATCGCGCGTGGGATGAAGTTGAGAGCCTCTTGTGGAACACACCTGAGGACGATGCGGACGTCGCAGACAGCACGGTTGAGAATGGTGATGTAATGGGCTAAGGCTGCCATTACATGCAAGGTGGCTCTTTGTGTGTGTCACACACCACCTTGTGGAAGTGCATTGTGGGCGCGAAGATATTGGGTGAAACACATAAAAGTGATCCCCACATGCACAGGTGACGTCATCGTCTGATGTCAGAGCAATCTGTGTCTGAGTTGAGTGTTGGTCGCTCGCAATCATTGAGATTCGGCGTGATTACGCACAACAGTACTCGAGACATGTGAATGATGGTTCCTACTTGGGGAAACAACACTGGTGATGAGACGGACGTGTCTCTACCACCTGGAGTGAGTGGCGCGAGCCAATCACTTCGCAGGGATTTTATACGAGAATTGAAGTTCAAGCTTCTAGAAGATCCCGTAGGTTCAACCTCAGTGTACCCAAGGTTTTATATATCAGATTCATAGGTTTTATTTCTGCATGTTTAGGTTTTATGCATAAAACCTCTAGGAGTCCTAGTGGTGTTTTATATGTAGTGTCAGGAACCATAAGCTCATTTCAATTCAGTTGCAAATTTTCTCGCAAAAGTACCAAGTCTTCTTCCTCCCTCAAGTGGGAGATCGCTTCCTCTGTCAAAGCGTGTGTGCCGTGTTGGCGGCAATATTTGGAAACAGCGCTCTTTACAATAGTCGGTTCTGCGCTGTCACAATTGAACCTAAAGGGCTCTGCAAGCAGGATTTTGACAAAATAAAATCTATCATGCAGAATAAAACCTATGAATTGAATATAAACCTTGGGTACACTGAGGTTGAACCTACGGGATCTTCTAGAAGCTTGAACTTCAATTCTCGTATAAAATCCCTGCGAAGTGATTGGCTCGCGCCACTCGCTTCATGTGGCAGAGACACGTTGGTCTCATCACCAGCGTTGCTTCCCAAGCAGGAACCATCACCCAGTACTTGATTAGTACAGAGAACGTTCGTGACGGCATCGGATGACGTCACATGTGCATGTGGTATTTATCTCACCGTAATCTCTTTGTTATTTGTGTCTCACAATGCACGCCGAATGTGGTGTGTGCCACACTGGATCTGGAGACAGATCCACCTTCATGTAATGGCTGGTTTTAGCCCATTACATCAGGAACACCAACCATATCTGTATCCTCGTCTTCTATCGCGCAGTCGCATGCACTAATTGGCGAGCAATTTTTCCATGTGTCCTGTCATCGTTTTCTACGCATGCCTTGACTGCAATGTCACTTTTCGTCAAAAAGGATACGTCAGTACACACGTTATGGCATTGTTGCATTTCAGTAACTTATTGGCGGCTGGCAACCTGTTTTGACACAACACTCAAGCACACATATACACACATACACTGATCTTGCTGGGCTCACTCATTTCGGCAGAAGGCGGAAACTGGTTGTGAAGGCTTATCTTTGTTTGGTAGGAGTGATCAAATCGGTCGCGAGCTGCGCAAGAGCCTGCATCGTCGCGTAGTCTTTGGTTGTGATATGGTTATGTGGCACGGCGTCGGTGGTGCAAAGTGATGCGACGACGTTGCCTTCGGGTCCGCGGATCGGAAACCCGGCGTAGAACTTGATTCCGAAGTCCTGCACGCACTCCATTTGACTGAAACGCATATCACGCTGCGGGTTCTTCAGCACCAGTGGCTTCTCGCCGTACAGAGTATGCACGCACAGATTATTTTCGAGCGGCAAGTTCAACACTTCGGGGGTAATGTTGTACGTGCCAATGGCGTGCAGCGCGTCGTGGTTAATCATCGAAATGAAGCCTACGGGACAGTTCATGCGCTTGGCCGCGACTTGCGCGATGAGATCCAGCGCCGCGTGGTCGAACGACGGCTCGAGCACCCCCGAGTCCTGGATAAACTGCAACCGCTTGGCTTCTTTCGTGGGTGAGATTTGCGGTCGAAGCGGGTGGTCCGCCGACCGCGTCTTGGACACGTCGAATTGGAACATGTAGTCGCGCTCCAAGTCAGCGACAACGAAGTCCTCCGGGCGGTACTTGTCTTTGACATCAACGAGAGTATGGCTCAAGTGGTGCTCAACGTCTTCCAGCACCTTTTGCACCTTGGTCTGCTTGTTGCGCCTTCCGGATTTTGCCTTCTTGGCGTAGTATTGCTGCTCCGCTGCAGGGTCCACAAAACCATAGTGTTGTATCTTTTGTGTCTCGGGGTCTACCAATTGGCCCAAGAAATCCAGCGCCTGGGATCGCAGCGTCGGGTCGTCCGAGTACAAGTTGTCGTGGTTCTCGTCCTCTGAGTAGCTGGCACTGCTGGATGATGCCGTCGATCGTGTGTCCGTCTCGGCAGCCTCGTCGATGTCGGCGAGGTAGAACTTGTCGTCGTTGAGCCACTCTGCATCGTCGACTTCGACCACAGTTGGCCCGAGCGCCTTGAGCAGCTCTTCGTCTTCAAACACGCACGAATCCACACGAACGACGCATTTCACGCACACACGGTTCTTGCGCACATCGCCGATACGCGCTTCGACTTCGTGCAGCCGCGAGCACTCGTTGCAGCACATGTGGCCGCACAATTGGCAGAAGAAGTCGCGTCGGAAAAACGAAAAGTGTTTGTGGCAAATTGAACACGATTTCTCGAGTATGGGGTCGTAATACTCCACGGGAAAGTAGATAAAAGTCTGGAAGCCAAAGCGGCGACGCCGGATCACGCGCTCAAACTCGCGCAGCGACTTCGTTAACAAATCGATCACGTGCTTCGCCTCAGGGTTCATCATGGCATCGCGGTGGCGCACCAAGTCAGTTGCGTTGACCATGGGGGAATGCTTGCTGCCGCTCACTTTACCGAAGGACGATGGCGGCGTCGTGGACGCATACCCATGAGCAAAAATGCGCGTTGTATGGTTAATGCTACCGCCGCCACGATGTGTCGACTCTACGTTAAAGCCGACAGAGATGTGGTCCAAGTCACGACGCAGCGCAGTGCTGTCCGCCACTGGCACGATCTGATCATGTGCGCGTTTCGGAAGTGTCTTGATGATGTGGACGGCGCGATCCTTGCCCGGGTACTTCTGCGTGACCGACGAGAGCACGAGTCTCTGGGTGCGTCGGTGCTTGGATTTAAACTTGAGGCTCAACTTTGGTCGCAACGTCGCCACTTTGACCGCAATAAGACCGCAGTCGGGGCTCTTTTCCAAATGGTCCGTCGATGAGTCGATGCGATTGTTCATTTGGGAAACGACTTCGAGTTTCTGTGCTGTGAGCATGTGTCGCTGCGCGAAGAGACTATCACCGCGCTTGAACTTCTTGCCGCAAAGCGCTTGCATCGTGGTTTCGTACTCGTACGAGTCGTCGGTCACGAGCACACTCAGTACTTCGTTCAAGTGGCATTTGATCTCGACCTTGGCGATCACGGCGTGCACGATGTCGAGGTCCTCGTCTGCGACGTCACCGGGAGTGGTCTCGAGCTCAAACACGTCGACGCCGTGCTTGCGGCGCTTTTGCTTCCAGCGGCGACCGTAGGTGTCGCGAGCGACGGCGTCGTGGAGCTTTGGGATCGTGGCGACAATGTCGTCGCAGATTTCTTCGTCCGTGAGCACCAACTTTTCATGCCCGCTTGGCGTAGAGATCACAATACCCCTTGGCGCCGCCGAGCTGTCACCGTGGTGGATGCTCAGGTGCTTGTTCATGATTAGCAGCGCTTGGATGTTGAAGAGATTGTTACTTGCGACTCGCTGGACAAATTGGACACTGGATGTGCTGAGCAATGGGGAAGCACATGACGGCAAGCACAAAAAGAACGGAGCAGGAAAAGCAATGCTGGTGTGAACAGTGCATAAGCCTAACCGCCATCATACATTTTGCCATTTTTGATGACCATTTCCCAGCCAGCTGCAACTTGTGACCGATCTCCACGACCGATCCGCCCCAGAAGCTGCTTGCACCACTCTCTTGCTCCGACGTCGTGCCGTCGTACACCGGGAAGGTATTCGATAGATCGTCTGTGTTCGGTGAGACTGTACAGCAGTGTGCGCGAGATGAGGACGCTTTGTTTGTGATTGATGTCCACAGGCGGATGTAACAGGCACCGATTGGCAAAAATTGGATACACCTTGCACCGAACTAGAACGTTGTGTTCCATCTCCCCCATCCAAATTGTGCCAGAAAGACCCTGCGCGTCTTAGCGTTCCGCACCTGTCTGTCTGTCTGTCAAATCGTCAAGAACTACTGTAGAGAGATGGAGGAACGATAATAGCCTAGAGCTCAGTCTTGAGCAGATCTCGGATGAGCATCTTCGTGTTGGCCAACCTGCCACATGGCACTATCCTTTCTTCCTTCCGTGTCTAAGTTTCATCAACATAATGGGATACGATTCAACGAATGCTTAGCGCAGTGCACGATGCTTAGTGCGAGATTGCACCACATCCATTCGTGCGTGTGTGTGTGCAGATGTACCTTTTGCAAATGCAAAAGAGACGATAGCACCTTGGCGGCAAACTGGAAGACGCCATGAACTCGAAGTGCACTGCGCGACCAAATTGAGGCTTTGGCGCAAATGGAAAAATAGTCTTCAACAAGGGATCCACTCGACTGATCCTCATTCTCTCGACAGTCAAATCCAAAGCGCCAATCTTCAGCTCTGATCAGATCTCCGCCCAATTTCTGTACTAATCAACTTCAAGTATTCCACAGAGCTCAGCAAAAGCACCAAAATGCTAACCGGTTATTTTTTGCTGTTTAGAAATGATGATGACCATCACTCAGCGAGAATACCACCACTCAGGACACACTGCTCCACAACACCAGCAAGTCTATCTGACATGACGCAACTCTATCAAAAAGCTCATTTCTTCGGCAATTACTGCCGTCGAATCCTTGTAGAAGCATATCCGTCATCGCATCGATCGCTCTCATAAGAGGTCCATCGCGCATTGTCTCTGGCTCCATTTGTCAACACCAAACTGAGTCCAGTTGCACCAGAGCGTGCTCGCTTCCTGCCTCCAACACGCAATGTCACGTTCATTGGAGCTTGGAAGGACGGTAGAAACGTCAAGTCTGCCGTTGCTTCTGTCACGACCCTAGTTGAGAGATGGCTTGCCACAGTGTCAGAAAGCCGTGGACCTGTCTGGCGCATTGATATTGGTCCTTGTTCCTTTTCTCGTGTCTCTTCAGCACATAGAGTGTGATGAGCATTGCCATCCTGACACCACTTTGATGGACCATCGACTTCTTGACAGACTCCGAATCTATGCTGCTGTACTGGTTGTGCATCTGCCGTGTCGTGATGGCTGTCATCAGGGATGCGTTCTTGAGTTGACGCAGTGGCAAGACTTGAACGAGCTGAACAAGACGAGCCTGCTCTACAGCCTGGACACAATGAGAGTCTCATTGAATCATCGTACACGATGTTGTACGCCTTTTGTATATCGTCAGCACGGAACAGCTCATGGGAATACGCTTCGGAGGTCTTGTGGCCACCAGATCCTTCATGCAGAACGTCGATCACTTCTTTAAACCCATGCGCGCGAAGATAGTGGCGGAACGTACACATATTGCTGACTTGGTACTTGGTTCGCAGGGTTTGCTCAAAGGCACTCGAGTCATGGATCATATATGACGAGCCACTTTCGTTCCAATTGATGATGGACGCGTCTTCGTTCAGCAGCATGAAAAGCAATAGTCGCACCAAGTCACTGGGACCTTTCTGTGTCGGCAATGAGATGTTCGATATTTCGCGAGGACTTTCCTCCCGAAGGCTGTTGTTCAACCAGAAGCTGGTATCTATACCCGTCGGTGGTGTTGCAGCTGGACTACGCGATATTGCTTGCTCCAGTATTGGAGACTGAGGGTGCGTCATTTGTTGCCTCGAGAGTGTGGCATTCTTGAGAGGACTTGTCGTGCTCTCTTTCGTATTCCGCGAGATCGGTGGGAACTGGAAAATCAAACTCGGATTGAAATTGATCCTCTTGATGTACTCGGGATGGTCTCGCACGAAAAATGGGTGCCGGTACGTTACTTGGACAGGAGCAAGCGGTCCCATGTCATGAGGTTCCCGTTCTTCACCATTCATGCTGGACTGCGCTGAGGTGCATTCTTGCACTGTAAAGTGATGCGCTTGCAGATTTCGCCGAAGCGCGCACAAACTGCCCAGACGGTATCGATTGTCAATAATGTGCTGGAACTTCGGCATGTCAAAGACCGTAAACGACTTCCCATTGTCGGTCCAACTCACAATAGACGCGTCTTCGGTCTCCAGAATCGAAAACAGTTTCCCCAAGAAACTCGAGTTATGCAATGTGCATGGTCCAAACTGCCTCGGAAAGGGATCTTGCATTGGAGAAGCATCATCGCCAACACAGTGTTCCTCAGACGTGAGATGATCGCCAGATGACACCGCTGTCGAGAGTGGGAGGTTCTTGAGGATATTCGCCATTGTCAGATACCCACCTTGCTGGAAATCACGCCTTGTGCCTGGAGCATTGGAGGAAGCTGTCTCGATCGTAGATCGGCTTTTGACAGACTTGTGGGACTCTGCATTGTACCCATGATGATCAAGCGCTCTGGAATTCTGAGTAGATGGTACCTCTCTTGCCTTCAGCGAGTCACCTTTTCTCTCGATCCGTAGCATCAATGGAGCGCAGTCAACGCTCCGATCCTTGAGAGAATCTGATACGGGGGCTGCGTTGTATTTGCCAGCTCCTCCACTCATTTCGGAGGTCGTGACAGGCAGCATGTACCTCCGCAGCAACGCACACTTTGTCCCTGTGTCACTCGGGTACCGCTTGCATTCCTGGCATCGAACTTTCACATGTGGATCGAACGGGATTCTCTCCAGATACTCGGGATGACCCTTTACGAATAGCCGATGGTAATACGTCTCTGGAGCTGGAGTTGCTGTGTAATCGACTCTGGATTCAACGTCGCCAGTTGCAGTCGAGTCGATCTCAACAAAACCGTGTGCATACAGGTTCTGGCGGAACGTGCACAGACTGCTCAGATGGTACTTGCTCTTGATCAGTTTCTGGAACAGCGCCGTGTTGAAAATCGAGAACGAGCGTCCAGCGGCATCCCAACTCACGATCGCCGGGTCCTCCTTCACGAGGATCAGGTACACTTTGCGCAGGAAGCGCGTGTCGCTCGCGGGAACGCCCATGCTAGTTGCGTTATGTTATGCTTGGTCAGCGTGTGGTGCGGTCAGACAGTGATGGAATGGAGGGTGGGGGCTGTTTGCAACGCGTGGGGAGGACCATCGATGTGGAGCCTCAGTCTTTCATGATGACGACATGTGGGTCGAAAGTGATGGTCTGGTGTGCATGAGTGATGGTCTTCCGATCAACTGACCCCTTCATAATGGGTGCAATCCGTTGAACAGATCTTTAGTGGGAATATAGAGGGAAAGTGACAACACAGCACCATAGTTTAACACTGTCGTCCATCTATTGACAAGGACACTGATGGTCTTGGATGACGTCATGGCTGACGCTTTCCGTAATCAGAACGTCTGGAGTGATCTCCTGGATGAGATGGTGTGCAAATGGGTCCACACATCATCTGAAATGACACCTCACCAAGCTTCAAAGGAAGACTCGATTGCTCATCGCACCAAGTCGCCTGCCTTCTGTCTATCCTACCCATACACTTTACTGTCACCTTTCAATTATAGTGCAAGTTCTATTTGTTGCATCCGGTGGCAACTCCTGTGGTCACTTCTACCTCGGAGCACTCGCCAGCATGAGAAGCGAGAGTCCGTCTTCCTCGGATCCAGTCGACGATGACTTTCCGTTTCCTGGGGACGAGCTTGGCGCATACACACCACGAGGTGACGACGCGCGGCTAGGTGCTTTGTCCTTCCTGCTGCCAGCAAAATCGTCATTGGAGCTTGCTCTGCCGTTGGATGTGTGAACCGGGACTGGAGTGTACGAGCTGCGTTGACTGGACATACTCGGCAATTTTGTAATCGGCTGAAGGTAAACATTGGACTGTTTCGGGGCTGCAGGGTTGTGGTGTCCGTCAGACGAATGGTCAGCATGCGTCCAACCCGCCACTGGCTTTTCAGAGAACGCCCGATGTTGAGAAGGAGTAATCTCAACGGTTCTCTCCGTCGCCGCCGAGGTCCGAATTGCTTGGTGGCTTCGCTCCCCAGATCCACTCCACTCTGAAATCAGGGGGTTAGCGGTATTAC
Source organism: Globisporangium splendens (assembly GCA_006386115.1). Classification (NCBI taxonomy): domain Eukaryota; phylum Oomycota; class Peronosporomycetes; order Pythiales; family Pythiaceae; genus Globisporangium; species Globisporangium splendens. Next base: position 252,406 of record VFIW01000031.1, read on the forward strand.
GATCTGCTGTTCTCGATTGGGGACTGAGTCGCATCCGCTTTTGCTGTTCCGATTGCTGCTCAAAACCAAAGATCCCCGAACTCTGCTTTCCTCGCTTCCTGCCGCCAATTCTAAGCGTCACGCTCATCGGAGCTTGAAAGGATGGCAACACAGTGAGACCTGTTGTTGTTTTTGTCGCGAGTCTTGTTGAGAGTTGAGTTGTCTGGGTGGTAGATGATAAAGTCTGGCTACGAGTAAACCCTGCGATCAAAGAACTTGGACTCGATGTTGATGTCGTTGATCTGTGCGTTGACCAGTTTTTCTCCACAGTCCGTTCATTTCCAATTCGAGAAAACTCGCCTGCCGAGTGCTCACGATTTGTTGGCGCTGACGGCTGTTCCTTGAGTAAGTGACTTGGAAATTGACCAGCTCTCTCAGAAGTCGTGGAACTGTAGTTACTTGAGAATTGATCCGTCAAAACTGCACGCGGATATTGAACAGGATGAATCGTGCGCGGACGGGAAGTGATAAAGCTATTTTGCGGAGCTGATGCCACTTGTAAGGTCTCCGAAGCTGTTGAAGGCTGACTCACTCGCACACTGCTGCTTGGGGGTAAGGATTGCCTTGAAGTTGACACCTTAAGATCACTGGGTCGGTTTTTCGTAGTCGAAGCTTGAGCTTTCGAAGACTGCTTCCATGTAGTCGTCGGGTCTTGCGATTCTCTGTTGACAGTCCGTCTTGTAGCTGAGCACCGGGAGCCTTGTTCGCAGTCTTGGCACAAGATGAGCTTAACACTGTCGTCGAAAGTGACACGATCTAGTTTGTCGAGATGCCCGACCATGAAATCGTCGTGACGATAGGTTTCAGTACCCTTCCTGCCTTCCTCATCTCTGCGCTGATTTTCAGCTACCTCCTTGAACCCATGCGCACGCAGGAAATGTCGAAATGTGCACAAATTTGGCAGTTGATACTTCGGCAAAGTGGCTTGTTCAAACATTGTAGTATCATGAATGGAAAATGACGCACCGTCATCGTTCCAGCTGATAACTGAAGGATTCTCGTTTGTCAGGATGTTCCACAATACGTGGACGAATCCAACGTCGCTCGTTCTTTTTGGCTTCAACGGTTTCAACATCGACGTCTGCGCAGCGGCAAATGGGTACTTGGAACAAGTAGACTCGTGGGTTTGATGTTTTGGATCTGGACGCTGGACTTGAGGCATTGGAAACTGTGGCACATGTCTTCGTTGTCGCTCTTGTTGAACTGAACTCTCAGGACTAGTGAGTGACACAGAAATCGAGGTTACCCGCTTGCCAGAAATCCCAACGCCACTCGACGCACTGGATCTTGTATTAGGATTCAAAATTTGGACAGGAAGCGAAGGCTGGTTCTTGTGCAACGTTTGCATTGGAGGAACAGCTAGCTTCACTTGAAGATTTCCTGGGTTGGGAGACGAGTGTCGCTGAACGTCTTGGCTCGGAGTGTTTGATCCAGAAACATTCTGCGCGTTCTGTGGAGCCAGGTTTGGTTTGATCATGATCACTCTAGTGCTCGTTTTCGGGGCAAGTGGCACTGGATTGTAGTTCTTCGGGAAAGACGACTGTGAAGGCGACAAAGGCGTCTCTCGCGTAGCAGCAGCATTTTCCACCACTGGAGCTGGTCGGAATTTACTTGCAAGGCTCGCTTGCTGTTCTTTCGTAGCTTGCGTCTCGCTTGTCTCTTTGCTGCGCACAAACGGCAGCCGCACCGTCAATGAATCTGCATTGGGTGGCGGTGTGCTTTGGGGACCAGGTACACCTCCAACACGAACCATCAACGATGGCTGCTGTCCGGTCCTGCCAGCACTGGCTCCCTGGAAGCTGAGCGAATCATTCTTTATCCGAAATACTGTTGTTTGCTGCTCATGTCCGCTGCCAGTGTCAGTACCTGTACTTGTTGTAGGTGCATTCTCAACTACCAGCGGTGGGAGGCACGGCGCCGTGGCGATCGCGCGTCGGAACGAACACTTGGTGCCGGCTTCGTTCGGTTGCCGTTTGCATTCCTGGCATCGGAATTTCAGACTCGGGTCGAACGGGATCTTTTCTAAATACTCGGGGTGGCCCTTGACAAAGTACTCGTGGTAGTACGTCTCCGGCACCATCGGCACCACCGCAGCAGAGGCTCCATCGTCGCTCTTGGGTACACTCGGCGGTGGCTGCTCGATCTCAATGAAGCCATGCGCCTGCAGGTTCTGGCGGAACGTGCACAGACTGCTCAGATGGTACTTGCTCTTGATCAGTTTCTGGAACAGCGCCGTGTTGAAAATCGAGAACGAGCGTCCAGCGGCATCCCAACTCACGATCGCCGGGTCCTCCTTCACGAGGATCAGGTACACTTTGCGCAGGAAGCGCGTGTCGCTCGCAGGCACGCCCATGGGGACAGGACAGGGGAGATGGCTGGAGGGAGACTGTTAAATGGCAGTAGGACGCGCACACACAGAGCAGCACACGTGGCCGTCTAGCGCAGGTGGAGCGGATCAAAATGCTGCGCACGATGTGGCCACAGAAGGACCTCACTCCACCGCCGTTCAAATGCAAGAGTGTTGGCGGGTGGGAGGACCGTTTCCAAAGAGCTTCTCGAATAGAAATCCCCTTCCTCTATATGACCTGTTATTTTTATATCTCGAATGTTTCTCAATCAATTCTGATTTCGATTTGTCTGTTAACAAAACTCTACGTTCTTATACTTGGTTAGATGACTGTTGTTGTAAAGAAGAGGTGAGGATGAGAAGGAGAGAGAGTGTTTGTCTCTTTTTGGTCGACTCACATCACCTGCACAACATGTCGCACGCCAATCGAACATTTTGCTGCGAAAAAGGGAAAAAATTGCAAAGTCGCTTGCATGAATGGAAATTGCTAGGAATGGGGGTTGCTTCAATCAGGGACTGTTGCAGACTACTTGTGTGCATATGACCCCTCATTTACGCGAGAAAGAAGAGCGAGGGGGTAAAGACCATCATTCTGCTCCTTCGCTAGACCATCATTGACTCGCACAGTGGCATCGCTGATGTTCCAAACTGGTCCTGCAGCAAAAACACCACACTCAAAAATGCTCAGTCTTCTGAGTATCCATTACCCCAGCAATGGGGTCAGAGGGAGAAAAGAAAAGTGCAGGTGCATGCATATAAACTACCAGTAGTGCAGGGGGGAAATTTGCTCCAGACGCCGGCAGGTGAGTCTCTATTCTCACTTGCCAATCGTTCTTTCTGGTTCTGTTTCAAGCAGAGCCCTAACCGCGCATGTCCATACAGTGAGTGAGTGTACTCAGCAAGCCAGGTTATGGTGCAAAGACGACTCGGATCGCAAACGATTACGCTAGTGGGCAACCAAAATGTATACTGCCATCGAAGGTGGCATACGTTATTGCGGGTCGGACACATAATCTTTCCTTCTCGCATGCATGTTCACCACCATTCTGGCTGCTTCTTCGCATCTTCATGCCACTGTGTGAAGTCTCATTGTTGATTGACGGAATGAAGATGACGACCAGTCTTGACTGATTCTTCATTTCGTGCCACTGTTTTGTAAGTCCGCGTGTGAGTTGAAGCTGTTTCTCTTTGTACTACCTCTCTTAAATACGAAGATCTCCTAGTGCGTTAACTCCGTCGATACTTCAAAATCTGCGTGCCCTCGGAGTGATGGTCTCGAAGATGATCATTTTATCCAATCGAATGACTGGATGCATCGTAAACTCACCACTTCGGTTCCTTGCTGTGAGATTGGACGCTGCTGATGACGGCAACGGGAGGCGTAAGCGCGCGTGCGTCCCATTTTCGATGAGTACTCACCGATCTTCGATCAAAATTTCATCAGATGAACGACACCTAAATGGAGACCAAAGGAGTGGTGGCGAATTGATTCATCGCATTCTCTGTGACCTAATGCACCTAGAGCAACATGAGTGCAGCTACCTGACCAAACAGTCCTTTGCGGCGATCGCTCGGTGGAAGAAAAGAAAACATGCATCGAAGGAGACACTGACCAAGTGACCATTTTCCGTGCCACTTCTGTCATGATTTGCTTTCTCCTCAGACTTCTTGGAATCAGACCGTAACCCTCCAATGGTTACACTCGAGTAACCCCTCAATAATGCCCCCCCATTCGTCGTCTTCGTCTTCGTCAACATCGCATTTTCGGAAACACAAGGACAGCAGCTCAAAGCTCTGGTGATATCTAGACTGGCATTTGATCTGGTGCTGCAGAAGCTTTTCGGAAACTCAAAGAGTCGGCAGATGCTTCTTGTTGCACAACAAAGACCATCGTCATCGCCCACTGCAAGCGCTCGGACTCCAATCTTAGTGTCTCCAACGCGACCATCGACAGTTGCGGCAATTCAGGCTAGAGACAAGCACTTGGTTGTATTGAGGCAGTTGCGGGAGACTGCACTGCACCAAAAGAAGCTACGTGTTGAACAGCAATGTGCTGAAGTAGAAACGGAAACTAGTGACGAGGGATCAGATGGTGCAATAGGAGTGAATGACAACAAGCTGGATAATAGTCGGCAAGGTGCAGACGAAGGCGTACAAGTCAAGGCAAGGCAGCTCGGGAGAACGATTCGAAATTATCCGTCGTTCGAGAGTCCGTCAAGAGATACGACCGGCGCTACAGGAGCAGGGCATATGTTCCGTCTGAAATGGGCTCAACCCATAGCTTTTCAAATGGAATCCATTGACGACTCAGTGTACAAGGAGTGGGCACCGTCGTTCCCAGATACGTCAGCGATGGTCGATTTCCTGTCGTCGTCGTCATTATCATCGACCCGCCTGCTTTTTGAGGAAAAGAACGTTTTGCTGAAAGAGAATCTGCGATCCGTGTGTTGCCAGCACCCGTTTCTTGACGGCTCGTACGTGACTCGTGGGTACAGTCAAGCAGAACGAGGTGGCGGAACGCCTTCTGATGACATGTTTACCAGCGATCATCCATCACCACTTGCGAGTACTCACGGCACTCGCGACTCGACTTTTGGCGGAGACATTTCGAGTTCGACTGCCGCGGCACAGCACGATGCCAGCGGTGCTGATAACATGACACTCGCCCAGTTTAGCGAAGCAAGGAGAAAGACAAATGGCCGAGGATCGAGTAGGCGACACCTCAATTCGTCGTCGAGTATGCAGCATCTGTTGTCTTCGTCTACGCCTACTTCACCCATCAACAGTGCAACAGCGATGAATCTAGGTCAAGTTGCATTCTCGAGGTCAAGTTTTGTGGCAGAATCAAGTTTCCTCATGGATCGCAAGGGAAACCAGAAGCAAATGGAGATCCTGTCACCAAATGCAGAAGGGGATAATGAAGAGGATAGTAGTGATGACAGCGATTTTGAAGGAGCATTTCGGTCTCCAGAGACACAACGTGAGCATGGTCGGAATCAAGACACGGCAAAGAAATCATTGTGAAGAGATATCTTGAAGCATCAATTCCGTGTGCGGGTTTGTCCAGCCATGCAAAGGGTTTCCAGGCAGACAAAAATACGTCGCAGCTCCAGGGTTTATCAGGTCCAAATGGAATAAACACTGGGATGCACAACAGCCATGTGCCTGTGCCGTTGCGCATTGATCTGCAGCGCAGAATGGAGGTGGTGCTTGGAGCGCTCAAGATGAGGCCGAAAGCGAAGTTGGATCTCGTACTCAAGTACACACATGTAGATTACTACGATCGCTTCCAAATGGCTGTTGTCCTTTGGGAACAAGCTCTGCAAAGCGAGAAGTCGCGATGGCGAGCTTGCGGAGATTAGATTTGAATTGGTTGTGAGCGACCCTCGACGTCACTTTCGATCGCTTTCCACGCATCGACTGAAAGAGCAAAAGGAACGCGATGCATTGTTTTGCCAGCTCAACTATACATCCGATACATGCCGTGAAGCACTGACGGAGTTAGAGAAGCAGTGCGGAGACAAGGTGTATTACGAGGACCGGTTGTACGTTGACAAGATGAAAAAGGACTACACAGAGCTGCTTTTCGAGGTTGAGCAGGAGCGACTGCGGCTGATATACAATGGCGTGCACCCATCCCTGTCGTCAGACGATACCAACGATGAACGCGAACCGAGCTCCCACCGCCCATTTACAGCGCATGACCAATCTGCAGCGTTGCCAGCAACTTCAACGCGACGGAAAAGTTATAACCCGAGTGTATCTGGTGGATCAGCGCCACAAATGTTGACTGTCAACAACAACGACGCAGATAGGAATGCTCACGATGAAGCATTCTTTCTATCGGGGCTGCCACATCTCCCGGTGCACGCCACCGACTATCGAATCCTCAAGAGTCCATTTTCGTATCAATTGGCGAGCAAAAGCATCTAGAGGAACAAATAGCAGCGCAAGAGAAGCAGCGACAAGATGGTCTTCGCGTCGCTGAGGAAGAACAAGAGCACAGAAGGAAGAGCTCGCACGGAGCGAATCATCGAATGGCGATGCAAGTGAAGCTTCACCGGCAGATTGAGCTCGATGAGCTAACACAACGTCTTCAAACGCAACAGAGTAAGGAAGTTTCAAGATCTGGAACTCGGAAAAGCAGCAGTGCTCAAGAGTGTAGTATCAAACAGCAACATGAGCTTCGTTCGGCGACGACAACGGCGGCAAGAGAAAAGGAGAAATCTGCGGCGGCGTCCGATCTCGCCTTGTTGCAGCACGCTCTTCATCATTTTGTTCATCGACCAAAAGATTAGCCAAATGCTGCGAATAATCGCAGCGTTCCAAATGCTCGAGACAAATACCTCGTCGATGTTGCTGGAGGTGTTGTGTGTGTGTTTGTGTGCTAAACGCACGTGAAGAACGATCAGGGTCGGTGACATGCTGACCTTTTGATGTGAAACTTGTCCTCAATCGTCTTGCACGGGATCCTGAAAGGTTCCACTGCAAATGTTTCATGCAATAAGGAAGTTTCGCCAAGCAACACTGGGGGCATTTGAATATCGAATACAGTGAATGCCAAGACGAGTTTACTGGAAAACTCCAGTGGTCACATGCCAACATTTATGGAATCATTTGATTCTAGCGCAGCAAAACAATTTTGCGACTTGTCTCCATGGAGGGCGAACGTCTTCACAGAATGAGTTTGGACAGCTGCTCGCCGACAAACTGTCGACTGCACACACTAACAACGCCAGTATCGTATCACCGTAGAGCAAACCATTTCACTGCAGCAGACCATTTTGAGTGTTGAGGAACATAAGCTGGAGAAATTCTTCTGATAACAATGACATTTGCAAAGTCTCTGCTGCGGCCCATGTGTGTGACACCCCTTGGCTCGTTTCTCTCCACCACTCAGATCTCTTCGTTAGTGGATAACTGAGACGGCCCACATGCACTTTGATGACACGCAAGGTACACTCTCGCCTCGCAGCATTCAGTTCCATTTCCGATTTCGCCGCCGCCAGAGAGGAAGGAGAAGACAAGAGGCGCGATGCCCAAGACACGCGTCTCCTACTTCTACCACCGTACGTGGCTGCATGTGCGCATTGCTGGCAAGTATAAGGAGACTGAGGGTACCTTGTTGTGGTGAATGATCTCGGTTGTTCAGCGGACGAGGGGCATTTCTACTATGGGCCAGGTCACCCCATGAAGCCGCACCGACTGAAACTGACGCACCACTTGGTCGTCAACTACAATCTGTACCGCAAAATGGACATTTTTGTACGTGTGCATCCTGCGGGGACACGGAGTACAGCATAACATGCGCTTATGTCATTTGTGTGTGTGTGCTTCGCTGTGGCGCTGTAGGAGCCGCATTGGGCATCTGCAGAGGAAATGAAAGCCTTCCACGCTGCCGAGTACATTGATTTCCTGCAGCGCGTGAACCCCGACAACCAGTTCCAATTGCGCGCCGACGTCGAAAAATGTGCGTTTGACTTGAATCTGATGCGAAACCATGCGCGTTGTGTGGGGTCGGGCTCTGACGCATGCTGTTTTACGTGGATGCAGTCGGAATGGGCGAGGAAACGGATAACCCGGTGTTCGATGGCCTCTTCAACTTTTGCCAAATCTCGGCCGGTGGTAGCATTGGTACGCATGGACATCGGAAGAACCACTGTGTGATATTTTGGCTTTTGACGATTAACAGGACCACTTTTGACTCCTTTTCGCTGTTTCAGATGCGGCAACGCGCTTGAACCACGGGCTCTGTGATATTGCGATCAACTGGGCTGGCGGTCTGCACCACGCCAAGAAGTCCGAAGGCTCGGGTTTTTGCTACGTGAACGACATCGTGCTCGGGATCCTGGAGCTGCTCAAGTACCACCCGCGCGTGTTGTACATCGACATTGACGCGCACCACGGCGACGGCGTGGAAGAAGCGTTCTACGTCACGGACCGCGTCATGACGGTCTCGTTCCACAAGTACGGCGACTCATTCTTCCCAGGCACAGGGGACATCTCGGTGCGAATGGCGGTCTCTTGGTAGTGAAACCACGTCTTGAGCTGTATAATGACTCAAACCCCCTGCTGTTTCGCCTACTATCTTCACAGGATACTGGAGCGAGGACGGGCAAGCATTATGCCGTGAACTTCCCGCTGTTTAGCGGTATCAACGACGAAAGCTACACGAGCGTGTTCAAGCCAGTGATCCAGAACGTGATGGACACTTTTCGTCCAGCAGCCGTCGTGCTGCAATGCGGTGCAGATTCAGTGGTTGGAGACCTACTGGGGCCATTCAATGTCACCACGAAAGGTGCGGTTGTGGCTACCGGTAGCGCTATTGCATCCCGAACGAAGCTAACCTTCCATTGTTCGAATAGGTCGTGGAGAGTGTGTCCGTTTCGTGAAAAGCTTTGGACTCCCGACGCTCGTGCTCGGTGGTGGTGGGTATACGATCCGCAACGTCTCGCGAGCGTGGACCCACGAGACGTCGGTGCTCCTGGACGAAGAAGTGTCGAACAACATCCCTTACAACGATTACTTTGAGTACTACGCGCCAACGTTCCAGCTGCACCTCGAGCCAGACCCGACGCTCAAGAATGCCAACTCGAGAGAATACCTCGAGGCGACAGTGTATGTACCTGGACGATTACCATCAACGTACTCAAGGTGTCTAAAGTATATTCTTGACATATATCATACCGCTAGGATGGAGATTTGTGAGAATCTGCGCACGCTCACTGGTGCGCCAAGCGTTCAAATGAGCGAAATGCCACCAAGCGCCATGATCCGTGAGGCAGACGAAGACGCGATGGATCCAGATTCGCGGCCAGCAAGCGACGGCAAACGACAGCACGACACAGAGTTTTATGCAGACGACAAGGTAACTTCCACCGAGTGTACTTGTATGCGCTGATTGTGCAGGCGCTGATTGATTTTATGTGAAACGCTGCATGGTTTGCTGTGATAGGACCAACGGGGCAGCGAAGATGGTGCGGACGACGAAGCTGCGGCATCCACGGCAATCCCAATGGACGTCGATTAAGCAGTGAAGAGCGCGCTCAGTCTGTCAGCTCCATCAACCGCATCTCGCTCTATGCAGTCTATCAAATATGTAAACGTGCTTGGAATCGTGGTTACACTCCAAGCAATCGTTCTCCAGGCAGGAAGGAATACCACAAGTTTCTTTCGGTGAATTTCGTGGGTGGTGGTGGCAGTGCCACAGGATGCTGCTGCACAACAGGGACTTCTCGCAATGCGTGCGTCCGAGAACCAAGCGCTTTCCCAAAGCGTGCGCCATCCAATCATGATCGACAAATCTTGAAACGACACAAAATGTGTCGAACATGATGGACAATCGAGCACATCACCGGATTGACAGTTTACCAGAATAGAGAGATCTGAAGCTTCTTTTAGGCACTTCAGTTCATTCTAGGAAGACACTTTGAATACTGAACTGTCTAGTAATAAAGTTGACCCAAGCATCAAATTTTGATGCTAGGACCAAGTGTCCTGCATTTTGCATTCTGCTCACGAAATGGACCGAGTATTGTGCGTCGAGTCTAATGGTCCTTGCTCTGTGCATGCGATGCGATTGCCTATTGCGCGTGTTCGTTTCAGCCGACTGGACATGGAAATCCCAATCCCAAGAAGCCGGAGATATGGCTCCACGCGCAGGATGCACGCGCCTCGATCCAATCAACGAGGCTCTGCCAACTCCTCGTCTTCTTCGTGGCACGCGCGCGTCCAATGGACTCAAAAGCGTATCAACACAGGAAAGATGACACCACGCTGCAGATGAACAAAGCGCGGCCACCGAAGAGCTTCGTACAGTACACGAATGCGCGCCGAGGTCCACGACATCTTCTCACAGGCGCACGGAACGTCATGCTTCATTTTGGTGTGTCCACAGTGGTCCCGTCATTTTTAATTTTGCTGTTCGATGTGGGCATGAATGCATGGATGCTGACGGAGATGGCGTCGTTTTGCTTGGTGCATGCGTCAGGAATGATTGCTCAAAACTCGTCCACTCGCTGGCCCTCATGCATGCGCGGCTGTGCCGCCAGCGCCTGCGTACGCATGCATTCAGCGCGCCACTGTGACGAAGTTGGTAGACACGTGACAGACCATGCAGCGTCAAATACACTCACCTGTACACAGCGAATGACTCGCCCGCGATCAGATGATCAAGATGCTGCTTCGTCATTCGACATGCAGCACCGCATTCGCCAGAAACCAGAAATAAAAGAAACGGAGCATGCCCATGCGCCGCGCAATAGACCAGGAACGCGACCGACACCATGCAGCCATCCTACCAACATTCTTCTACTCAAGAGCTTCAGTGCTTCAAAGACACGAACGCGTTTCTTTTCTGCATGGGGAAAAGTCTCATACCGCGCTTCTTTCTCTCGTCTCCGTCCTATCCAGACAGCAGTAAAAAGCGTCAAAATATGCACACAAAATACACACACCCGAATACACGCACGCACGCTTGCTGCGTCCATGGCGTGCGTCCAGCAGAGCATGCGCGTGTCCGATGGTACTGTGGTCGGCAGATCAGTCAACAATTGCATTTCCGCCCACATCCGAAACGCGACGCCCGCCAAAATCGCCAATATCCCCGCCGCAAATTCAACCGCGCGCCTGGCCACCAAACGCGCGCCTTGATTGGCTCAGCGCCACACTCACGGCGCGTGCCGCTCCGTCGGCTCACCAGATTCCTGCCCGCAGGCCACGCGCCTCCGCTTTGACTAATCGCGTCCCGCGCTCGTCATTCGCATCCTCCGCGATGTCTTAACAGCGCGTGCTGTCGTGAGCCGCCTTCAAGGCACGCTCTCGTCCATTTCGGCGGTTCCTGTCGTGCCTTCCTTTTCATGCGCCTGTGTTGATGCATGAGCGTGCGACCTGGGCATTCCAGCGGTCAAGAGCCACGCGCTTTGGCTCGAATCGGCGACGGCGCGACCGCTGATTGGCTAAATCCTCGCCATCACGATGACGTATTTGACCATTTTCGATCCAGAAAGCGATGTGATGATGTGAATGAATGTGCAAGATGCGATGCGGATATGGATCGGAGTTTGAAGCAAAAAGTGAAGTCAGCGATTCCGTCGATCCAGCAGACGATGTCGCACCAATGAGACGAAACAATGATGAGATCGAATAATAAAGGCATTGTTGCCAAGAAGAGGTCAGCGATCTATTAAAATTGGAAGGTGATGCCATTCTTGAATAGGAAATAATCGAATCCTTTTAAAATAAATCATAAATCATGCCATCGTATTTAGAAGGGTAAGATTATTAGAAAGAGACAAAAATTGTACCTGCAACAGAAGAACAATCGACATCCTGTGAAGCCTTGATGATAAAGGATGCCGGCTCTCTTTCGTTTGACCTCCAACTGGATAGTTTTGTGGCTGCTTCAACATGCAAGCGAAGGCGTTGAAGAGGCGGCCGCAATCACCCTCAACATCAATTTATAAAGGACACTGACAGCTGTGTTGCCTTGGATCCACCAAAATGCACGGAGACGAATTGCTGCAAGAGAAAACATGCTAGAGGAGACACTATTGAGAATCTGTCCGACCTTTTGTCCGATTCCTCGTTCTCTTGGGAACTGTGACGACCAAGGTGTGCATTTTTGTGCGGCTTCTCCACACCTGCAACAGAAAACCTATCGCCTAGTAGACAGCGCACAGCAATCGCGCACTCCCGTATGCTGCTGCTCATCTTCCTTCCTCCCGTCTCTGCTTTCTTCTCGCTCAGTCCGAACGAAATGCGCGTGCCTCAGCGACCTGGACCGTCGGGATCGCCACGCGCCGTTGCTTCCTTTTTTTCAAGAGTGTGTGTCCAACTGGCAGGTCCACGCGCAAGGCACGCGTTCCGGCACTAAATTAGCCAATCATAAGCTATGAAGGCACGCGTTTATGACACCATCAGCCAATCAGGTGTCGCCAGCGTCGTGGTGTTACGGTGGTGAGCTCTGTTTTTCGACAAACAGTCTCGGTTGCGTGCATGAATGATGTCGGTCCGACACGCGCCTCCCTTGCATCTCTATGCGATGGGTGCTCTTTGTGCCTGCGATACTACCGCCGCATGTGCGCACCTCTGACTGAACGACGAGAGTGCGCACTATCCAAAATGACCACTAAGGCACAGATCGCGTTCCTCCTCAACCCCGCTCCTGCGAGCAGCAGCAAGCGCCACAGCCACGGCTTCCACCCGTATGCGCGCGCGCCGACGTCGCCCGTGGCCTCGACGGTGATGGCGACGACGCGCGACGTGTGCAGCCCCATCGCGTCCGGCACCTTCTTCTCGTCGCCGCTTATGCTGCTCGGCGCCTGCATCGCGCCACTCGAAAAGGTGAGCGTGACGGCGGCGACGAAGTCCACACACCCGAAGATCGCGCCGCTCCTGGCCATGAGCGCCAGCGACGAGAGCAGCGCCTCGTGCTCCAGTGGCACGAGCGACAACGAAGTCGAAGACATTGAAGAAGAAGAAGAGGAAGCCGCTAACTCGGAGAGTCACGACGATGACGACGACGAGACGGAGACGAGCAGCACGAAGGCTGGCGCCGCATCTGCTTCTGGAAAAGTGCGCAAGGCGCGCACGCCGCCATGCCAGGTGGACGGCTGCAAGAACATCGCGGTGTCGCGCGGCTGCTGCGTGCGCCACGGCGGCGGCTCGCGCTGCACAGTCTCGGGCTGCAAGAACCGCGCCAAGCTGTACAAACGGTGCTTCCAGCACGGCGGCTTCAAGACGTGCTCCGCCGACGGGTGCACACGCAAGGCGAAGCGGTACGGCCACTGCTGGTCGCACGGCGGCGGCCGCATCTGTGAGATCCCGGACTGCTCCAAGGTGTCGACGCAGGGTGGTCTCTGTTGGGCCCACGGCGGCGGTAACCGCTGCCGCCTCGAGGGTTGCAGCCGCCGCTCGTACCAGAAGTACGGCTACTACTGCATCGATCACGCGTCCTTGCACACCACCGAGGGCACACAAGACACAGCAACGAGTGCCCAAGTATAAAGTGTGCACTTCAAGTATGTGTGGATGCGTGACCTTATTTAAAAGAGCCTCCTCTTCAATGGAAGGATGCCTGCTTCGATGTGATAATATACTGCTTGTTTGCCAACAGAAATGCACCACCAATTAGTCCTCAGAGCTGCAGCAATTGTCCTTTTGAAGTGGACACTGACAAATAGTAGATCGGCTCGTGTACGGTGCAATCCATTTTGGATCCTATTCCTTGCTGATCATGCAGCTCCTCAATCACGTAGCTCCCTGCACTTGCTGTTGCAGCTGAGGTTGAAGTTGAGATGGCTGCTGATACGGACACGTGCCTTTGTTGTGACCCTCGGCGCGATGGCACTTGTGGCACTTGTAGATACCGCGCTTGCGGTCCTGGAGTGGCCGCGTGCGCACGCGTCGCTTCTTCTGCTTACTGGCTGGCCGTTCTCGTCCATCTACTGGAGCATTCGCATTCACGTGGCCGTCCTCGTTGCCATGGCCACTGCGTGTTGATGACATCGCTGTTGATGCCTTGGGAACGAGCCGAGCGGGACGAAGACTCGGGTCGCGCACGATCGATTCCTCGAGCGGGAGCTCCAAGTATCGGCCTTTAAACGACGAGATGTAGTTGCGCACCAGGTAGCACTCGTCAAAGAACTCGTAGCACTGACTCGGGTGGATCTGGTTCGGAGGATGCAGACCATTGTGAGAAGACGGCTGGAACGGCAGCACTTTGTGGAGCGCCGCGAGCATGTGGCGGCACGGGATGCCCCACTGCATGCGGAACGCGCACGTGCACGTGCGGTGCTGTAAATCAACGCGACGCTGTCGGATCTGCGGCTCGTTCGCGTTCCACACAAACGCCAGGTGCGGCGTGCTCATCACGACGTTGTACATGTGCACGCGCGTGAGCTCGTCCTGCATCATGCGCTCGGCTTCGGGCGTCACAACACGGTGTGCGCGCTCCCAGGTCACGGCGCGCTCGTGGCGCTGGAACGTACCGTTCATGAGTATGAGCGTCATGGCCTTGAAGAACTCGTACGGCGACTGGCTGTGCGGCGCAAGCCCCATGTTCTGGCCGTGGTCCACCTGCGCCAGCAACGTCGTGTGCCAGCCGTAGAGCTTGCGCAGCGTCACGTACGGGAACAATGCCCAGTGCTTCGGGTCCAGTTGCTTCGCATACTGCGCGGCCGCAGCGTTCACCTGACTCAGTTGATGCAGCGCCATAAAGTACTCGTTCTCGGTTTCGGCCAGCTGCGCCTGCCACACGAGCGGCTCCTGCTGGTCGGACAATGCGATCGCGTCATTCTGCGCCAACGCGTCCACCAAATGCTGCATGCAGTGCATCACATGCGGGATCTGCAGCGCCACGCACGACGCCGAGACCGCATACCTGCCATTCGTGTACAATGGAAATCGCCGCAGCGGGAACCCGTGCGCAATCATCTTGTCGAGGAACCACGTCCAGTGCTCCTGGGTCTCCTCAGGCACAAGCGCGATCGCGTGGATAATTGGATTCAGGTTCCCGTCGCGACCAACAAGCAGCAGTTCCGTGCCGTTGTACGCGTTTGGATGCTGCATTTCGACGCTGTCAATGCCGAGCACGGACTGATCGTTCCAGACACCCGTCGGATCCATCGCGAGCACAGCACGCAAGAAGCAGCCCTCATCATCACGCTCCACAGTGCTCATCACGTGCGGATTCAGCGCACTCATCTGCGCCAAGTACGACGGCAGGCACTGTGTCGTCGTCTGGTCCTGAGTCAACGATGATGCTGCTGCGTTGCCTGGATTACTTGCGTTGTTAAATTCGCCATTTTGCTGCTGAAGCTGCTCGCTTTTGGTCAGTTCGTCGAGTAAATCCGTCTTTGCCTTGTAGACCATGCTCTTGCTGCACACGAGCTTTTCCTGTGCTTTGAGCCGCTCGACGAGCACGGCAGAGGACACGCGCGCATCATTCTGCACGGCCGATTGCAGCAGCATGCTGTTCTTCAGTTGCCGCGCCGTAGGCTTGGCCGTGCTGCTGCACTGAGCATCGTGATGAAGTGTCCCGGACGTGACGTACCAGTACCTTCCACGCCTTCCACCGTTCTCCTCTGTGCTATTCGCTTGCCGCTGCTCTTTCCCGTTGCTGTCCTCCGCTGGCCGCATGCGTTTCCTTGGTCGCGAGCACACGGCGTTGATAAGCCACGAGCACGGCGTCTCACTCGAGCACACAAACTTCTTGTAGCTGCCGCCACTCGTGGCTACAAGCGCGCGCGTGCCGTGCTGCAGCGCCAGGTCCTGGATGAACGCCGTGAGCTCCTTGCCGTGATACCACTTCATCGCCTTGAGCGCGCGCCACTGCGCGTCTACTTGCGACGTTGGCGGCGTCTGCCTATGCGTCTCTGATGCTGATGTCGATGGCACAGTTGCCGTGCTCGCGGATAGTATTGGCGATAGGGATACTGCTGAAGGCGGACTCGTCATTGCGCCAGGTGCATGAATCACGCCATTGCCATTGGCAGCTACAGGAAGACCAGACGGTGGCGCGTGCACAATGGGGATGATGGGCTCGTGCGCAATGGAAGTGCTGTGGCTCAGGTGGTGGATCGCCTGCGGCGGGTACATCAGCGCATGCGCTGCTGCATGTTGCTGTTGCTGTTGTGCGCGCATGTCGGACGTCGCCTTTGCCGCCATTTTCCACTTGGCGACGACGCAATAGAATAGAGGGAAATGGAAACACAAGGGCGACGGCTCTCCATTTTTCAAAATCCGCTGCAGGAAAAGCGTAATCGGATTTTCAAAAACGGTAATAAAACCTCGGCATGAGTGCGATCATAACCTTGATCCAGAGGGTGCAAAATAACGCTGTCAATACTCTTTGACTTTCACACAATCGTTACAACAACACAGCAAATCTGAGAAAAGTTGCAAAGAGCAACATCAACTGAAAAGAAAATTGCAGCAAGTTATTCAATCAATGACTGCCAAGAAGCACAAGAAAATCAACGTTGCGGCGGTGTTTTTTGCGCAGTCGCAGTTAGATCAGCGGAGGGAGACGCATTGCTCTGGTTATCTGCTACCAGCCGAGTCCTAGCTGTGCTCAAGTTGAGTGTCACGCATCATTTCGCGATAATATTAGAGAATTTGTTTGAGATTTGTTGCTTCTTTCTGGCTGTTCAGTTGCTGGAATGCATGGGCAACTTCAGAGCAACATACTCGATTAAAGTTGCTGTTAGAACTGTAAGGTTGCTGTAAATTCCGTTGCATTGTTCTAATTGAAGTCGCAGCATCGAGTGTCGTAAAATAAAGAACTTGGATTGGAGACTCGTGCAGTGTGCACTCGTCTGGTTGTCCTGTGACCACATGCAAAGGACAATGCGGAATGCCGTTCCAGTTGTCTTTATGAGAATGCGCTGTAATACACAGCAAGTCTGGGTGGACGACGCAGGGTAACTGACCGATATATGTAAGTGGAAGATGAATGGCTCTAAGCAGGTGGTGCGTATGGAGTTTGCCACACAACAACTACAGCAGTTCGTGGGATGCAAACCGAGGTCGTCCAAGCTGGTTATAATTCACTGCTGCATATATTTGCTTTCTTTTTCTCTCTTTCATTCGCTCCGCTCTTGCATATCCGAAAAGCACGTTTACATTTACACAACGATGACGCATTCGCTTGCTTTATTGAACTTTACGCTTCGTCGTCGCTTTGCGAGTCGTCGCTGTCGCTCGTGCTGTCGTCGCTGTAGTCGCTGCTGTCGCTGTTGCTGTCGTCGCTCTCGCTGCTGTCATCGGACGAGTCCGAGTCCGAGCCGGAGGACGGCAGCTCGCACACGCCGTAGGTCTCGTTCTTGCGCACGCAGACGCCGCCGTCGCGGCACGGGTACATCGCCGGGTCGATGCTCGCGTTGTACGCGCACTGCTGGCCCATGGGCGTGATGTACAGGCGCGACGGACTCTTGTGAACGCGCAGCTCGATGTGCGCCTCCTTCGCGTAGCCGACGGCGGCGACCAGCGCGAGCGCGAGAACGGTGAACGCCTTCATTCTGAGGTGGGGGGGCTTCTGCTGGTGGTGGCTTCAATTAGGAAATGCGCCTGTGAGGGTACGATGCGGAGGTGGGTTCGATCTGCTAGCACTGAGATGATTCATGAGATGCAACAAATGGCAATAGAAGGTGAGGTAATGCGAAAGAAGGGATAAAAGGTGGGTTCAGTGGACTCGTTTCTTTATTGTGTAACGAGAGACAGACCGTGTTTTGTGAATGTATGGTGCGAGAGTGAACCTCACAACAAAATGTGTGAGAAAAGTCAGTGACGGTCATTTACTTTTTTTAACTGACGATGGATTTTGAAAACACGGTGTGTTGATGATGAAATTGAACCTTGTTTTGGAACTGATTTATTCAATCTGAGAGGATCAGCAACAATCGGACTCTGGCAACGCGTACCCTGTGAATGTCAACGCACAAATCTGATGCAAACACTGCACAATCGTATAAATGACGGACAATCCTGCTGCACCTCTCGCAAGACACCACAACAACACCTCTCGAGTTTTCACCTTGGATCAAAGTGCAAAAAAGTGGTGGGTTCATTACGGCTTACTCTAACACTGCTACATTGTTCACGTGCGTATCCGCTGCTCATGGCTTTTCGCAGACACCGTAAGTCGCGTTCTTGCGCTTGCACACGCCACCGTCGCGGCACGGGTACTCGGCTGGGTCGATCTTTGGATCGTATGCGCACTGCTGTCCCATGGGGGTGATGTACAGCTTCGAATTCGAGTGCACGCGCAGCTGGATGTGCGTCGATTCGCTGGCGCCAGAGACGACGGCGGCGAGCAGCGCGAACGCGAGGACAGCAAAGCTCTTCATTCTTGGATCTTGTGGAGGGTGCTGGTCTTGGTCTGGGTGCGTGCTTGGAACTCAATTAAGAAATGCGCCTCAGCAGCCACAAAGCGGAGCTCATGCTGTGCCCTTCGAGTTGAGGTGTGCAAGAGATGATTTGAGAAGGGTGTGAGGAAATTACAAAAGAGGTTCATCTGCAAGGTACGTGCATAGAAAGCGGTGTAGCAGAGGATGTTGTATGCTGCTTTAACGGGACGAATGAGAGAAACTGAACCGTGTTTTGCACAATACGAGGGAGATGGGATCCCGAACTTGTCGCAACAGAGTGAGCAAGAGGAGTCAGAACGGTCATTTATTTCTTTTAACTGACCGATCAGTCCCAAAACGCGGTCTGTTTGGACCCGGAGAGCACCTCATTTTGCTACTGATTTATCAATTATGCAAGGCTCGCAACATCATGCACACCAACAACAAATGTCCTGTGAGTTTCAATCGGAAGAGCCTTAATCAATGCTCTATAACATGATAAACGACTGATAAATTACGACCCACGAACAAAATTCGTCGGTGACACCTTAATTCCATTCTGACTCGAATTAAAAAGGGCTCTCGACACCCAAAAGAAGGAAAAATGCAAATGATAAAAATGGGTTCATGACTTACTTACTACAATGGGGGAGGCTATATGTTCGTGTGAGCTTGCGTGTGTGTGGTGGATATCTACATGATGCTTGCTCTTTCAACCGCGTCAACTCAGACTGATGGCGATCACGGCCGCCACGGCCGCGAGCCCGCCGGCCGTCAGCGTGTCCTCCTTCGCCTCGCGGCGTAAGGACTGCAGGTACTGGTTCTCCTTGCGCTGCACGAACGTCATCTTGCACGGCTTGGGCGCCTTGCGGATGAATGCGTTCAGCTCCTCCATGGACAGGTACCGAACTGTGTACCCATCGACGTACCGGAGTTCAAAGGACGAGTCGACGCCAGCATTCTTGAGCGACCCAGCGCACGATTTCACGTACAGCGGAGGTGGTGGCGGCGCAAACTCGAACGGGATGCCGTGGCTGATGCTGTGCGCGAGCTTGAGACTCGCCATCTTCTCGTCAAAGTTGGCCTCGTTGATCTCCTCGCCACGCGCGCGCACGAGCACGTCGCCGGGACGCACGTCAGCGCGCGTGGTCTTGGTCACGATCACGCGGCGCGACGTCTCCTCGATGCCGAACGTGACGCCGAGCGCCGCGTCGCCCCAGTGGATCGTCTGCGGAGTCGAGCGCACCGCTGACGCCTTCATGCGCACGAGCTCCAACCCGATGCTCTCGCCGTCCCACGCGTACTGCACGATGAGGTCGTCGCTGCCGTCCGTGGCCACGAAGCTGTGGCACTGCGAGCGGTCCTCTCGGGTCGCCATCTTCGCTGCGTTGTGGGTCTTGCGGTGCTGGAATTTACGAATGTGCGTGTACGCGGCGCACTGTGGACGCGCGTGTGCTGGAGTTTGTGGAGAGATCCGGACGCGCGTGTGCGTAGAGCGATGTAATGGCGGCGCTGGTGTATTTCGTGAATGAGTTTGTCGCCTGTCGATCTGTCTATTTGCGTCTTTGTGGAGAGGATGATAAAGACAGGACCAAATATGCGGATATACGTATAGTTGAGATTGCAGACATGCGACAGAAGGCGCGTATACTGGACTTGTCATGGAGACAGCCAGATTAAAATGAATTTCTGGTGCAGTGTCGTTATACGGACAGATGTACAGAGAGTGTTGATACTGTACGGCAGTATCCGGAAGAGCGAACCCAAAGTAGGGTACTTCCTGGGAAATCTCATGCACTCAGCGTTTTGGGCACATTCAAGTTTACAGTACGACGTAAATTGTATTGGATAAAATAGTGTGGAATTGAATCAACTATCGTATTTAATCAATGCTGTAATAGAAGGATTTGTCTATCGTTAATTTCAGTAATATGTGGGTTTATTTCTGTCTTCTAAAGCCGTTACGAACCAATTGTACCACCAGCAACAGCAATTGGTCACTGGAGCGAACTCACAAAAAAGGCAAAATGCACTGGTTGCGTCGGAATCGCGGCGCGCTGCGCGCATTGACGCAGCCACGCACGACGAGAACGCGGCTCCAAGCTCCAGATCCGTTAGCTGAAACACTTCTTCGTCATGCTCCTGCACTGTCCTATGCGATGCTGTCGCCGTGGTGGTCGACGCAGTCGCGTACGTTCGCGATGCACGCGTCGATCCTGAGCCAAATGGATTTGTTGGCGAACCGCTACGACGAACTGTCAAACGAACTCTCTAAGTGCGTGCATGCAATGCATGCTTGTGCATATGGCGGTTGCGTGTAGATTCACTGTGTGTCTTGTTTGTAGCAATGATGGGAGCTTCTCGGCGGAGAAAATCACCAAGTTGTCGATCGAAATGGCGGACCTCGAGCCCAAAGTGCTCGCCGTCAAGGAGCTGCGCGCCAAGCAGGCGGCTGTCAAGGAACTCGACGAAGTGCGTATGCATGGATCATTACTTGCGTATGCGTATTTCACATTGCTAAGCTGGTTATATGTGTAGATGATCGCAGAGCAGGCGGGGGAAACCGACCCGGACGCGATTGAGCTGCGCGTCATGGCAGAAGATGAGCGCCGTGAGTTGTTGGCCGAGATTGAGGAACTCGAAGGCACCGTCACGGTAAGTGCCGTGCGCAGTAACGACGTGCTAATGGGTTGTGCTTTATACATCATATGCATTTGTGTAAATGTGATGTCTGCGTAGCGTTTGATGCTGCCGCGCGATGCGGACGACGACAAGAGTTCGATGCTCGAGATCCGCGCGGGCACAGGCGGCGACGAGGCGTGTCTGTTTGCGAACGACATTCTGAAAATGTACCAGAAGGTGGCGCTCGCCAAGGGCTGGAACTTTGAGATCCTGAGCATCACGGAGACGGATCTGGGCGGCTGCAAGGAGTGCGTGTGCTCGATCACTGGCCGCGGCGCGTACGGCCGCATGAAGTTCGAGAGTGGCGTGCACCGCGTGCAGCGCGTGCCCGTGAACGATGTGCGCGTGCACACGAGCGCGATCTCGGTCGTCGTGTTGCCCGAGGTCGAGGCCATCGAGATGGAGATCGACCCGAAGGACCTGCGCATCGACGTGTACCGCGCGAGTGGTGCTGGTGGGCAGCACGTCAACACGACCGAGAGTGCCGTGCGCATCACGCATTTGCCCACGGGCATCGTGGCTGCCGTGCAGGACGAGCGCTCGCAGCACCAGAACAAGGCCAAGGCGATGAAGATCTTGTCGGCGCGCGTGTACGACGGCATCCGGCGCCAACGCGACGCCGCGCGCCACGATTTGCGCGCGTCGCAGATCGGCTCAGGCGATCGCTCCGAGCGCATTCGGACCTACAACTTCCCGCAGAGCCGCATCTCGGACCACCGCGTCAACGTCACGGTCTTCGGCATCGAGCGCATGCTCAACGGCGAGCACTTGGACGAGATCGTGGACGCGCTCGTCGTCCAGGAGCAGAACACGCTGCTCCAGCAACTAGAGTAACCCCGTGCAACCCATGCATCACGCAATACATGCAATTTGTAACGAAACAAACAACCATGGGTGTGCTTTTATACAGGACGCGTCAGAGCAAACCATACAGCAAGAAAAGTAACCCATTTGACCATTATGAACAACTTTTTTGTGTGTGCGCATGTCTGCACATTGCGCGTCGCATTACCAACAAGTCTTGCATTCAACTTTCAAATAAATAGACTACTACCGCATCCATCATCATCATTATGTACCTGCCTGCTGCTGCTACCGGCACCTTCTGGCCATATACGCACATTTATGCACTCTGCGGCAGCTCACCAACACGCACGTCCTGCAATGTGGCGAACGAGAACCTCCGGTCGTCCTTCTTGCTCGGCTTCTTCTTGAGCTTGAAGCTCGAGCCGCGGCCGACAGCGGATACGTCGCCACTGCTGCGGCGGTTGTCGAGCAGCGGCATCTTCTGGTACGACGTGAGCGCGGCGTACGGGTTCTTGCGACGCTCGTCCGCGTACTGCGCACCGATCTCGAAGAACGTCGTGAGCAACTCCAACAAAGTACAGCGCTGCAAAAAGCACCGCTCAAGCTGCAGCCGATTGCACAGGTTGAGCCGCAGCATGAGCTTGACGAAAAACACGTCGAGCTCGTTCGCGCGCTCCTCGAGCTTGCTCTTGGTGTGCAGCAGGTGCTTCTTGGGGAACTTGTCGTGCTCAAAGCCCTGCAGGAAGTGGCATCTCTCCGTACACGTCTTCCCGTTCGCGACCACCAACTCACACAGCCGCGTCCAGAACTCGCGGATCTCGCTGTAGCGCTTGATCGCATGCCACACCATGCGGCCGCACGTCACCTTGAGCACGTAGAGCCACGTGCCGTCGGGCGCCACGCGCAGCTCCGCGATGCTCACGTGCAGCGTCGTCAGGTCCGACACGTCCAGGCGCACACTCGCGGCTCCAGCGTCGCATGAGAGCCGCTTGGAGCTGCGCAGCGCGTCGATGTCGATCACAGGCTCCGGGTCGTACATGTTCGGCATGTTTGTGTACGTTCGAGTTGTCGAACTTGCAGATGTTGACTTGCTAAACCTGTTTGTTTGTGTATGTTGAGCTATCAGACTTGCTTGTGTGTTTGCAAGTGGTTACAGGTGTGGCTGATTGTGGAACGTGTGAGGGAAGTGCCCGTACCAGTGCAAATCGGAAAGTGAAGTGTCGGCGGCCATGG
This sequence comes from Globisporangium splendens, assembly GCA_006386115.1. NCBI lineage: Eukaryota > Oomycota > Peronosporomycetes > Pythiales > Pythiaceae > Globisporangium > Globisporangium splendens. The sequence continues at coordinate 275,362 of VFIW01000031.1, forward strand.
GTTGCTTTGTTTTCCTTCTGTCCGTCATATGAGCAGCCCAGATGGCTGTCATACTGTAGTGAAAAAAGGAGTGATGGTTTGATTTTTGTGCCCTGTTTTGCTCGTTCTTTTCGAAAAAACAAAAAATCTAAGAGGGACCTTTGAAAACCGAAGCGACACAAAAAAAAGAAAGCCGTTGCTGTCGCTGGTTCGTGGAAATTGAGATGTACAAAAATATGATTGGCTGAAAAGAAAAAGATCTTGTCTCTCTATGCACACATTCGCTCTCGTTACGTGGATGGTGCAGGTGGTGGTGCAACTTGAACTGGTGGGTGCACACAGGGATAGGGGTGTCGACTCAGAAACAAGCAGCTCTACTGTACCCTGGCGTTGGCTGCATAACCAACTTCAGTCAGTGACAGCGCAGGAGTGGCAACACACAATTGCTGTCGCAGATTGTTGATGTGCCGACTTATTTGTCTGTTTGTATGTGTTGTTGTTGAACATTCTCGGCAATAAATTCTTGCGGTTGACGCACAACAAATGCACGATGGCAAGTTGAGCCTTCACATACACACACACATACATGTTTGCATGCTTGTTTGCTTTGTCGAACGGCTGGGTGGTTACATGCGTTTGCAGATCACGACATGTGGATAACCGTGCGCTGCTTTACGAGACAGATGCGTGTATTACGCGAGCTGCGGCTGTGCAGATATGTTGAGTCATAAAAAGCCTACAGTATGTGCACACAGCGCGAGCTCGGCGCAGTCACGCGTTTGACACGTTCATATCACATTCGCAGCCTGATTTGGTCTTCTTTTCCGTGTCTCAAATTCGGCAAAATGGCACTATATTATCGAGTGCAGTGGATATTCCTCCATAATAACGGCTTCAGTCCCACGGTTGTCTGTGCGCGACAATGACTAGATAAAAACGAGATGTGTCATTGATTCCTCGCACTGCTGCTGCTGCTGGAGCCATTTCATATCTCGCACAATGCCCATTCTCGCAGTGCAGGCGTATTCATTTTCGCGACGAGGCAAGATCTTGCTAGCCTACGCGAAACAGAATGCCCCACAATCACGCGTACTGTATGCATGCATGGCTCGCAGTGTGTGGATCTCCTTTTCAGACCCTTCTGCACACAAACAGACTCAAAATTTGGCTGCACATCCCGCAGATACCCCCCTCCCATTAAGCAGACACATGTTGCTCAGAATTACGTGTGTCATATCCAAACATACAGGTTGTTGAACATTTCAATTAGTCATATAGGCTATACTGAATGAGTATGATTTACAAAGGGGATCAATTGTCAGAATAATCAAAGTCAATCTTTGTGGAGGCAATTGCATTCGTGGCTCCAGAGTCTGTTCGCACAGAGGGCGCTCATTAATCAGCAGCTGGGTGGGTACAGCGCTTGCAGACAGGAAAATATGTAAAATGTGGAAGAGAGAGAGAGAGATGTTCATAAATGCACACTCGCATCCCATTGTTGTTGATATGCAGAGAGCGTTCTATAATACTGGATGGAGAACCTTCGAGCACCTCGCACTGTCCACATCTTCTTTTTTCCGGTTCTTCCTCCTGTCGATCTGGTCGAAAAAGAAAACTCCACACACGACGCCTTGGAGATTGAATACACATTTCATATCCAAGGTGCCCTGCATCCAGACATGGATACGCTAGCGATGTGCACCAACCAACCCAGAAGAAGCATATCAGCAACAAAAGAAAGATTTGGATCCCTGAGCCACGCACTTGACTCGCACCGTGAGTTATGAATAAGCAAATGCAGCCACAGGATTCATCCATTCCTGTGCATTTATCCACCTCACGAATCAAGAATGTCGCGTGTCCTTTATTCGTTCATTCACTTGTACGGCCGTTTGTGCTGCTTATTGCAAAGCGACGTCGTAATAGTCGACATGGGCGCCGCTCTCGAATTCGCCACTCAGCATCAGCTTCACACCAACTTTCGACGACGTCGCCAGCGGAATCAGCTTCCCCTGTCCATATCCATAAGTAAAGCAGTCAGCTCCTGTGCACCTCTCTATATATTCGCATACAAATCATTAAAGACACGTACATTGGCCTTCATGTCGCCGTACTTCTCGACGTACGCGGGGTCCACGCCGGAAGACTCGCGGATGGTCTGCTGCATGTCGCCGTCCATGGGACCGGGCGAGTACTGCAGCACGCGGACGTGCGGGCACGGCGCCTGCTCCTTGGCGACCACCTTGTGGTGCATCTCGCGCGCGGCTTTGCCCAGACAGTACAACCCGAACGTCGCTGAGGGCTGGATGCCAAAGAGCGACGTGATGTTGACAATCACCGACAAAGTTGGAGGCTGCGCGGCTTCAGCGGGCTTCTGTAGCTCTTCGCGCGACGCGCCAAATTCCTCGAGAAACCTATACCCCGATTTTACGAATTAGTTTAATCCATAAGCACAGCTATTTGTGCATAGAATATAGATACCGTTTGTTGAACCAGAGCACCGAGTGCACGTTGAAGTGCCAGTACTGGTCGAGCATCTCGTGGCTGCTCCACTCCTGCGTGAGCCCCAAGTGACCCAACGAGCCTGCGTTGTGCACGACATACACACGCGCGTAGCTCTCCGCTTTGAACTATTTCGACACACCACAATAGACCTGTTAGGAGACGCTGGCATGCTTTGCATAAAGACATAGTAGCTTTGTGCCTGGGCCAAAAGGGAGTCGATCTTTGGCGTGTAGTCGTCCTTGTTACCGAGATTCACCGGCAGAATGAACGTGCGCAACGCACTGGAAGGCTATTCCATGCAAACAAAAGCACATAGTAAGTGAAATAAATAGCCCTGTACCTATATATGCACATGCGTATGCATAACGTACATGCGTGCGCTTCCATGCGTTCTGCACCAGGCGCTCGGTCTCCTTCAAGTCGGCTTCACTGCGCGCCAACAAATGCTAACGACATCGCACCAAATCAACAGCGTTTAGCGCACATAAGGAACATATTATAAGCACTGTATGCACGCACATATATATAGAGAGAGACGCACGATGTCCAGGTCGTCGTCAGCACTGATCTGCTGCGCGAAATCCACGGCGACGCAGCGGCCGAAGCCCCGCGACGCGCCAGTCACCAGCACCCCCACAACCATTTTCCTACTTCAAATATGAGAGGAGAGGAGACCAAGAGTGTGTGGATACTATACATGTATCCGGATCCCCTAATGACACGATGCTCAACGGAGTGACAGTGAAACTGAGTATGCAGGATAAAGAGGTACCGTTCAAGTATCGGTATTTGAGTGTTCTAATTTCACGTGACCCACACTAAACAAAAAAATACTTTGACTGCTGGGAAGTCAGCAGGAATGTAGCCACTTGACTTCAACATCGGAGAACAGCAGAGACCATCAAGGATTTGCATGTCTTCGCAGAACTCCGTGGAGGTGCCTTTGCTTGTTTCGCATCCTTGGAGTGCGTCTACCAATGTAGTGGTTCCACAGTGAAGCTGGCGAGTTTCCAGGCATCCCTCACTTGCATTTGCTGTTGCTGATTCAGAAGTGACCAATGCTCTCTCACCGGTAGTCTTTGCTCCACCAGAGCACCTTCCATTAGATCTCTCTCTCTACAAGGGCCTCCTTGCACCTCGTCCTAGAGGCCGATCGCCCGAGGACCGATGCAGTAAGCAAGCTTTGAAAGCTAGCCCACCCACTACAATTAAGTTTAACTTTTCAGACATGGTGTATGGCGGAATGATGCACGCACACATCTCCCAACTCATTCGAAAATTGGACGAAACTCTTCACTCTCACACATTTATTACTCGCACGACTGACTGCACTAGGTAAACGCATTGATTAGCTCGACTCACTACACAACACACTCACGGTATTAACCGAGTCTGGATCGCTGATACCCATCGCCACGGACTTTAGATCGTAGCACGTGCCTTGGGTTGATACTTTGTTTTTCAGGAAGGTATCGCGCCGTACGCGGGCCGCGATGGATGGGTTCTTAAAGGATATGATGCACGGGTCGAGCATCCTCGGTTGACGCTGTCGTCGTGACCTCAGAGCCGCGTTCGCTCGCCACTTTGGTGTATTCCAGGGAACTTTTGGTTGCTTGAGACGGGCTTCCAGTCGGATTTACATTAGACGGCTCGCTGGCCGTGCGCGGGATGCGAATCAGCTTATCTGACCGCACGGACGACGTAGTGGAGAGCGTCGAGGCTGCGCGCTGCGTTCGCTGAGGTTGAGGCGTCTGTCGCCCTGCAGACGTCGCTTTCCGCTGCGGCAGTAAAGTGGCGCTCGCGAGGTCCCACGCAGGCATCTCCTTGGCTTCCAGAACGCACACGAGACAAAACTTGAGCGATTTGTGGATCACGGCCTCCGTTGTGACGTCCACCGCGAACTTTTTCACGACATTGCATCGATTGCACACGATCTGAAAGTCAAAATAGTTCGCAGCAACAACAGGAACAGCGAATGGTTAGAAATGAGACTCGGATCCCGGGTTCTATGGGTATACGCACAACAATAGGCGTCACGACGTACCTTTCGACAGATATGGCACGCGGAGCCCGAGGTTGAGAGGATCCCAAACTTGTTGAACGACCGCCGACAGGACCCGCACTGACCAAAGTTGCTTCCTTCGGAATCGGCGGCGTTGCTTGGATCGTTGAGCCGCTGTTGGTGCTTGCCCATGAGCCACTTGAGCTTCTTGATGTACGCGTAGTCGACGACGCTGACGGCGGCGATAAGCGATTCCGCGGCGAGCAGCACAGACACGCGCTCGATCATCTCACCCTGTGGGTCCGAGAAGCCGCGGCAAAAGAGGTCCACCGTCGTCTCGGTATTGGGTCGAATCAGGAAGCAGAACGACAGGTTCGCGCGCATGATGTCGAATTTTGTGAGTTCAGGGATGCGAGAGACCGCGACCGAGTGCATGAGCAGGTAGCCCACTGGATCGCCTCTCGAGTCCTTCGTGATGCCCGTGGCTTCCAAAATCAGGAAATCGCGGCGCTTGACGAACGAGTGGAGCACCGCTGGATGCTCCTTGATGAACCACTTGACGCCGAGAAAGCGGAAGGGCTCCGTGGGCGTCGGTCCGAGCACTTTGGCCAAGATCCGCGCGTCGTCGAAGTGTTCGTTGACATGCGTACTGCGCCACCGCCATAACTCGTCGGTATCCGCAAAGCAGCCGTACATCGTGTCCTCCAACGTGCCGTTCAGCGTACCAGAGAGTGCAAGCAGTGGCACCTGCGGGCGCTTGAGCGTCTCGACGTAGCTCTCGACGTTCTCCGCCTGGGTCCGCATTGTCGGCGCGCACAGCGAGTGGCCGGATGACGCAGACGATTCAATCTGTGCCGATGTTGTATTTGTCGGCAAGCCGTCACTCTCGAGCTCCGTTGCCTGTGAACCGTTCGACACTGTGCGCGACTTCCTCTGCTGCATCTGCATCGCGACGGTGCGGCGCTGCTTGTACACGTGGACACCCTCTTTCGAGCGCACGGGCTTCCAGTCGCTACGCGGGAACGTCTTGCCGGTCGCGAGGAAGCGCTCGTTGCACGCGAGCGTCTCGTCCAGCACCTTGTTGGCCTCGTCGATCAGCGCCTTCTGCTCGTCCGTCGAGAGCACCAGCTCCGGGAACGCGTTCGCAGGCAGCGTGAACTTCATCGGTGGATATGGAGAATGCGGTGGACAGCGACGACAGCGGCACGGGCGTAAATGATGTGTTGTCTGCCGCGCTCACGCACACACAGGCAGACAGAGAAAGAGAGAGAAGACACTGCGGACAGATGGCGTCCATACCCATAGAGAGCGGGAGGGAGCGGAGCTGCTCAGTGCGGCATTGCTATGGTCCACAGACGCATGATGGACCTGGCGTTGTGCGTGGGAATACACGTTTGATCTTTTCCAAATCGATAACCTGACGTGCACGATTGTAAATTGCATCCTCGAGTATTTACCATAGCGATGAGTATTAGGGATATACATACATGATTGACATTGGTGTATGAGATTTATAGAGGCTTTGTGGCTGGTATTGAAGGCACTGTGAACATGGATATGTGCAGGAATCAGAATGCGTTTACTAACGAAGGGGTACACTGAAGAGTGGACGTTGGAAAAGGCGAGCCAGCGTGCGATTACAGCAACTACTTGGCGTTTGTGTGCTCGAGACAAGATGCATAGAAAGGGCAGTCCACAATTGCACCAGAAGCTACCAACATCTCTTCAAGCAGCGTATACTGAATGGAACAGGGTTGCTGGGAACGATCATTAGCATAGGGGAAAGTGAGGAAACTATTATAAAAAGGTTTTGAACCAGACATGATGTTGCTCATTCCGCCCTTTCCTTCCCAACCTAGGTGCACGCTGACTCAACGGCGTCACGCATCAGCTGGACGCAGCGTTTGTGGAGACCAAGGTGGAGACTTTCGTGGCGCAACGGGAATGATGGCTCCCAGTCCGTCCTTCGTGTCTATTCAGTAAGAGCGCCGTCGCGTGGGTCAAGGTCAGCAGTCTTTTCCTACGATCGCCGTCCTTCCTGGACCCAAAGCATCCGATGCACTTTATAATCGCTCCTGGTTCCCTGATCTCCCGCCTTGAACCAGCCGCGACCGGCGTTTGTGGCGAGTACACAAACGCAAGCGAAAACACGTGATTGTGCGGATTGCATCTGATTTTCCGAATGTGAGGCGCATGTGTGGGCGGCGTCATCTAATCCCGATTCACTCGAGCTGACTTTCTGCCACGTGTGAAGAGTGGCTGAACCGTTTTGTATATACAACACGCTGTTTTACTTTCAATTAGCACACAGCAATAGGAGCATGCAGCCGACATATTCGCCGTGCAGGACCAAGCTCCAAGTATGTGCAGCAGAAGCCCCCGAAGAATCTGGCAATTGGCCATTAGGCATAACAGGAGGTGGCCGAGTAAAGTGATCAACCAGTTTGATGACCGTGGGACCGTGCTTGATCAGGACGCCACCCTCCTCCCGAACTGTGCGCAGCTCGACGTCGAGACGACTTGGCACGCAATTGGATTTTTATTCGCAAAAGTTGCACCCGAGCGGCCGTGACAACGCGCCTGCAGTTGCAGCGACGCCCGCTGCCATGATCACGTTCTAAATTCTCAGGTCCAATTTATGCGGCAGAGATCATGGAAAGGTCCTCCACCACCGCAAGCAGCTCCGTTGTGTCCTCTTGACCCCCTCACGACTGCTGCACCGGACCAAGTAAACTCATTCTATTTTACCAACTACTCGAGCAATTGTGATGCACAGGTTTGAGTCGTAAGCAAAGCATTTTGGTCCCCATCCACTTCACATTGCGAAGGTCTGAAGTCAGCACAGAGTCAGACCAGCGCTTGAAGTAGGTTTATAGAATGCCCTGATGCTTCCCACCATAGACCACTGCACATCCCGGTGCTCGCAATGGTTCACCGACACAAGGTCACGCAGCTTTCACGACCTGTAGCGACTACAGTAGAAGGTACCATTCACGCCATCTACGTGGAGTTACTACACTGGTGCCTGGAAGAAGGCTTCGTCTTTTCACTTGCATTCACGCAGTGAGTCAGTAGTCTACTTTCATGAGACCGCAAAGGGCGGTGACTCATTTGGAAGATGAGCTCCTATTGATACAGTTGATTGATCGGAGTGCAATTCATCAACGAGAAAAGTTTCGAGAGCAAATCCCAATGACATCCAATTATTCAGCGCATGTCCTACAACTACGACACGACCGTACACACACACACACAAAACAAGATCAAAACAATCATGACAAATATTTGGCGCCGTCTAGTACCCTGGTCCCGTCTCAACGACGTCCGTCGTCGCAGCCGTCGCCACGGTTGCGTTGGCAGCGTCCACTACAGTGGACACCGCGGTAGCAGCGGCACTGGCGGGGTCAACATTGCTCTTGCTTCCATTGGCAGGAGGAGCGCTGCCACCCGATTCAATACCAGCCTTCTTGAGGTCGATCTTGTAGAACTGGGCGTGGGGAGAGTAGCCCAGCTCCTTGATCTCGTCCTTGATGATCTGGACGCGCTCGGGACTGATAGGCGCGTCGTCCGAGACTGACGCCACGGACGAAGCAGCCGTGATCGGCGTTGGAGCACTCCCGCTGGCGCTGTCCAGCTTGTCGAGATCCACGCCCGCCATCTTGGCGTATGGCGAGTACCCCATCGCTTTCTTTTCGTTCTGCATGATCTTGATGCGAGCAGGACTGATCTCCTTGCCATACGAAGAGATCACTGGTGCAGCAGCTACCGGTGCTGGAGCTACTACTGGAGCAGTAGCTGTCGAGGCATCCACCTTATCGAGGTCCACTCCGGCGAGCTTGGCGTATGGCGAGTACCCCATGACCTTCTTCTCATTCTGCATGATCTTGATGCGAGCAGGACTGATCGTCGCTGGTCCTTTGGAGGTGTACGTCATTTCCTCGGCGTGCACGCTAGGCGTGTCTTGGAAGCACGTGATCGTCGCGATGGCGACGGCGGCGTACACGATGGTGGTCTTGAGCTGCATGCTGAGAGAGAGAAGTGGTAGAAGACGTTGGAGGGGAAGCTTGGAGCCTGAGGCGAAGTGTCAGCGCTTGGCGAGGTCGAGAAGTTGCTGTTGGTGAGAAGACGGCAAATTGAATTGTGGTGTGAGCGGTTGTCGCGAAACGAAACAAGACCTTTTGAGTTTCTCGACGTCTCGGACCAAGTTTCACCTGAAGAGTTCACTCGCAGCGAATGATGACCAAAGTCAAGTTCGGTGAACACGTCCGCTGAGCCGCTCAGTGTTGTTGGTCATGACACTGCAACTCACATGGCATGAGCAGTAAGCGATGGCCATCCGATCCATATGCTTCCTGATGAAGACTTGCCAAATAGTTTATTTTGAGTGGGACTGTGATGGTCGTGGTGTGCTAGTAACGTGGAAGAAGGCTGAGTGGGGTGAGTAGCCAGCCTCTATTAATACTTGACCCTTTCTCGAAGTAAACTGTTTGTGGCCGACTGAGCCCAAAATCTGTAGCCGCCACGAATGGTATTATAGTTGTAGTGAAGCTGCGCTGGCAATCAATATCACTAGAATGGAGACAATGATTATCACGCGTGCGAATTAACAGTCCATTGTGGCAGTTCTCCACAAACTCGATCCAGGCATTCACTGAATGGAGAGTCGTCTCAAATCTGTGTACAGCTGATGATTATTGATGCGTGCTGTAATGTCACGATCTATGCAAACACACGTACGCCGTCCATTGAGCCACGAACTCCCAGAAACGTTGAGGCTCTTGTAAGATCGAGGCGATACCTCAACCAACGTGGTCATTCTCGTGGACCAGACTATCTAATTGCCGCATCATAGTGTAACCTAGTCATGGACGCTCCCCTACAGCGGGCTCGGTGACCAAACTCATTCGAGGACCACTATGACTGCAGGAGTCGACTTAGCCGCAAACAATTTTCTCGGGAGAGGGTCGAGTGGAAGCTGAAACTCCACCCCAGCATACAGACGCGCTACATTCTGTGTGGTCATGGACCATGACCAGACCCACACGATGATCGCCATCACGACAAGATATCATGATCACACACCCTAGACAAAGGCGTTTATAATCCGAAAGCCAAACTGGTGTGGAACTACTTTTATGCGCTATGGGCGAAGATCGGAATCACTCCTGGTCACGACCCCGCAATCTGGATCTTCAGTCTGGATCTACCAGATACTCCAAGGCATGCATGGACCACGATCAAGAGACACATTATCGGGCACAAGTTCTCCAATGAACATCTCCAAGATCATCTCTATCCCGTCGCACACATGCTGTGGCGATATATGAGCGCGTCGCTCATACAGACCATTTGGTGTGCGCATCTGCGACGCATGGATTCGGATCCAATCGAATCGACTGCTGAGATGGCGATCACGATGACCAGATTAGAGGCAGGAATGTGAAACCTCACACGACTCGCTGAAGCGCAAGCTGGAGATTCTGACGGTCACACGGTTGCAGCAGTTCTCAAGGGCTATGTCGCCTGCTTTCTCAGCCAAACCGACGCCATCCCCTTGACTCCAAGTGATACTCGCGGCGTTTACCTGTTTTTCGAGGTGGATCACGCGGCAATCCAGGACCAGGAGGACTGGATCCATTATCGTGCGTGTCCACAAGGACTCGCACACAGCCAGTTTAATTTGGGCCGCGAGCATGGCGTATAGCAGGAAGGACACGACCAACAACACTGAGCGGCTCAGCGGACGTGTTCACCGAACTTGACTTTGGTCATCATTCGCTGCGAGTGAACTCTTCAGGTGAAACTTGGTCCGAGACGTCGAGAAACTCAAAAGGTCTTGTTTCGTTTCGCGACAACCGCTCACACCACAATTCAATTTGCCGTCTTCTCACCAACAGCAACTTCTCGACCTCGCCAAGCGCTGACACTTCGCCTCAGGCTCCAAGCTTCCCCTCCAACGTCTTCTACCACTTCTCTCTCTCAGCATGCAGCTCAAGACCACCATCGTGTACGCCGCCGTCGTCATCGCGACGATCACGTGCTTCCAAGACACGCCTAGCGTGCACGCCGAGGAAATGACGTACACCTCCAAAGGACCAGCGACGATCAGTCCTGCTCGCATCAAGATCATGCAGAATGAGAAGAAGGTCATGGGGTACTCGCCATACGCCAAGCTCGCCGGAGTGGACCTCGATAAGGTGGATGCCTCGACAGCTACTGCTCCAGTAGTAGCTCCAGCACCGGTAGCTGCTGCACCAGTGATCTCTTCGTATGGCAAGGAGATCAGTCCTGCTCGCATCAAGATCATGCAGAACGAAAAGAAAGCGATGGGGTACTCGCCATACGCCAAGATGGCGGGCGTGGATCTCGACAAGCTGGACAGCGCCAGCGGGAGTGCTCCAACGCCGATCACGGCTGCTTCGTCCGTGGCGTCAGTCTCGGACGACGCGCCTATCAGTCCCGAGCGCGTCCAGATCATCAAGGACGAGATCAAGGAGCTGGGCTACTCTCCCCACGCCCAGTTCTACAAGATCGACCTCAAGAAGGCTGGTATTGAATCGGGTGGCAGCGCTCCTCCTGCCAATGGAAGCAAGAGCAATGTTGACCCCGCCAGTGCCGCTGCTACCGCGGTGTCCACTGTAGTGGACGCTGCCAACGCAACCGTGGCGACGGCTGCGACGACGGACGTCGTTGAGACGGGACCAGGGTACTAGACGGCGCCAAATATTTGTCATGATTGTTTTGATCTTGTTTTGTGTGTGTGTGTGTACGGTCGTGTCGTAGTTGTAGGACATGCGCTGAATAATTGGATGTCATTGGGATTTGCTCTCGAAACTTTTCTCGTTGATGAATTGCACTCCGATCAATCAACTGTATCAATAGGAGCTCATCTTCCAAATGAGTCACCGCCCTTTGCGGTCTCATGAAAGTAGACTACTGACTCACTGCGTGAATGCAAGTGAAAAGACGAAGCCTTCTTCCAGGCACCAGTGTAGTAACTCCACGTAGATGGCGTGAATGGTACCTTCTACTGTAGTCGCTACAGGTCGTGAAAGCTGCGTGACCTTGTGTCGGTGAACCATTGCGAGCACCGGGATGTGCAGTGGTCTATGGTGGGAAGCATCAGGGCATTCTATAAACCTACTTCAAGCGCTGGTCTGACTCTGTGCTGACTTCAGACCTTCGCAATGTGAAGTGGATGGGGACCAAAATGCTTTGCTTACGACTCAAACCTGTGCATCACAATTGCTCGAGTAGTTGGTAAAATAGAATGAGTTTACTTGGTCCGGTGCAGCAGTCGTGAGGGGGTCAAGAGGACACAACGGAGCTGCTTGCGGTGGTGGAGGACCTTTCCATGATCTCTGCCGCATAAATTGGACCTGAGAATTTAGAACGTGATCATGGCAGCGGGCGTCGCTGCAACTGCAGGCGCGTTGTCACGGCCGCTCGGGTGCAACTTTTGCGAATAAAAATCCAATTGCGTGCCAAGTCGTCTCGACGTCGAGCTGCGCACAGTTCGGGAGGAGGGTGGCGTCCTGATCAAGCACGGTCCCACGGTCATCAAACTGGTTGATCACTTTACTCGGCCACCTCCTGTTATGCCTAATGGCCAATTGCCAGATTCTTCGGGGGCTTCTGCTGCACATACTTGGAGCTTGGTCCTGCACGGCGAATATGTCGGCTGCATGCTCCTATTGCTGTGTGCTAATTGAAAGTAAAACAGCGTGTTGTATATACAAAACGGTTCAGCCACTCTTCACACGTGGCAGAAAGTCAGCTCGAGTGAATCGGGATTAGATGACGCCGCCCACACATGCGCCTCACATTCGGAAAATCAGATGCAATCCGCACAATCACGTGTTTTCGCTTGCGTTTGTGTACTCGCCACAAACGCCGGTCGCGGCTGGTTCAAGGCGGGAGATCAGGGAACCAGGAGCGATTATAAAGTGCATCGGATGCTTTGGGTCCAGGAAGGACGGCGATCGTAGGAAAAGACTGCTGACCTTGACCCACGCGACGGCGCTCTTACCGAATAGACACGAAGGACGGACTGGGAGCCATCATTCCCGTTGCGCCACGAAAGTCTCCACCTTGGTCTCCACAAACGCTACTGCTGCCGCTGCGCTCTTCTTCCGTTCTTCCTCCCATCCGAGCGCTCTCCTCCTAAATGCTGATAAAGCAGAGAAAGAAAAAAAAAAAAAAAGAGACAGCCGCGCATCGACCAAAATTTGCTTGCACCAACCACCTCAGCGTCTCCATTCCCACTTCTCAAAGCCACGCGCAGTGTGGTAATCAACGCAATTTTATATTCACCCATCAGGGAAACAGCATGCCGAGCGATCCGCAGGATGCGATGCGGCCGCTCGTGCTGACGCCCGAAGAGCAGCTCGCGATCGCCGAGGAGGCCGAGCGCGTGATCGCCGAGACGCTCGCGACCAACGAGCTGTTCATCGCCAGCGGCCGCAAGTTGCCCCGACACGAATGGAAGCGCCTCAAGAGCAAGGAGAGTCTCCACGTGTACCGCTCCCGCCGAACGGACCCGTCCGAGAGCGTCGACGGCGACGACGAAGAGGAGGAAGAAGAAGAAAGTTTCAGTAGCACCAGTAGTAGCAGCGCGCTCCCGGCGACAGGGTCAAACCCGTCGAATCCGAGTATCAGCAGCAGTTCGACGTCCAGCGACAGGAGCGATTCCAATACCGTGCGATCCGTGATCGGCATCATGAAGCCCACCGATACGCCGCTCGTGATCGCGACGGGCATCATCCCGGGCACGGTGGAGGACGCCGTGTTCGGCTCACAGGGCCACACAGAACAGCTCTGGCGGTTCCGCGATGTGCACACGAACGACCAGGACGATGGCATGAAGATCCTGGCGACAATTCTGAACCCCACACCGGAAGATCCGCTCAAGTCGCTCTCGCTCAAGTGGGTCCTGAATAACATCAATCCGCTGTCCCGGGCGCGCGACGCAGTGTATATTGAAGCCACGGGCATGGCGCGGGATTCCCGGGGCGAACCCTTCGGGTACTATTTGGTGCATTCGCTCGACAAGATCGCACGAATACCCGGGCTCGGTCACCTCAGCATCGTGCGCGCGCAAATCTCCACATGCTGCATCTGCCGACCAAACGACCAGTCGTCGTTCGAGTTCTTTTGCCGCGGATTCTCGGAACTCGGCGGGAACTTCTCGGCAACGCTGGGCAATGCCATGTACGCTCAGTACTTGCTCGGCGCCGTGCACGTCGTGGACTTCGCGTACATCAAGAAACTGCTCTGGCTCGTGCACAAGAAGCGGTCGTGCGGGGACGCCGCGTTGACGGCGTGTCTCTCTTCCGAACCCAACGACTGCGCCATCTGTACGGCAAAGCTGTCGAAACTCGGCCACTTGCTGTATAAGGGAGTCTCCTGCGAAGCATGCCAGCTCGTGGTGTGCCGCAAGTGCAGCGTTGTCAAGAAGGTACCGATCGACGATCCGAGCAGTGGGCAAGTCGTACAAAAGACGCTCTCGTTCTGCGTGCCGTGCATGATCGAAGCCAAAGAAGCGCCGACAGAGGAAGTCGCCGTCGCGCTCATGGAGATCATGTCAATCTGGTGCTGACGCATGAGCGTTTCAAGCAGTCCATGTACGCTTGCCGCGACACGCGCATAGATGATGCCTACTTTGCGTGCTTTGTAGCGTAGAATATGGATATCAATAGGTAGTATCCTTATTAATATTTTGCCGAAAATGAGCGTATAATAGCCCAAGACACTGATTCGGTCTTTGGGGTTCTGGATTTTGTTCAGGCGCTGGTCTCTCGATTGCGTGGTCGCCACGTCTCAGTAAAGATCAAGGCCACAGCGAGTCTCAGGTTCGTGTCCTCTTTGCACGCAATTGATGGATCCGAGAAATCCGTGACGTTGTGCGTTTCTCTTGTCCATCGTTGTCTGTTTACCAGGTACGTTCTCCTTGAACACACAACTTGAACAGCAGTCCAACGACGGCAGCTCTTTTGCCCTCCGGGCGGTTGAGCCCCAGTGGTTCTTGCTCTCATTCTGCGTTTTCCGCTCAACCAAGCAAGTGATCTTCTCCAGTTCCGGCGCATTCTCAAGTTCTTGTTGCATCCAATTCCGACCATGAAGACTGTCAAGTGCATCGGATTTGCGGCTGCTGCTCTCTTTGCCGTCATGTCGAGTGCCGAGGTTGCTGCCCAGAACACGACGCCAACATCGTCGTTGGTGGAAGCCACGGTTGTTGAGGAAAGTAGCCCAGCGTCCATTTCCACGACATCGGCTGCCTCGACGAGTGGCAAGACAGAAAGTGCCAACACGGTGTCGGTCACGTCTGACGACAACCAGGAAGGCTACGACTCGAGCGACTCCTACGACTACGGCAAGAAGGACAAGAAGCACGACAAGGGCGACTACAGTTATGGCAAGGGGAAGAAGAAGAAGTATGACTCGGACGACTATGACTACAGCGAGGACTATGACTACGGCAAGAACTACGGCGGCAGCTATCGGTATAAGGATCACGGCAAGAAGTACGATGACTACAGTTCCTATGGCGTCTACGACTACGACAACTATCGGCCTGGGTACGGATACTATGGCTATGGGAACCAATATGGCAATGGCTACGGCGCGTACGGTTATGGGAGCGACTACGGCAACGACTATGACTATGGATACGGCGACGGCAATAAGAAGTATGGAGGTGACTATTACGGCAAGGGGTACAACGGCTACTACGACAACGGCTACAACGGATACGGTGGCTACGGCTACCCATATTCGTATGGCTACTACTACAATTACTGAGCGTTGTGTGCGAGTGGTCATGTGGTTATCCCTTCGTAAATGTTGCTGAAAATTAGCAGTGTAAGCAAATCAATGTAGCAAAAATAACGTGAAATCAACACAAAACTCGTATCGTATCATTCTTAAAGACCTTTGTCGCTTCTCAATACCAACAACTCTCAAGCATGTGCCTAGTCTGCTCGTCCGTTTCAGCTTGAAGCATGAATCTTTATCATAATGCCCTTAAAGCCGTCAATACGTGCAGCGAAATGGCATCTTGAAAGGTGGCCACATGATCCTTTAGGTTGAGGCGAACAGCTGGATGAGACCAACCTCAACTTCAGATGAGATGGCGAACACAGAAACAGCTGTTGGAGCTGGTAAACCACGCACAGAGCAGTGTGTGCAACGTTGCGCTGGCATATCGCGCCAACAGCTCTAGTCCACACGATCTTGCACTCTATGCTCGCCCTCAACTGCATTCGGCTACTGAACGTATAATATACAAGGGCACGATAATGGCAATGTGGCCATACGATGCCGAGCCCAGAGGGTCTGGTCAAGTGCGCCGGGTGGCGTCACAGCCTGGACTGTTCCTTTCCATAATGAAGCTACGTTGGCAATCAACACTGTTAACACATTCCAGGATGGACACGAAAAGCACCTGCTAGACTTGGCCGCGATACTTTAGGTATCAAACTCTCAGATGCTAGGCTATCGATCCTCCACAAACCCAATGCTGTAGTACAGTCGTGATGGAATGGAGAATCGTGTCAAGTGCCGCACAGTTGACGATTCCTTGACGTGCACTGCAATATTACACCCTTATCCATGGACGCGAATGTCACCATTGAAACACGAGACATTGAGGTCCTCGAATGATCGAGGCGTCGACTTCACCCGATGCGGTTAGTCTCGCAGACCAGACTGTTTGGACGTCGTGTCGTATTGCCGCCCGGTTATGGACTTGTCACACATTTGCACCCATGCAGTTATCCAGTTTGAACCCATGAGAGCTCAGCTCAATTTCATGTATCGTTGAAGTCATTTGGTTGAATGGAATCCCTTAACGGGAAAAATTTCGAGAGCAAATCCCAATGACATCCAATTATTCAGCGCATGTCCTACAACTACGACACGACCGTACACACACGCACACAAAACAAGATCAAAACAATCATGACAAATATTTGGCGCCGTCTAGTACCCTGGTCCCGTCTCAACGACGTCCGTCGTCGCAGCCGTCGCCACGGTTGCGTTGGCAGCGTCCACTGCAGTGGACACCGCGGTAGCAGCGGCACTGGCGGGGTCAACATTGCTCTTGCTTCCATTGGCAGGAGGAGCGCTGCCGCCCGATCCAATACCAGCCTCCTTGAGGTCGATCTTGTAGAACTGGGCGTGGGGAGAGTAGCCCAGCTCCTTGATCTCGTCCTTGATGATCTGGACGCGCTCAGGACTGATAGGCGCGTCGTCCGAGACTGACGCCACGGACGAAGCAGCTGTGGTCGGCGCTGGAGCACTCCCGCTGGCGCTGTCCAGCTTGTCGAGATCCACGCCCGCCATCTTGGCGTATGGCGAGTACCCCATCGCTTTCTTTTCGTTCTGCATGATCTTGATGCGAGCAGGACTGATCTCCTTGCCATACGAAGAGATCACTGGTGCAGCAGCTACCGGTGCTGGAGCTACTACTGGAGCAGTAGCTGTCGAGGCATCCACCTTATCGAGGTCCACTCCGGCGAGCTTGGCGTATGGCGAGTACCCCATGACCTTCTTCTCATTCTGCATGATCTTGATGCGAGCAGGACTGATCGTCGCTGGTCCTTTGGAGGTGTACGTCATTTCCTCGGCGTGCACGCTAGGCGTGTCTTGGAAGCACGTGATCGTCGCGATGACGACGGCGGCGTACACGATGGTGGTCTTGAGCTGCATGCTGAGAGAGAGAAGTGGTAGAAGACGTTGGAGGGGAAGCTTGGAGCCTGAGGCGAAGTGTCAGCGCTTGGCGAGGTCGAGAAGTTGCTGTTGGTGAGAAGACGGCAAATTGAATTGTGGTGTGAGCGGTTGTCGCGAAACGAAACAAGACCTTTTGAGTTTCTCGACGTCTCGGACCAAGTTTCACCTGAAGAGTTCACTCGCAGCGAATGATGACCAAAGTCAAGTTCGGTGAACACGTCCGCTGAGCCGCTCAGTGTTGTTGGTCATGACACTGCAACTCACATGGCATGAGCAGTAAGCGATGGCCATCCGATCCATATGCTTCCTGATGAAGACTTGCCAAATAGTTTATTTTGAGTGGGACTGTGATGGTCGTGGTGTGCTAGTAACGTGGAAGAAGGCTGAGTGGGGTGAGTAGCCAGCCTCTATTAATACTTGACCCTTTCTCGAAGTAAACTGTTTGTGGCCGACTGAGCCCAAAATCTGTAGCCGCCACGAATGGTATTATAGTTGTAGTGAAGCTGCGCTGGCAATCAATATCACTAGAATGGAGACAATGATTATCACGCGTGCGAATTAACAGTCCATTGTGGCAGTTCTCCACAAACTCGATCCAGGCATTCACTGAATGGAGAGTCGTCTCAAATCTGTGTACAGCTGATGATTATTGATGCGTGCTGTAATGTCACGATCTATGCAAACACACGTACGCCGTCCATTGAGCCACGAACTCCCAGAAACGTTGAGGCTCTTGTAAGATCGAGGCGATACCTCAACCAACGTGGTCATTCTCGTGGACCAGACTATCTAATTGCCGCATCATAGTGTAACCTAGTCATGGACGCTCCCCTACAGCGGGCTCGGTGACCAAACTCATTCGAGGACCACTATGACTGCAGGAGTCGACTTAGCCGCAAACAATTTTCTCGGGAGAGGGTCGAGTGGAAGCTGAAACTCCACCCCAGCATACAGACGCGCTACATTCTGTGTGGTCATGGACCATGACCAGACCCACACGATGATCGCCATCACGACAAGATATCATGATCACACACCCTAGACAAAGGCGTTTATAATCCGAAAGCCAAACTGGTGTGGAACTACTTTTATGCGCTATGGGCGAAGATCGGAATCACTCCTGGTCACGACCCCGCAATCTGGATCTTCAGTCTGGATCTACCAGATACTCCAAGGCATGCATGGACCACGATCAAGAGACACATTATCGGACACAAGTTCTCCAATGAACATCTCCAAGATCATCTCTATCCCGTCGCACACATGCTGTGGCGATATATGAGCGCGTCGCTCATACAGCCATTTGGTGTGCGCATCTGCGACGCATGGATTCGGATCCAATCGAATCGACTGCTGAGATGGCGATCACGATGACCAGATTAGAGGCAGGAATGTGAAACCTCACACGACTCGCTGAAGCGCAAGCTGGAGATTCTGACGGTCACACGGTTGCAGCAGTTCTCAAGGGCTATGTCGACTGCTTTCTCAGCCAAACCGACGCCATCCCCTTGACTCCAAGTGATACTCGCGGCGTTTACCTGTTGTTTTCGATGGTGGATCACGCGGCAATCCAGGACCAGGAGGGACTGGATCCATTATCGTGCGTGTCCACAAGGACTCGCACACAGCCAGTTTAATTTGGGCCGCGAGCATGGCGTATAGCAGGAAGGACACGACCAACAACACTGAGCGGCTCAGCGGACGTGTTCACCGAACTTGACTTTGGTCATCATTCGCTGCGAGTGAACTCTTCAGGTGAAACTTGGTCCGAGACGTCGAGAAACTCAAAAGGTCTTGTTTCGTTTCGCGACAACCGCTCACACCACAATTCAATTTGCCGTCTTCTCACCAACAGCAACTTCTCGACCTCGCCAAGCGCTGACACTTCGCCTCAGGCTCCAAGCTTCCCCTCCAACGTCTTCTACCACTTCTCTCTCTCAGCATGCAGCTCAAGACCACCATCGTGTACGCCGCCGTCGTCATCGCGACGATCACGTGCTTCCAAGACACGCCTAGCGTGCACGCCGAGGAAATGACGTACACCTCCAAAGGACCAGCGACGATCAGTCCTGCTCGCATCAAGATCATGCAGAATGAGAAGAAGGTCATGGGGTACTCGCCATACGCCAAGCTCGCCGGAGTGGACCTCGATAAGGTGGATGCCTCGACAGCTACTGCTCCAGTAGTAGCTCCAGCACCGGTAGCTGCTGCACCAGTGATCTCTTCGTATGGCAAGGAGATCAGTCCTGCTCGCATCAAGATCATGCAGAACGAAAAGAAAGCGATGGGGTACTCGCCATACGCCAAGATGGCGGGCGTGGATCTCGACAAGCTGGACAGCGCCAGCGGGAGTGCTCCAGCGCCGACCACAGCTGCTTCGTCCGTGGCGTCAGTCTCGGACGACGCGCCTATCAGTCCTGAGCGCGTCCAGATCATCAAGGACGAGATCAAGGAGCTGGGCTACTCTCCCCACGCCCAGTTCTACAAGATCGACCTCAAGGAGGCTGGTATTGGATCGGGCGGCAGCGCTCCTCCTGCCAATGGAAGCAAGAGCAATGTTGACCCCGCCAGTGCCGCTGCTACCGCGGTGTCCACTGCAGTGGACGCTGCCAACGCAACCGTGGCGACGGCTGCGACGACGGACGTCGTTGAGACGGGACCAGGGTACTAGACGGCGCCAAATATTTGTCATGATTGTTTTGATCTTGTTTTGTGTGCGTGTGTGTACGGTCGTGTCGTAGTTGTAGGACATGCGCTGAATAATTGGATGTCATTGGGATTTGCTCTCGAAATTTTTCCCGTTAAGGGATTCCATTCAACCAAATGACTTCAACGATACATGAAATTGAGCTGAGCTCTCATGGGTTCAAACTGGATAACTGCATGGGTGCAAATGTGTGACAAGTCCATAACCGGGCGGCAATACGACACGACGTCCAAACAGTCTGGTCTGCGAGACTAACCGCATCGGGTGAAGTCGACGCCTCGATCATTCGAGGACCTCAATGTCTCGTGTTTCAATGGTGACATTCGCGTCCATGGATAAGGGTGTAATATTGCAGTGCACGTCAAGGAATCGTCAACTGTGCGGCACTTGACACGATTCTCCATTCCATCACGACTGTACTACAGCATTGGGTTTGTGGAGGATCGATAGCCTAGCATCTGAGAGTTTGATACCTAAAGTATCGCGGCCAAGTCTAGCAGGTGCTTTTCGTGTCCATCCTGGAATGTGTTAACAGTGTTGATTGCCAACGTAGCTTCATTATGGAAAGGAACAGTCCAGGCTGTGACGCCACCCGGCGCACTTGACCAGACCCTCTGGGCTCGGCATCGTATGGCCACATTGCCATTATCGTGCCCTTGTATATTATACGTTCAGTAGCCGAATGCAGTTGAGGGCGAGCATAGAGTGCAAGATCGTGTGGACTAGAGCTGTTGGCGCGATATGCCAGCGCAACGTTGCACACACTGCTCTGTGCGTGGTTTACCAGCTCCAACAGCTGTTTCTGTGTTCGCCATCTCATCTGAAGTTGAGGTTGGTCTCATCCAGCTGTTCGCCTCAACCTAAAGGATCATGTGGCCACCTTTCAAGATGCCATTTCGCTGCACGTATTGACGGCTTTAAGGGCATTATGATAAAGATTCATGCTTCAAGCTGAAACGGACGAGCAGACTAGGCACATGCTTGAGAGTTGTTGGTATTGAGAAGCGACAAAGGTCTTTAAGAATGATACGATACGAGTTTTGTGTTGATTTCACGTTATTTTTGCTACATTGATTTGCTTACACTGCTAATTTTCAGCAACATTTACGAAGGGATAACCACATGACCACTCGCACACAACGCTCAGTAATTGTAGTAGTAGCCATACGAATATGGGTAGCCGTAGCCACCGTATCCGTTGTAGCCGTTGTCGTAGTAGCCGTTGTACCCCTTGCCGTAATAGTCACCTCCATACTTCTTATTGCCGTCGCCGTATCCATAGTCATAGTCGTTGCCGTAGTCGCTCCCATAACCGTACGCGCCGTAGCCATTGCCATATTGGTTCCCATAGCCATAGTATCCGTACCCAGGCCGATAGTTGTCGTAGTCGTAGACGCCATAGGAACTGTAGTCATCGTACTTCTTGCCGTGATCCTTATACCGATAGCTGCCGCCGTAGTTCTTGCCGTAGTCATAGTCCTCGCTGTAGTCATAGTCGTCCGAGTCATACTTCTTCTTCTTCCCCTTGCCATAACTGTAGTCGTCCTTGTCGTGCTTCTTGTGCTTCTTACCGTAGTCGTAGGAGTCACTCGAGTCGTAGCCTTCCTGGTTGTCGTCAGACGTGACCGACACCGTGTTGGCACTTTCTGTCTTGCCACTCGTCGAGGCAGCCGATGTCGTGGAAATGGACGCTGGGCTACTTTCCTCAACAACCGTGGCTTCCACCAACGACGATGTTGGCGTCGTGTTCTGGGCAGCAACCTCGGCACTCGACATGACGGCAAAGAGAGCAGCAGCCGCAAATCCGATGCACTTGACAGTCTTCATGGTCGGAATTGGATGCAACAAGAACTTGAGAATGCGCCGGAACTGGAGAAGATCACTTGCTTGGTTGAGCGGAAAACGCAGAATGAGAGCAAGAACCACTGGGGCTCAACCGCCCGGAGGGCAAAAGAGCTGCCGTCGTTGGACTGCTGTTCAAGTTGTGTGTTCAAGGAGAACGTACCTGGTAAACAGACAACGATGGACAAGAGAAACGCACAACGTCACGGATTTCTCGGATCCATCAATTGCGTGCAAAGAGAACACGAACCTGAGACTTGCTGTTGCCTTGATCTTTACTGAGACGTGGTGACCACGCAATCGAGAGACCAGCGCCTGAACAAAATCCAGAACCCCAAAGACCGAATCAGTGTCTTGGGCTATTATACGCTCATTTTCAGCAAAATATTAATAAGGATACTACCTATCGATATCCATATTCTACGCTGCAAAGTAGGCATCATCTATGCGCGTGTCGCGGCAGGCGTGCATGGACTGCTCGAAGCGTTCATGCGTCAGCACCAGATTGGCATGATCTCCATGAGCGCGACGGCGACTTTCTCTGTCGGCGCTTCTTTGGCTTCGATCATGCACGGCACGCAGAACGAGAGCGTCTTTTGTACGACTTGCCCACTGCTCGGATCGTCGATCGGTACCTTCTTGACGACGCTGCACTTGCGGCACACCACGAGCTGGCATGCTTCGCAGGAGACTCCCTTATACAGCAAGTGGCCGAGTTTCGACAGCTTTGCCGTGCAGATGGCGCAGTCGTTGGGTTCGGAAGAGAGACACGCCGTCAACGCGGCGTCCCCGCACGGCCGCTTCTTGTGCACGAGCCAGAGTAGTTTCTTGATGTACGCAAAGTCCACGACATGCACGGCGCCGAGCAAGTACTGAGCGTACATGGCATTGCCCAGCGTTGCCGAGAAGTTCCCGCCGAGTTCCGAGAATCCGCGGCAAAAGAACTCGAACGACGACTGGTCGTTTGGTCGGCAGATGCAGCATGTGGAGACTTGCGCGCGCACGATGCTGAGGTGACCGAGCCCGGGTATTCGTGCGATCTTGTCGAGCGAATGCACCAAATAGTACCCGAAGGGTTCACCCCGGGCATCCCGCGCCATGCCTGTGGCTTCAATATACACTGCGTCGCGCGCCCGGGACAGCGGGTTGATGTTATTCAGGACCCACTTGAGCGAGAGCGACTTGAGCGGATCTTCCGGTGTGGGGCTCAGAATTGTCGCCAGGATCTTCATGCCATCGTCCTGGTCGTTCGTGTGCACATCGCGGAACCGCCAGAGCTGCTCTGTGTGGCCCTGTGAGCCGAACACGGCGTCCTCCACCGTGCCCGGGATGATGCCCGTCGCGATCACGAGCGGCGTATCGGTGGGCTTCATGATGCCGATCACGGATCGCACGGTATTGGAATCGCTCCTGTCGCTGGACGTCGAACTGCTGCTGATACTCGGATTCGACGGGTTTGACCCTGTCGCCGGGAGCGCGCTGCTACTACTGGTGCTACTGAAACTTTCTTCTTCTTCCTCCTCTTCGTCGTCGCCGTCGACGCTCTCGGACGGGTCCGTTCGGCGGGAGCGGTACACGTGGAGACTCTCCTTGCTCTTGAGGCGCTTCCATTCGTGTCGGGGCAACTTGCGGCCGCTGGCGATGAACAGCTCGTTGGTCGCGAGCGTCTCGGCGATCACGCGCTCGGCCTCCTCGGCGATCGCGAGCTGCTCTTCGGGCGTCAGCACGAGCGGCCGCATCGCATCCTGCGGATCGCTCGGCATGCTGTTTCCCTGATGGGTGAATATAAAATTGCGTTGATTACCACACTGCGCGTGGCTTTGAGAAGTGGGAATGGAGACGCTGAGGTGGTTGGTGCAAGCAAATTTTGGTCGATGCGCGGCTGTCTCTTTTTTTTTTTTTTCTTTCTCTGCTTTATCAGCATTTAGGAGGAGAGCGCTCGGATGGGAGGAAGAACGGAAGAAGAGCGCAGCGGCAGCAGGAGCACCTCGAAGACGAGAAGAGAGAGAGAGAGAGAGAGGTACCGAAGGAGACTGTCCTTTCCACAGTTGTGATGGAAAGATAGCAAGATCATTTCTGTGGAGGCACGATTGTGGTATCAATATCGAAAATATTGGTACCAAAAGCAAGATACTGTAATTGTTGATACTGTTGGTGGAGACAACTTTTCTCGAGCATACAGGACGAACGTGTTCAGTCGCCAAGTTGAAGTTGGGAAGACAATTAATTGCATCTTTATGTTCGTGCAATATATGAACATAATTTTGGAAGATCTTCGACTGGGCAAAGGGAAAATACTCGGGATCCGTCAGGCTGGAGAACACGAAAGAAGCTTGGCAGCTTTCTCGAAGTGGCGATCATCTCCTCACAAACACACTTCTGCCCTTTTCTAGAGCACGAGCATCTGCAATACTTTTGCCGTCCGTGCCAATTTCTGCATGTGTCTGGAAGAGCTTTTGGAGGTGGGTACACTTGAGGAGGATAAGAATGGGGCTGCGCTTCCAACTCTTTCCGCCACATGAAAAGCTGAAAGCCAAGTGCGTTATGCACATCGACAAAGCGCAGGCCAATGGGGGCACTGTGTTGCGCTCGTCCTAAAAAAGACACAGGAGCAGCGTCATCTTGAACCAGATTGTGCAACCTCACGTTGCAGTGGGTTCAGTAGAGCGTTCTCCTTCTCTGCTGGATCTCCGGTTTGGCCACATGAAATGGACAGGACAGTAAGGTCGTTGCGATACTTGAAGGGAGAGGCGATGCCGTCATAGTTGTTTTCGAGAAGATTAAGCACTGGAGATGACGGCATCCTTGAGTTGTTGACGTGCTGCTCATCATGGATCCCGTTGATGTTGTCCTTCTACTTTCTGTAGACTCTTGCCTGTACGTCCCGAGATTGCTGACAAAATTTGTCGGGTCTTTGAGAAAAAGAAGCCATTGATCGAGGGAGGCGGCATTACCGATTGCTAAAGAGCCAAATCGAAGTCGGCTGGGGAACGGAGAAGAAGCTTCTCGTTGCGATCCTGTGCACAGACACGCTACGGATTTGCTGTGGTATCCAGCTGGCTGATGAGGAGAAGGTGGGTGGCTGTGCTAACGTGTCTTGCCATACTTTGGTCCCGTGTGGCACAGTTCGACGATTGTGCACCCTTGAGGCTGAGAAATGTTAATTGCGTAGGCTCGTGCCTGGGGTGAGACGCGAGAAATTAACCGTGGTACACTCGTTGTCCCTGGTCCTATGCCAGCCAACACTACTCAGCAGACGCACCGTTGGTCGTTAAATTGCCGCGTAGTTAAAAAGAAACGCGCTTACGTTGGACTACGGTTTGCTAATTTCCCGTAGAGTCGCACAATCTCGATTGCTGATATACAATTCTCGAAACTGCGGCAGACAAGCAAGCCTTTCCATTAGGCTGATAGCGTATCCTTATCTCCTCATCTACAATCAGCCCAGGATCGTGTCGCATGGTGTCTCGTTTGGCTGCTCAGGTCCAGACCGGCATGGAGGCAGGCAAGTAGCCTATTTCGGAACAACAGAACAAGCCGTAGTGACGTGCTGTCGCAGCTGAAATTGAGTCGAGTCGACTGTAGAGACCACCTGGAAGACACGATGCGAACGAGATCCGCGCGGGAGAGGATTCACAAGCTAACACCGAAAGATGCCTCAACGTCACGTGGATCGGGTGGAAGTTGGTACCTGCCTGACACTCCAAACAGGGAAAGTATCACCAGATACAGCAAGGTATCACCAGATGACACCAAAGATGCTGAAAGGTGTTAGCGTTTGATACTAACCTTTGACACTGCTTCTCTCCTGCTCCTTCACTAATCTCTACTTATCTAAACCGCAATCAAAATAACTCTTCACCTCCACGAGCTGACGTCGAACAAAATTAGGGGTGCGGCGATTGCATCAACGCGAGCGCGACCTGGCGCACTGGAGCGTTCTTGGCTTCCAGCACGCAGAGCACGCAAAAGAACAGCGCTTTGCGAATGGCTTCGGTGCTGCTCACGGTCATGGGGATCTTCTTCACAACGCTGCATTTGCCGCACACGACTCTCTGACACACCTCGCACACGGCTTTCGAACTCAGAAAACCCCCGAACTTGGACAGACTCGCTGCGCAGTTTTCGCAATTCTTGGCGTTCAAGGACGGACGTGCGGCAGCTCCACCGCCCGAGAATCGTTTCTCGTGCATAAGCCAGATCAGCTTCCTCACGTACGAGAGATCCACCACCTGGACGGACCCGAGCAGCATCTCAGCGTAGATGGCGTGTTCAACTGCACTTAGGAAGTTCCCGCCAAGGTCGAAGAAACCGCGAGCAAACATCTCGATAGACGACTGGTTGTGAGGACGCGCGATGAAGCACGTCGAGACGCGCCCTCGCAAGATGTCTAAGTGACCGAAACCCGGTGTTCTCTTAATGCTGTTGATCGAGTGCATCAAGTAGTACGCCACTTGCTCGCCGTTCGAATCGGTTGTGATCCCAGTTCCTTCAAGGTAGACACAGTCTCGGGTTCTGGCAATCGGTCCGAGTTCTTTCATCGACCATTTGAGCGTGAGCGCATTAAACGGATCTTGCAGCGTCGGGACCGTGATGCTGGCTAAAACCTTCATGGCTAAGTACGGGTCCTGGAGGTAAGCGTCACGCAGACGCCATAGTCGCTCGGTGTGCGAAAGCGTGCCAAAGACAGCGTCCTCAAACTCGCCAGCCACGATCCCAGTCGCGACCATGAGCGGCGAGTCGGCCGGCTTCATGAGCTCGATCAGGGATTGGTCGCTTAACCCGGTGCCGCTGCTACTGGACACCGAACCGTTGCTGCTGGAATCATTGCGACCAGTGAGAAGCATCTCCGCCGTGCTATGCGGCGCATACACGCGGCTATTGAGGCTTGCACTTGAACTGTCGTGGCTGTTCTCGCCTCCGCTGCTCTCGCCAGTTAAATTGGTGCGTCTGGAGCGGTACACATGGATTTTCTCCCGTGTCTTGACGTGCTTCCACTCGCTTCGAGGCAGCTGGCGCTGGTTGGCGATGAACAGGTCGCTGGCGACGAGCGTCTCGTTGACCACGCGCTCGGCTTCTTCCACGAGCATGCGGTGCTCGTCGGCAGTCAAGTTGATCGGACGCACCGTGTCTTGGGGGGCGTTTACTCGCTTCATCGTTTTGCACTATGAGGGCAGTTTCCAGGTAGTTTGTCAGTCGAGCGTCGCCGCGTCGAGCGCGGCAACGAGAGTAATCGTGCGATTGTTTGCGGCGGGACGACGACGACGAGCGGTGCGGGAAGGCGGCTGATTTCGCGGAGTGCAGTGAGAAAAACGAAAGTCGTGGTCTCGAACCCATTTGCTGTCGGGTTTGTGATTGAGTCCGTTTCCAAGTGCATTACCAAAGTGGACACAGTGCTGAAACGTGACGTGTCGGCACTGTGCATCGGATACTTTGGAGCGAGATCCAGTGCGTCTTGGAGGAACGGGCAGAATCGTATGTACTGTTTTAAGCAATACTACAGTTTGTGAGATATCTATTGTGAACCTCTGGTTTCTCCCTCTGTCAATGCAAAACCTCTGTATGAAGGTATATATCATGCGCTCCACCAAGATGATCTACCCCTGCACCTGAATCAAATCCATGCTGCACGTTCCTCGACTGTCTACGCTCGGAAAGCTCGGATTTGCATCAACGAAAGCGCGATATAAAGCGACGTGTGGATGAGTGTGAGTGCGGCGTTGTGTGGGGGTGCGTGGCCTTGTGACTTATTGTTCCTGGAGGAAACGTGCGTCTCACCCTATTCAGCTTCAACAGATTAGTGGCATGCTGCAGTTCAGTTTCGTTCGAAAGTGGGTGTATCTACGTTCGCGTTGATTACCACGCGCACGTGGCTTTGATAAGTGAGGATGACGAGCTGCGATGGTTGATTTGTCGGAAAGCAATTTGTGGGAGGAGGAAGTGGCTATGTGTGTGTGTGTTTGTTTTTGTTCTTTTTTTCTCTGCATGATGAGCATTTCGCGCCGCAAAGTGGAGAGGAGGAGGAGAAGGAGGAGATCAGGAAGAAGAGGGGAAGAGCGCATGCAGAGGCAGGCAGCACCTCAAAGACGAGGAGCGAGATACAGTCCTCAGTGTCTTCCGTTTGGGGAGTTGATAAAAGCACCACCTTCTGACGACAAGTGCACCGCTCGTGCAGAAAAGAGCCTGTGTACCAGTATGAGTGGTGCGCAATATTATACATGTCTTGAGTATACGTATATTCGATTTGCAATGTCGTATTTCTTCAGACTGTGTTTAAAACCTTCTTCATTTCTATAACCTTGTGATCGAAATGAGGAAGTCTATTTTGGGTTTTATAAAGTTTTGCTGGATGCTCGGGAACCACACTAAAGCATATATCATGCTCGACGAGAGGAGACTGCCTCATTCATATCATTGCCGTTTTGCAAAAGCCAACTCGGTCATTTTTGTTCAATCCTCCGACTCAAAATGCACGCCTCCTCCTCAAACTCAAGTAAGCTACCACCAAATTCCCGCCTCGTGTCAGCTAAGTTGGCTTTACGGAGCTCAGCTTCAACCACGCGTAGCGTAGTATCAAAGCAAACAACACAATCAACTTAGCCGCCAAATCTCCAGTCACGTTACTACAATTCGGGAGTACTTGCTGTCGTTTTCGGAGACCGTAAATGCAAAATCGGGGCTTAAGGAGCCACTCTTCCAGCAAGACAACGCATCAATTCACATGTCGAAATTGTCCAAGCGCGAATTCAAGGCATTGAAGGTGAAGCTACTAGAATGGCCCGCAAAAGCCCCGATTGAAGTCCTATCGAAAACGTGTGGGGTGTCCTGGCGCGCGATGTTTGTGCCTCAGTCGTACAGATTAGGCTTTCTGCTCAAACCGATCAATTCGAGTGAAATTAAACAGGCTGTGAAGAAATCCAAGAGAGGCAAAGCTCACGGTCCTGACGAACTCGGCAACGACTGGTACAGAGACCACTGTGACGAGATTACCGGCTTATTCGAGCGACTTTTCAACTTGTGGATACCCGAATGCATTCTACCAAGTTCGTTCAGTGAAGCCCATATTCACTGCATAAAAAAGTCCGTCTCTGCTGCGTCGCCGCTGGACTACAGGCCAATCGCACTCCTCAACTCTGATTACAAAATATTCACACGAATATTTGCAACCAGATTACGAACTGTGCTCCCTTGGCTTATCCATCTTTATCTTTATAAGGTGAGGTATATTTAGGTTCATCATGAGCGCGACGCTCATACATGCCATTTGGTGTGCGCATCTGCGACGCATGGATTCGGATCCAATCAAATCGACTGCTGAGATGGCGATCATGATGACCAGATTAGAGGCAGGAATGCGAAACCTCGCACGACTCGCTGAAGCGCAAGCTGGAGGCTCGGACGGTCACACGGTTGCAGCAGTTCTCAAGGGCATATGTCGACTGTTTTCTCAGCCAAACCGACGCCATCCCCCTTGACTCCAAGTGATACTCGCGGCGTTTACACTGTTGTTTTTCGATGGTGGATCACGCGGCAATCCAGGACCAGGAGGGCTGGATCCATTTCGTGCGTGGTCCATAAGGACTCGCACACAGCCAGTTTAATTTGGCCGTGCGAGCATGGCGTATAGCAGGAAGGACACGACCAACAACTTTGCCGGTACGGGGGTCTCATACACGGACTCCGAGAAGCCCAACGCAGTCACTTCGAACCGTTGTACGTGATTGGAGACAGTGCACTCATTATCTCCCAACAGCGAATGCATCGGTCCCCTCGACAGCACCGATTGGCACGTTTATACCTGACAAGTCGACGACTCGCGGATTGCATCGACATCCAAGGATGGTACCATCACTACCGTGCCTTCAACAAGATGGCGGACTCAGCCGCCAACCTAGCCATGGACACCAGAACCTCAACGCAGGTTCACTTCCCAACTCCTCGAGCTGCTTTCAACAATCTCACTCAGGATCTTGACAACGACGTCATGCATTGGCTTATGCGAAGTTCGGATGACCCAAGGTCATTGGACAACACAAGGCAGCCTCACATAGGACCAAGAGAACATGCCATCCTGGTCAGTGATTATTTAGCATTCAGAAGTGATCTATTGCAATCCGCGCTGTAGACACATTTACACTCCTAGATGAAATTCGCAATGAAGAGTAGTTAGGAGAATGGATATTGTAGGTCACGAAGATGAACCTAAATATACCTCACCTTATAAAGATATTTAGGTTCATCGTCGTGACCTACAATATCCATTCTCCTACCTAATCTTCATTACGAATTTCATACAGGAGTGTAAATGTGTCTACAGCGCGGATTGCACTAGATCACTTCTGACTGCTAAATAATCTTTGACCAGGATGGCATGTTCTCTTGGTCCTATGTGAGGCTGCCTTGTGTTGTCCAAAGACCTTGGGTCTTCCGAACTTCGCATAAGCCAATGCATGACGTCGTTGTCAAGATCCTGGGTGAGATTGTTGAAAGCAGCTCTTTGAGTTGGGAAATGAACCTGCGTTGAGGTTCTGGTGTCCATGGCTAGGTTGGCGGCTGAGTCCGCCATCTTGTTGAAGGCACGGTAGTGATGGTACAATCCTCGGATGTCGATGCAATCCGCGAGTCGTCGACTTGTCTGGTATAAACGTGCCAATCGGTGCTGTCGAGGGACCGATGCATTCGCTGTTGGGAGGTAATGAGTGCACTGTCTCCAATCACGTACAACGGTTCGAAGTGACTGCGTTGGGCTTCTCTGAGTCCGTGTATGAGACCCCAGTACTCGGCAAAGTTGTTGGTCGTGTCCTTCCTGCTATACGCCATGCTCGCGGCCCAAATTAAACTGGCTGTGTGTGAGTCCTTATGGACACGCACGATAATGGATCCAGTCCCTCCTGGTCCTGGATTGCCGCGTGATCCACCATCGAAAAACAACAGGTAAATGCCGCGAGTATCACTTGGAGTCAAGGGGATGGCGTCGGTTTGGCTGAGAAAGCAGTCGACATATGCCTTGAGAACTGCCGCAACCGTGTGACCGTCCGAGTCTCCAGCTTGCGTTTCAGCGAGTCGTGTGAGGTTTCGCATTCCTGCCTCTAATCTGGTCATCATGATCGCCATCTCAGCAGTCGATTCGATTGTATCCGAATCCATGCGTCGCAGATGCGCACACCAAATGGCTTGTATGAGCGTCGCGCTCATATATCGCCACAGCATGTGTGCGACGGGATAGAGATGATCTTGGAGATGTTCATTGGAAAACTTGTGTCCGATAATGTGTCTCTTGATCGTGGTCCATGCATGCCTTGGAGTATCTGGTAGATCCAGTCTGAAGATCCAGATTGCGGGGTCGTGACCAGGAGTGATTCCGATCTTCGCCCATAGTGCATAGAAGTAGTTCCACACCAGTTTGGCTTTCGGACACTCCCAGAATAGATGTTGAACAGAAGATTGGACAACTTGGGAACATTCGGGATTCGAGCAGGACAGATCAGCTTTCTCATAGTTCCACATGGAGAGTCGGTTGGCTTTCAGCCGGAGAAGAGTCTGGGCTGTATAAGCAGTAATACCTGGGATGTTGTGTAATTCGCTCCACTGGATTAATTGCAGTCCACGCCACAGAGATCCTGCTGTTTGGACAGCTTTGTTGACTGCTGCATCTCGAGTATCTTTGCCAATTTGTGTCCTCGTTGCTGCAACTTGTTGCCGATAGAAAGATCTGGTGGTATTGTATCGTCCGTTGCCACCCCATAGTTGCACGATTCTTGTGAAACGTGGATGTGCATGGAACGACACCTTCTGCCCGTTCAAGCCTCTTGCTGCCATGATGTCACAGTCCATTGCGGAGTGAACTGTATGCGTAGCTTTGACTAGGGTCGTGTCGACGTGGGTCAGAGTTGCTTCACTGGTGTGCAGATGCCATTCATGGTTATAATGACGTTGTCCGTTGTACAACCGAAGCACATTTGTTTGCTGTGGTCGATGCAGAAGCTGTGGGAAGTTGGATACCAACGTAGCACATAACCGCTCGAGCGCTCGAATAGACGGCCGGGAGAATCCGGAGATTCCACATGTCGGGATGAAGTTAAGCACTCCTGGTCTTATCCCTCCCATCGAAGTATGTCACCCAGTTGTGCTGTTCCAACTGATAATGATGTGTGAGCAAGCTTGTAAGGAGAGCCGTTAGAATCAAGAAGCCACCCATCTGCAGTCGAGGTCATGTATGGCAACCATTCTGCACAGAATGTCCCACGTAGCTTTCGTCCTTCAGCGATGATACCTGGAAGCCTGTCAGACATTTTAGAGCTGATGTCGATCTGGAACACATCGCCGTCCCATTGAGTCTGCACAATTGTCGACTTGAAGTGCTCGTAACACCAACGTACATTATCACGTTCTCTGGGCTCATAGGGTCGAGAATGGAGCGACGTACATAATGCCGCGCCAGTTGTCCACATGTTATCACGAAGCTGGAGTGGCCGCCTTGGGATTGCATCGAGCGGCGTGATGTACGTCGAGGAAGCCCTTGTGTTGTGCAGCAAGATTTCCCCGATGACCTGATCGATGTGAGAGGTTGTGATTGCCCATTTGGAGACTGCTGTGGCACTCATCGTCATCAGCTCAGTTCTGATGTTGGGTACTGACAAGCCTCCATTCATTTTTTTTGAGTTCGGCTTGTTCTTCCTTCATCCACGGTTTCGCAGGCTTACCATTCCTTGAGCCCCAGATAAATTGTTTCACTAGGTCGTGTAGCTGATTGACAATAGCCGTAGAGGGCCAGGAGTGCCTGGCCACATAAAGCACTTTGGGTATGATGACGGCACTGGCAATTGCTGCACGTTGGGCGACAGAGTGAGTTTTGAGACGCGCAAGTCGAAGTCTGACACGTAAGGCTTGGATGCACTTGGACCAGTTACTTGCAGTCGAAGGCGTTTGTCCGACTTGGATGCCGAGGTAGCGGCAATGTTCCTCACGTTGTAGCACATGAATGTCACTGACTGACTCTTCGGTGGAGCTATATTCCTTGTTCAGCGGTAATACTGCAGATTTGTGCCGATTGACTCGAAGTCCAGAAGCTGCTCCATATTTGTCCAGGATTGCAAATACGGCGTTAATATCCTTGGGATCGCTAAGATAAATGGTCGTGTCGTCTGCGTATCCTCCAAGTCTGACTTCAGTTGCGCATCCTGCTGCCTGTAGTTCAACGCCGTGTATTTCGTCACTCGCTTCGATTTTCCGATAAAGAACCTCTAACGCCAAGATGAATAGAAGAGGGGCCAGCGGACATCCTTGACGAATTCCGGATGTTACGTTGTACTTTCTCGACAGGAAACCGTTGACAATGAACTTGTACGTGGTTTGAGAGTGTAACACTTTCACTAAGTGTACGAACTTCAATGGGAATCCAAGATGCTGGAGCGCTTGTGCCAGAAAGCTGCGATCGAGTGAATCATAGGCTTTAGCAAAATCAAGGAGCAACGCGATCGCTCTGGACATGGCGGGGTCGCTCGTGGCCCGCTGTTGTGCAGCCAATAACACATCGATCGTAGTCGGGATTGTTCGCCCTGGAACGAAACCAGCTTGCATGTGATGGATAAGCCAAGGGAGCACAGTTCGTAATCTGGTTGCAAATATTCGTGTGAATATTTTGTAATCAGAGTTGAGGAGTGCGATTGGCCTGTAGTCCAGCGGCGACGCAGCAGAGACGGACTTTTTTATGCAGTGAATATGGGCTTCACTGAACGAACTTGGTAGAACGCATTCGGGTATCCACAAGTTGAAAAGTCGCTCGAATAGGCGGTAATCTCGTCACAGTGGTCTCTGTACCAGTCGTTGCCGAGTTCGTCAGGACCGTGAGCTTTGCCTCTCTTGCATTTCTTCACAGCCTGTTTAATTTCACTCGACTCGATCGGTTTGAGCAGGAAGCCTAATCTGTCCGACGGAGGAATAGCTGTTCCTGGATCAAGGATTTGATCGATGTCAGTTTGCAGAGTGGGTGCCTGTTGCATGACTGATTTCCATCCTTCTCCCATGTCATCAGCAAGTTCTCGTGAACGCATGGGTCCGTAAGTCGCTGTGCCACCGAGTGTGAAGATAGTGTTGTCAAGGAACTTGGTCGAGATACGCTTGTAGAAGGATTTGCTCGTTTTTCGTTCATGATGCATGTGCTCCCGAAAAATGCGGTCCCGTTTTGAAGCCTGCCACTTCGATTTGCATTCTGCAATGGCACGACGAATACTCGTGGCGGTGGTAAGAAACTCTTGCGACAACTCCACGTTTGATCACCCACCGCTCCACCAGAGTGATCGAGCATCTGCGCTTCCGATTCTGAGAGGCATCGTTGCAACCTCTGGATTTTCTTCTTGTATCCTTGATTCAATCTGGCGAAGTACGATTTTTTAGCTTCAAGGTACCCGATCCTGAGCGCGATCTTGGCTTCATCCCACCAATTTGCTGTGGCCAGAGCATAATCACGAGGCGAAGAGTAACGTCCACGTAATTCATCAAGTTGATCATGAGCTTTTTCGAAGAAATCTTTTCCAATACTCGCCGAATGCGCCGCTGCATTCTTCGGAAGTGGATAGACAACTCGAGGTTTCTTGCTTTGGATCACCTTGTCAGGAGCAGCTACTCGGATCGTGACTCCATTGTGATCGGAGAACGGACCAGCTACGCTTTGGTAGACGCTGCGAACCCAGTCGAGATGGTCATTGCTGCAGTACCACCGGTCGAGCCTACTGCTGGCACTGTCGCCTGAAGGCAGTGTATAGTAGTAGGTGTGATGCTGTCGATGGAATGCTTTGACGTTTCGTGTGTCCGTGGCGCGAAGAGCATCATCCTCGAGGGTATCAAGATTCAATTTCTGGAGCAGTTTCTTCAATTCCCTGGACTCGTGCACTTTGTTGTGGTTGTTGTGAGACCTGTCTGCCGTCTGGTTGAGAGTGCAATTAAAGTCTCCACCGCACAGAATGGGTCCATCATGTGATGAGAGGAGACCTGATAGTGCTCTGTAGAAAGCTTCCCTTGCAAATACGGTAGAAGGAGCGTAGATGTTGAGAAGTAACACCGTTTCACCACGCAACGTCACCGTAGCTGCCATCCAGTGCGCATTCCACTGATCCTGCTTATATGGAGCCAGTGTAGGTATGCACGAATAGGGATTCAACAAGATCGCCACTCCTCCTTTGCGCTCGGTGGAAGCTGACCAGAGAGAAAGTCTGGGATCCGACTCTTCTGATGGTTCCTGAAAACCCCAACTTCGACGAAATCTGGATTGCATTGATGCCACTTCGGTCTCCAGGACGTGCGTTTCTTGGAGAAAGACAATGTCCAATGATCCCGAGTCATCAGTCTGTCGAAAATGTGAAAACCACGCGTTCAGATTGGCGTCGGATTTGGAGAACCCCATCACATTCTGTGTGTGGAATCCAACAGTTAGCTCATGGCGAGCACTGACTGTCGCACTGCGCCTTCTGGGTCGGTGGTTGTCACGACGAGCTTGGGTTGTGGGTTGATATGGTCGCAACGGTAGTCCATCGCCGGAATACGTTGATGTGCCTTGTATTCCACGCTGTACTTCCGTCGGAGAGACAGTTGAGCCATCTCCCCCTGCTCGCACTGAACTGCCACCAAGTACAGTGCGAGTTGAGGCACCATGGGTGCCTTTAGTTCTGATTGTGCCGCTGTTGGACCTCCAGCTCATGCTGGTGCGCCAATAGCGACCATGACGTCGTCGTGCCCACAATCGCATCAATTGCTGATTGAAGAGAAGACGAACGCCAATATTCTTCAGCTCGGGTTTCAGGCATAACGTGACCAACGGCTTCGTGCTTGGGGAACATGCTGGGCAGTAGAAGACTTATCACATTGAGAATTGCCCATTTGTCTGGGTCAATGGGTCGCGAGACGGTCGCGGTCAATAGGCTATCATCTAGCTTTTCAAGTCTGTTCCACTGCTTGATGTTGTCAGTCATGGACCAACGAGCGGAGCCTTGCGGACAGGCGTCAACAGCCGATGCCCATTTCTTACAAAAGGCTCGCACTTGCGCGCTAACTGCATCGTCAGCTGAGTGATGCCGGATTAATGCGCGTTGAGCTTGACTGTTTATGCTGTGCCCAAAATCAAGAAGCTTTTTCACTGGGAACATGCGCAAGACCTCCAGTGGAAAAGGCAGTGCACAAATGAGCGCACTTAGAGCATCCACGTGACTGGGAATCCATCCAGTCAATTTGGAGACGTCGCTTGGATCAACTGAAGGCAAGCTGAATCTTCGATTTTGTCGAGTCGCCGTGGTCCAGTCGTGCATGGCTTTGTTGTTTGCACGAAAATGCTGTCTTCGAAGGGCTTGTTCAGCAGCCGTCAATTGTTCGAGCTCCTCTTTCGATCCAACCAATCGTCCAACCAGAGACTTGCGTGCTTGCCCATCGTCCTGGACAGAGTGAGACGGTGAGGAAGGAGGCGTCTCAAATTCGCCGCTTTCTCTGTCGTTGGAAAAGGTTGACTCTTGACTGGCCTCGGATTGGCCTGGTGTCGTTGAAGCCGCTGCTTTTAAAACTGAGGACGCAAGTTCTGGGATCTTTCGTGCCCGTGGCCGATTTAACGTATGAGAGTGGGAGTCTGGTTCTCGCTCCGGTTCCTGGAATCGATGTTCATCATCCGTCGACCCTGTACCTAGTCCACTACCCATCGCCGCATTGATTTCTGGCCCGGAACCAAAGACACTCGTTGGGTCTGCATCTCGAGATTCAGCAGAGTCAATGTGTCCAAACTCTTGGTCAGCGCTGCCTGGAGTTGGCTGGTTCATCGAGGGAGCACCGTTGCCTGCATCCTCTGTACCATTTTGACTGCGCATTTCCTGGTGAAAGGCTTTAGTCACCTCTGCTGGCAGAGGGAGAGTGGCTTGACCATTTGGCGGGGTCACAGCACCTCCCGTCAGATCTTGCAGGTGCATCGTGGAATCCATCGACGTGGAATCCATCGACGCGGAATCCGCCAAGGACATCGTGACATCGAAGTGCGAGGGATCTTCAGAGTACCCAGAGGTGGTGTCAGCTGATGGCTCCGATGATGGTTGCTGGTTTGCCGAACCATTATCTCTAGACGCTGAGGGAAATGACTTCGAGCCGGGCTGGCTCGTTCTTGATTGCTCCTCGTCTTGAGTCTGCGCAGTGGGACTGTGCTCGCGGACGACATGAGCTTTGACAAACTCCCTGAGTTTCGTATAAGCAAGGTCTTGATCTCCTTGGCTTTCGGTATTCTCAGCGGGAGATGATCCTGAAGCAGCTGTCGTAGAAGCCTTGTTCCCAGCCTGCTGATCGCCATCCTTGGGACCCAAATTCTTAGCTTTGGCTCGCTTCTTGAGTAAATCAAGTTGCCTTTTCGCTCGATTTTTGGCGTTCTTGGCCTCCTGGAGGATCAGAGATGCGGCTGCTGCTTCTTTTGCTGTCACACGTTGCTGTAAATCAAGCAATTCAATCTGGCGTTGGAACTGTCCAGCTTCACGATTCGCAGATGAAGATTCCTCATCACGACCACTGGTGTCTGCCTCCTTGAGTTCGTCTCGATCGAGAGCAAAACTGTGCGCTTTGGCTGAAACGTCATGGAATTTGCGTTTTGCAGTCGCAGCCGCTGCAGCAGCTGCGGTGTGCGCGGAAGACGCTTTGGACAGATGCTCCTTAGCAATGTCTAATGTTGCCTGAGCAGCGCTTAAGCGGGCGTCGATAGCAATCTTTTGCTTCGCTTGAGTGGAGTTTGCTTGTACCCCATCAAGCACAGAATCAGCTGAAGAAAGCTTCCCAGCCAGAACGGCCTCAAGTTCAAGTTCGCGCTTCTTTCGAGCCTGGAGAGCCTTGCGGTTGCTCTGGCCGTTAGAAGCCTTGACATTTGTCTCTGGAGTCCCGGTACCAATGCTACCAGAGCTGGCTACTGTTCCAGGAGATGTGCCAACAACAGAAGTCAGCTTCGGAGCAGCCTTTAAGATTCCGCCTTTTGGCGCTCGTCTACCAGCTGATGCCGCATCCGAAGCTGGATGAGGTTGCCCTTTCGACGCCGGTGAATTCTTCACTGGTGTGGTCGCTGAGGTTGAAATCGTGGATTTCATCACCCCCTTCTGTTTCTTGAGGTTGGCTGGATCGAACCATTCTGCCTCCGACGGCGTAACCGATTGAGCGTCTGTTGCAGAATTGGCCGCTGCTGCCACTGCTGCAGAGCCGGTGCTGCTACTCGAGTCAGCAGGCTGGAGCATCTCAGAGAGCAGCGCTTTCTCAGTTGCCTTGGTCTTCAGGTTGGCCATGACTTTGCCCAAACTATTGGAGAGATTGCCAATGTACTTTTGTCGGACTTCAAGAGACATGTGCTGCAGCTCAAATTTCGACATTTCCTTTGCTTGCTTGATTTCTGGTTCGAAGTCGCGATGAAATTGCATCTGACAATCTCCAGGAGCTCGAGTACACTTGCTTTTTGGGTGCGAGGGGTCGAAGCACTGAAAGCAAGGGATTCGGCTGTACCGCTGATGATGATGAACGAAGATCGAGAACCCTTTAGCAGAGATGTGGGTGACATCTTTGAGCTGAGGGGGACATTCCTCGGAATTGAAGATAACAACCCAGAAATTAGAGTCGTATGCGCCATCCCGTGCTCGCGGCGCGCGCGCAATGGACACGACTTCACATTCGGTGCTCAATGCTATCAGTTGGCCGACAACGTCGTTGCCTAAGCCGGGAGCTACAACACGGACTTGATATTGTAGCACATCAGCTTGGTGGGGAATAGTATTGTCAATGTCACATCGATCATCTTCTTCCTCGAGCTTGGCGGTGCTGAGGAGAACGAGTTTTTCATTACGAAGTTTGATTTCCCGTCGATGCCACTTCGTTGCAATGGACTGGTCCTTGACAATGAAGGTTAAACGCCGAGTCGCCGCAGTGTAGTACAAACGCTTGACATTCTGAATCCACTCGCACAGATTCTTATAACCTGCAGAGCCGGCTGGCTCGGATGCAAGTAATTGCATAAGAATTGTCTTTTCCGCGATGTGTTCAGGCATCAAGATGCGCGGAGGGACCACAGCAACGACTGTGCCTTCGAGGCAGTCTTCAAAGAATTTGACATAGGCCATGCGTTGGAGGAAAGTGTGGGTACAAGCGAGGAATGCAGGAGGCGCGTCTAAGACGAGAGCACCCATTATCCAGGCATTCAACGCTTCTTCTTCGGCCGGCACCATCTTCCGTAGGTCATCATCGGGTTTAGTCTTCCATGGACGTGTAGCGATCTTGGTCAATCGCTGAACCCATGCACGATGACGCGCTTCACGCACCGCGGCATCAGTCCGAGTGTTGTTCTCTGGGTGAGCAGAGAGAGAGAGAGAAGGTAATTCTATTTAACTTATGATCTACATATAGTTTAAGAATTCCTGAGTCTCATTAACACTGCTGACAGTGAGGTGTTTCTAAGTTTTGACGGGGTGGCACCGATATCATTGTCGAGTAGAGCTGCGACTTTGGACATAAAAATTTGATCGTTTCCCAAAGTTCTCTGGGTGAGCAGCATCAGGCTGAGGCGGTGTCTGGCCCATCATGCCTCTTTTTATTTCTTCAACGCGATGGGGATCCCAACCAGGACATGCGGAATTCGT
Organism: Globisporangium splendens; assembly: GCA_006386115.1. NCBI lineage: Eukaryota > Oomycota > Peronosporomycetes > Pythiales > Pythiaceae > Globisporangium > Globisporangium splendens. The sequence goes on from VFIW01000031.1 coordinate 314,753, forward strand.
ACCGCCACCATCAGGAGGCTGTTCAGGAGGAGGCTCCGTCATTGGTCGAAACTCCGAAAACAGCTGGTTACTGAAGGATGGGACGCTGGCTCTTGATTGGTTCTTGCTTGAGTCTTGGGGCTTGGTATTGCGTAATCTGTGGGGTAGACCGCAAATTTCACAATGACCACAGAGATCCTGCTGTATGGACAGCTTTGTTGACTGCTGCATCTCGAGTATCTTTGCCAATTTGTGTCCTCGTTGCTGCAACTTGTTGCCGATAGAAAGATCTGGTCGTATTGTATCGTCCGTTGCCACCCCATAGTTGCACGATTCTTGTGAAACGTGGATGTGCATGGAACGACACCTTCTGCCCGTTCAAGTCTCTTGTTGCCATGATGTCACAGTCCATTGCGGAGTGAACTGTATGCGTAGCTTTGACTAGGGTCGTGTCGACGTGGGTCAGAGTTGCTTCACTGGTGTGCAGATGCCATTCGTGGTTGTAATGACGTTGCCCGTTGTACAGCCGAAGCACATTTGTTTGCTGTGGTCGATACAGAAGCTGTGGGAAGTTGGATACCAACGTAGCACATAACCGCTCGAGCGCTCGAATAGACGGCCGGGAGAATCCGGAGATTCCACATGTTGGGATGAAGTTAAGCACTCCTGGTCTTATCCACTCCCATCGAAGTATGTCACCCAGTTGTGCTGTTCCAACTGATAATGATGTGTGAGCAAGCTTGTAAGGGGAGCCGTTGGAATCAAGAAGCCACCCATCTGCAGTCGAGGTCATGTATGGCAACCATTCTGCACAGAATGTCCCACGTAGCTTTCGCCTTCAGCGATGATACCTGGAAGCCTGTCAGACATTTTAGAGCTGAGGTCGATCTGGAACACATCGCCGTCCCATTGAGTCTGCACAATTGTCGACTTGAAGTGCTCGTAACACCAACGTACATTATCACGTTCTCTGGGCTCGTAGGGTCGAGAATGGAGCGACGCACATAATGCTGCGCCAGTTGTCCACATGTTATCACGAAGCTGGAGTGACCGCCTTGGAATTGCATCGAGCGGCGTGATGTACGTCGAAGAAGCCCTTGTGTTGTGCAGCAAGATTTCCCCGATGACCTGATCGATGTGAGAGGTAGTGATTGCCCATTTGGAGACTGCTGTGGCACTCATCGTCATCAGCTCAGTTCTGATGTTGGGTACTGACAAGCCTCCATTCATTTTTTGAGTTCAGCTTGTTCTTCCTTCACGGTTTCGCAGGCTTACCATTCCTTGAGACCCAGACAAATTGTTTCACTAGGTCGTGTAGCTGATTGACAATAGCCGTAGATGGCCAGGAGTGCCTGGCCACGTAAAGCACTTTGGGTATGATGACGGCACTGGCAATTACTTGGCTTATCCATCACATGCAAGCTGGTTTCGTTCCAGGGCGAGTAATCCCGACGACGATCGATGTGCTATTGGCTGCACAACAGCGGGCCACGAGCGACCCCGCCATGTCCAGAGCGATCGCGTTGTTCCTTGATTTTGCTAAAGCCTATGATTCACTCGATCGCAGCTTTCTGGCACAAGCGCTCCAGCATCTTGGATTCCCATTGAAGTTCGTACACTTAGTGAAGGTGTTACACTCTCAAACCACTTACAAGTTCATTGTCAACGGTTTCCTGTCGAGAAAGTACAACGTAACATCTGGAATTCGTCAAGGATGTCCGCTGGTCCCTCTTCTCTTCATCTTGGCGTTAGAGGTTCTTTATCGGAAAATCGAAGCGAGTGACGAAATGCACGGCGTTGAACTCCAGGCAGCAGGATGCGCAACTGAGGTCAGACTTGGAGGATACGCAGACGACACGACCATTTATCTTAGCAATCCCAAGGATATTAGTGCCGTGTTTGCAATCCTGGACAAATATGGAGCAGCTTCTGGGCTTCGAGTCAATCGGCACAAATCTGCAGTATTACCGCTGAACAAGGAATAAAGCTCCACCGAAGAGTCAGTCAGTGACATTCATGTGCTACAACGTGAGGAACATTGCCGCTACCTCTGCATCCAAGTCGGACAAACGCCTTCGAATGCAAGTAACTGGTCCAAGTGCATCCAAGCCTTACGTGTCAGACTTCGACTTGCGCGTCTCAAAACTCACTCTGTCGCCCAACGTGCAGCAATTGCCAGTGCCGTCATCATACCCAAAGTGCTTTATGTGGCCAGGCACTCCTGGTCCTCTACGGCTATTGTCAATCAGCTACACGACCTAGTGAAACAATTTGTCTGGGTCTCAAGGAATGGTAAGCCTGCGAAACCGTGGATGAAGGAAGAACAAGCTGAACTCAAAAAAATGAATGGAGGCTTGTCAGTACCCAACATCAGAACTGAGCTGATGACGATGAGTGCCACAGCAGTCTCCAAATGGACAATCACAACCTCTCACATCGATCAGGCCATCGGGGAAATCTTGCTGCACAACACAAGGGCTTCTTCGACGTACATCACGCCGCTCGATGCAATTCCAAGGCGGCCACTCCAGCTTCGTGAAAACATGTAGACAACTGGCGCAGCATTATGTGCGTCGCTCCATTCTCGACCCTATGAGCCCAGAGAACGTGATAATGTACGTTGGTATTACGAGCACTTCAAGTCGACAATTGTGCAGACTCAATGGGACGGCGATGTGTTCCAGATCGACCTCAGCTCTAAAATGTCTGACAGGCTTTCAGGTATCATCGCTGAAGGACGAAAGCTACGTGGGATATTCTGTGCAGAATAGCTGCCATACATGACCTCGACTGCAGATGGGTGGCTTCTTGATTCCAACGGCTCCCCATACAAGCTTGCTCACACATCATTGTCAGTCGGAACAGCACAACTGGGTGACATACTTCGATGGGAGTGGATAAGACCAGGAGTGCTTAACTTCATCCCAACATATGGAATCTCCGGATTCTCCCGGCCGTCTATTCGAGCGGTTATGTGCTGCGTTGGTATCCAACTTCCCACAGCTTCTGTATCGACCGCAGCAAACAAATGTGCTTCGGCTGTACAACGGGCAACGTCATTATAACCACGAATGGCATCTGCACACCAGTGAAGCAACTCTGACCCACATCGACACGACCCTAGTCAAAGCTACGCATACAGTTCACTCCGCAACGGGCTGTGACATCATGGCAACAAGAGACTTGAACGGGCAGAAGGTGTCGTTCCATGCACATCCACGTTTCACAAGAATCGTGCAACTATTGGGTGGCAACGGACGATACAATACGACCAGATCTTTCTATCGGCAACAAGTTGCAGCAACGAGGACACAAATTGGCAAAGATACTCGAGATACAGCAGTCAACAAAGCTGTCCATACAGCAGGATCTCTGTGGCCAGGACTGCAATTAATCCAGTGGAGCGAATTACACAACATCCCAGGTATTACTGCTTATACAGCCCAGACTCTTCTCCGGCTGAAAGCCAACCGACTCTCCATGTGGAACTATGAGAAAGCTGATCTATCCTGCTCGAATCCCGAATGTTCCCAAGTTGTCCAATCTTCTGTTCAACATCTATTCTGGGAGTGTACGAAAGCCAAACTGGTGTGGAACTACTTTTATGCGCTATGGGCGAAGATCGGAATCACTCCTGGTCACGACCCCGCAATCTGGATCTTCAGTCTGGATCTACCAGATAATCCAAGGCATGCATGGACCACGATCAAGAGACACATTATCGGACACAAGTGCTCCAATGAACATCTCCAATATCATCTCTATCCCGTCGCACACATGCTGTGGCGATATATGAGCGCGTCGCTCATACATGCCATTTGGTGTGCGCATCTGCGACGCATGGATTCGGATCCAATCGAATCGACTACTGAGATGGCGATCATGATGACCAGATTAGAGGCAGGAATGCGAAACCTCACACGACTCGCTGAAGCGCAGGCTGGAGACTCGGACGGTCACACGGTTGCAGCAGTTCTCAAGGCATATGTCGACTGCTTTCTCAGCCAAACCGACGCCGTCCCCTTGACTCCAAGTGATACTCGCGGCGTTTACCTGTTGTTTTTCGATGGTGGATCACGCGGCAATCCAGGACCAGGAGGGACTGGATCCATTATCGTACGTGTCCATAAGGACTCGCACACAGCCAGTTTAATCTGGGCCGCGAGCATGGCATATAGCAGGAAGGACACGACCAATAACTTTGCCGAGTACTGGGGTCTCATACACGGACTCCGAGAAGCCCAACGCAGTCACTTCGAACCGTTGTACGTGATTGGAGACAGTGCACTAATTATCTCCCAACAGCGAATGCATCGGTCCCCTCGACAGCACCGATTGGCACGTTTATACCAGACAAGTCGACGACTCGCGGATTGCATCGATATCCGAGGATGGTACCATCACTACCGTGCCTTCAACAAGATGGCGGACTCAGCCGCCAACCTAGCCATGGACACCAGAACCTCGACGCAGGTTCACTTCCCAACTCAAAGAGCTGCTTTCAACAATCTCACCCAGGATCTTGACAACGACATCATGCATTGGCTTATGCGAAGTTCGGAAGACCCAAGGTCATTGGACAACACAAGGCAGCCTCACATAGGACCAAGAGAACATGCCATCCTGGTCAAAGATTATTTAGCAGTTCGAGGTGATCTAGTGCAATCCGCGCTGTAGACACATTTACACTCCTAGATGAAATTCGTAATGAAGATTAGGTAGGAGAATGGATATTGTAGGTCACGAAGATGAACCTAAATATACCTCACCTTATAAAGATGTTTGTGCGTCAGGACGACAATTTTCCACCATCAACCAGTTGCGGCGTCAAGCGCAAGAGAGTTAGGAAGATATTAGCCAAGACTACTTCAAAAGCTCTACAGTGGCATGCCAAAGCGAATGATCAAGGTTGTCGGTGTCAAAGGAGGCACAATCGATCGTTCAGCTACAGCAATTGAACATACGTGTGTTTTGATCGGAAAAATGCAATTGCATTATTTGACCTATTTAACGCACATATCCAAATGCCGTCTTAAAGTTCGAGGTGGAGGGGGATGAACGGACTGCGTCTATAGTTTCACGCGACACTGTGTGAAGAATTGACTGATTGGTTTTACACCTTTTGCCGGGTACTTTGGTGTGTTGTACCATATAAATGGAACTTTAATTTGGGCCGCGAGCATGGCGTATAGTAGGAAGGACACGACCAACAACTTTGCCGAGTACTGGGGTCTCATACACGGACTCCGAGAAGCCCAACGCAGTCACCTCGAACCATTGTACGTGATTGGAGACAGTGCACTCATTATCTCCCAACAGAGAATGCATCGGTCCCCTCGACAGCGCCGATTGGAACGTTTATACCAGACAAGTCGACGGCTCGCGGATTGCATCGACATCCGAGGATGGTACCATCACTACCGTGCCTTCAACAAGATGGCGGACTCAGCCGCCAACCTAGCCATGGACACCAGAACCTCAACGCAGGTCCACTTCCCACCTCAAAGAGCTGCTTTCAACAATCTCACCCAGGATCTTGACAACGACGTCATGCATTGGCTTGTGCGAAGTTCGGAAGACCCAAGGTCATTGGACAACACAAGGCAACCTCACATAGGACCAAGAGAACATGCCATCCTGGTCAAAGATTATTTAGCATTCAGAAGTGATCTACTGCAAACCGCGCTGTAGACACATTTACACTCCTAGATGAAATTCGCAATGAATATTAGGTAGGAGAATGGATATTGTAGGTCACGAAGATGAACCTAAATATACCTCACCTTATAAAGATGTTTGTGCGTCAGGACGACAATTTTCCACCATCAACCAGTTGCGGCGTCAAGCGCAAGAGAGTTAGGAAGATATTAGCCAAGACTACTTCAAAAGCTCTACAGTGGCATGCCAAAGCGAATGATCAAGGTTGTCGGTGTCAAAGGAGGCACAATCGATCGTTCAGCTGCAGCAATTGAACATGCGTGTGTTTTGATCGGAAAAATGCAATTGCATTATTTGACCTATTTAACGCACATATCCAAATGCCGTCTTAAAGTTCGAGGTGGAGGGGGATGAACGGACTGCGTCTATAGTTTCACGCGACACTGTGTGAAGAATTGACTGATTGGTTTTACACCTTTTGCCGGGTACTTTGGTGTGTTGTACCATCTAAATGGAACTGATTTTCTTGCTGAAAGTTTCACAGGTCAACACACAGTATTTGTCCCAAACCAGTTTGGTCATACCGGTATTTATCTCACGTAAAATGAACCAACCAGACGGGAAATCCAATGCACATTTGCGGAGGCGGGAACACCACAATGAACACAAAGGCGGGAACTCAGGGTGTCTTACTTTCGCACGCTTCTCGCACTTGGATCCCTCGAAATGCGTGTTGTTGAGGTTGAGTCCTTACAGCCCAATGCTAAATCCCATCGAAGGGTGCTTCAGTGTTTTGAAGGCTCATATGAAAGAGCACCTGACTGGAGAACGAGCTGAGTTCCTGGTTCGTGGCGAGTCCTCCTCCCTCGCAGCGAGGCGTATGCATATTCTGAAAGAAGCAGTTGCAATATGCAAGCACGCCATCACTGAGCAGGTGGTGATGGCGCTGGACTTTCATTGTGCACGCACTTGCCTTGCGGCCGAACGTGGCGACGACATGGTTCTGTGGCAACGATTCATTTTTCTGTTCGTTTGACTTGGTGCAACTCATCCCCAGTTCATTTTCATTTGGGTCAAAGACATTTTAACCTCAAAAATGAGTAAAAACCTGGTCTGTTCATTTCAGTTTCTCTCAAGCACCCAGCAAAATGTGTGTATGAGCAGATTTTAGGCTGAAAGTGGGATGAGCAAGCGCACAACAGGACTCACCAGCTTTTGCTGCTTTGGAAATACACGTGAAACTACATGCCCTTTCATAAACGGCAACGCACTTTTCGCGTGTATGGTCAGCGGTTGTGAAAGAAACTGTGACAATCTGTGTGGTGTGGGTGTCCAAGTTGAAGCTAATTGTGCTCCCGCTGTCAAAAATGCTTCTGGAAGATCTTTCTTCGACTGGACGAAGGGAAAACACTGGACCCGAGAACACGAGAGAAGCTTTTCCTCGAACTGGCGCTCCTCGTCCTTCTCGTGTACCGAGTCACAGAGCGCGAAAATCTGCAATATTTCTGCCGTCCGTGCCGATTTCTGCATGCTTGCGAGAACGTTGGGAAGTGGGTGCACTGTGGGAGGATAAGAATGAAGCCGCGCTTCGGACTCTTTTTGCCCCGTGAAGGAGTTGAAAGCGACGTGCGCGATGCGCATCGACGCTCTTCAGAAAAAGAGCAGCGCCAGCAGACCCAAGTGGTAGGTAGACTGGTCACCTTCTCTCCTGGATCTCCAAGTGGACGATATGAAATGGACAGGACAGCAGGCTCAAAGGAGGCATGAAAGAGATGCAATGTCGTCACTCTTGGTGTCGAGAAAAATGACGGTATCCTTGAGTTGTAAACGTGCTGCTCATCATGGATCCCGTTGATGTTGTCCTTCTACTTTCTGTAGACTCTTGCCTGTACGTCCCGAGATTGCTGACAAAATTTGTCGGGTCTTTGAGAAAAAGAAGCCATTGATCGAGGGAGGCGGCATTACCGATTGCTAAAGAGCCAAATCGAAGTCGGCTGGGGAACGGAGAAGAAGCTTCTCGTTGCGATCCTGTGCACAGACACGCTACGGATTTGCTGTGGTATCCAGCTGGCTGATGAGGAGAAGGTGGGTGGCTGTGCTAACGTGTCTTGCCATACTTTGGTCCCGTGTGGCACAGTTCGACGATTGTGCACCCTTGAGGCTGAGAAATGTTAATTGCGTAGGCTCGTGCCTGGGGTGAGACGCGAGAAATTAACCGTGGTACACTCGTTGTCCCTGGTCCTATGCCAGCCAACACTACTCAGCAGACGCACCGTTGGTCGTTAAATTGCCGCGTAGTTAAAAAGAAACGCGCTTACGTTGGACTACGGTTTGCTAATTTCCCGTAGAGTCGCACAATCTCGATTGCTGATATACAATTCTCGAAACTGCGGCAGACAAGCAAGCCTTTCCATTAGGCTGATAGCGTATCCTTATCTCCTCATCTACAATCAGCCCAGGATCGTGTCGCATGGTGTCTCGTTTGGCTGCTCAGGTCCAGACCGGCATGGAGGCAGGCAAGTAGCCTATTTCGGAACAACAGAACAAGCCGTAGTGACGTGCTGTCGCAGCTGAAATTGAGTCGAGTCGACTGTAGAGACCACCTGGAAGACACGATGCGAACGAGATCCGCGCGGGAGAGGATTCACAAGCTAACACCGAAAGATGCCTCAACGTCACGTGGATCGGGTGGAAGTTGGTACCTGCCTGACACTCCAAACAGGGAAAGTATCACCAGATACAGCAAGGTATCACCAGATGACACCAAAGATGCTGAAAGGTGTTAGCGTTTGACACTAATCTTTGATCCTATCTTGGTGCTGCTACCTCCCACTACCTCCTAATCTCTACTTGCCTATATCGCGATCCAAAAAGTGCTCACCTCTATGAATTGACGTCCCTCAAACAGAATCAGGAGTGCGGCGACTGCATGAGCACGAGCGCGATCTCGCGCACCGGCGCGTTCTTGGCTTCCAGCACGCAGAGCACGCAAAACGACAGCGCCTTCTGGGTCACCTCGGTGCTGCTCACGGCCATGGGGATCTTCTTGACCACGCTGCACTTGTGGCACACGATCTTCCGGCACGCCTCACACACAGCTTTCGGATGCAGAAGACCCCCGAACGGTGACAGACTCGCCGTGCAGTTTCCGCAATTTTTGGTGTCCGAGGACGGAGGTGGGGCAGCTCCCGAGAACCGTTTCTCGTGCATAAGCCAGATCAGCTTCTTCACGTACGAGAGATCCACAACATGGACGGCTCCAAGCAGCATCTCAGCGTAAATAGAGTATCCCTCTGTATGTCGGAAGCTCCCGCCAAAGTTGACGAAGCCGCGCGCAAAAATCTCGATGGACGACTGGTTGTGAGGACGTACGATGAAGCACGTCGAGATGTGCGCTCGCACGATGTTCAAGTGGCCGAGACCTGGTATTCTCTCGATGCTGTCGACCGAATGCATCAAGTAGTACCCCACGCGCTCGCCGTTCGAATCGTGCGCGACCCCAGTTCCTTCTAGGTACACACAATCTCGCTTCCGGGAAAGGTGGCCGAACTCTTTCATCGACCACTTGAGCGTGAGCGAGCTAAACGGATCTTGCAGGGTTGGGACCGTGATGCTGGCTAAGTTCTTGATGGCTACGTACGGATCCTGAAGGTGAGAGTCACGGAGGCGCCACAGCCGTTCGGTGTGCGAAAGCGCACCAAAGACTGAGTCCTCTACCTCGCCAGCCACGATCCCAGTCGCGACCATGAGCGGTGCGTCCGCCGGCTTGATGAGTTCCAACAAGGACTGGTCGCTCGACGCGTTGCCGCTGCTACTGGACACCGAACCGTTGCTGCTGGAATCATTGCGCCGTGGCTGCCCCGTGAGAAGCATCTCCGCTGTGCTATACGGCGCATACACGCGGCTATTGAGGCTTGCGTCTGAACTGTCCTGGCTGTTCTCGCCTCCGCTGCTCTCGGTTCTGTTCTCCCCTACTAAGTCGGTGCGTCTGGAGCGGTACACATGGATTTTCTCCCGTGTCTTGACGTGCTTCCACTCGCTTCGAGGCAGCTGGCGCTGGTTGGCGATGAACAGGTCGCTGGCGACGAGCGTCTCGTTGACCACGCGCTCGGCTTCTTCCACGAGCATGCGGTGCTCGTCGGCAGTCAAGTTGATCGTGCGCACCGTGTCCTGGGGGGTATTAGTTGGCTTCATCGTTTCTCACTGTGGGGACGGAATGTTTCCCTCTGCACCAGTCGGTGTGTCAATCAGGCGAGCTTCGCGTGCCCAGAGCGTGTCAGCGAGAGCGTGTGCGATTGTTTGCGGGCTGCGCTCGGCGAGCGAGGGAGGGCGATTGGTTTCGCGAAGCGCGGTGAGAAAAAAAAAGTCGTGGTCTCTAACCCATTTTCCAAGAAAATGCCGTCTCTGTGCACCAAAGCCGTGCCGAGAAAGTGCAAATAGCCCCTCGCGGTGCGTGGAATCGTCCCCTTTGAAAAACTAAACTGTCCAGCTTCAAAGTATATCGGACAGATACCCTTTGATCGAGTCAAATCCATGCTGCACGTTCCTCGAACGCGCGCCGTTTGGTGTTTCAGCTCGGATTTGCATCAGCGAAAGCGAGACACAAAGCGTGAGTGTGGGTGCGTTGTGCGTGGCCTTGTGACTTCGCGCTTATTGTTCCTGGAGAAAAACAGACATGGGCGTCTCACCTCATACAGATTCCATCAGTGAGTCTCAAATTATTCTTCCACGAGAGAAAAACACAACAACACGGAGACAAGAGCGTCTTGTCCTATCATGTCCGGGTGGATTCAATCGATGTGTGTGTGTGTGTGTGCGTATGTTTTCAGTGTGTCGAAAAGGTTAGTCGTTTGCGTCGCGTGTCCCTCGCAAAGTACGGGTAGCGCCAGAAGCGTAGCGAGCGCCCCTGTCTGCAGCATGGTACATCCAATCAAGGGACAACATCATCAAAGTCCCCTTTTTGCAAGTCGCGGCAAAGTTCTCGTGAACTCCCACCCTCCGGCTCGCCCGTTTTCTCTCGTTTGATGATGCGCACTGGTTTTTGCATTTCTTCGATCTGCTTCGCCTTCAAGAAAACAGGAGCGAAGAGCTCGTCCATTCCCCGGAGGGATTTGAGATCCGCTGGCCAACTTTTTCAAGGCGCTGCAAGCAGAGTTTGAGCGAGCACCGCGTCTCGTCATCTCAACATAAACAAGGTCGCCTGCTGGAGCCGAGAACAATGGGTAAACAATGCAAAGAAGGAGCGCCACCCTCAAATAACTGGCCAAGTGGACGCTGGGGACCAATCAATATGCAACAGAAGCTTGCTGCCAAGACAGGCTACACTTGTGAGTGTCACAAAACCTGTACAAGTGTATCTAGATCACAAAATCGGTTTGCAATTTTTGCATTTTTGTACCTGGTTACTGGTATTGCCAGTCTGTATATTTGGATGCACGCGCCTCTTCTGACTGTAAATTATTGATGACTAATGAGAGTGTTCGTGTAAAGCTGGACCAGATGCCAAGAAGACTTGGCCATCGACGCCGCTCGTAGAAAACGGATGCTTTGTCAAGTTGCAATTCGACAAAGCATGTGGTAAGAGGGTGAATCTGCCACGAGAGTGAAGCCACTTTCCTCAAAAGAGAACATTTGGACGCCGCAACGACCGAAATGGAAGACCAAACGCTGCATAACGCGTAATGCACTTCCGGAGACATGTATAAGAGCACCGCACGCGCCTCGAGCTCGCTACGCGTACGACCAGAGAAGGAGAGTCGTTGCTCACCTCACCGGATCTGGAATCGTTCCACGTGAGGTCCGACTTTAAACTATTACTTTATTAAACACGACTGGGGTACGCCAGTAATGGACCCTCGAACAAAACGCACGACTGATGGCTTACAGTAGATTCATGAACTTCAAGAACATATGCATCGATCCGCTAGGGGCTCGGTGGGAATGTCCAAATCAACCTTTTGCGCACGTGAGCAGTGTCGTACATTAACAGTACCTGTATGACACAGACCGCTCTGCAAACCCGATCTGAAAGTTAAAAAGTCCGTGGTGTCCGCCTTGCGGCTCTTTCAGGAACAGCAATTCGATCCCGTGGATGTGCGCGAATGCAAGGCGCAGATACAATCATCCGTGTAAACGCTTTCATAGCAATCAAATCGACGCGAGGCAGCTCAGCGCGACGGGCAACCGAGCGTTTAAAATCGCGTACATCTGTATTCCGCTCCGCAGTAGAATGAATCTCGTACTCGCCATAATGACTTGAACAGAAAGTTTTCAATCTCAGATTTGCACTTTTGAGCAAATCTGGCCAAGCAGAGGACCCAGCATTTGACCTGAGATCCCTGTTTACGTCGTTCTGGCCGTGATCAAACTCGAAATCTGGGTCTCAATTGAGGAGTAACATAAACAACCCAGCATGCCAAGTGGATTCATCATTGGCCCATAGTCAGGCTCTCATAAGAGACATTTGGCATGCTTTTGCTTTGTCACCATCTATCCTTTTGTTTGTTTGCCCACAAAGCGCCAACAGAATGCCAAAGAAGTCGAGCTGGTGCTCTTTGCCTTTCGTCGGGATGGCGATGCTACGGATTAAGACGAATGGCGGCTCATTCGAGGCAGTAGACCATAGCTTGTGATCATCTGGGGGACACACTGCAGAGCCCCGCAAGTTTGTCAAGCATTGTTATACGACCGAAGCAGCTGAAAACTCAAGTCGAGGCATCCAACAAGGTAGAGCTATGACCAATGGCAAGGCTTCTCAAGAACCTCCCACTTTCGACAGAGGTATTATCTGGTGATCGTCACTGTGGCTGACGACGATGGTTCCCCTGGAAAATCTATCCACCGGTACTCAAATCCAGCACATTGCAGACAATCGCGATCACCGTGATCGCGTGTTCGTGTTCCGTTGCCATCTGCAAGAGCCTCACTTCGCTGCGCAAGAATGGGTCTCAGCACAGTCGAGCATCGATGGCAAAGAGTGGAAACCTCATGACGTGGGACCCTATGGCACTGCTCAAGTAAAATATTGACGTCATTTTTCGTGCGAGACCATGCCGAGTACATCCAGAAATTGATTTATATCCATGTTTGCTTTTCATATTCGTAATGAAGATTAGGTAGGAGAATGGATATTGTAGGTCACGGCGATGAACCTAAATATACCTCACCTTATAAAAAAAAAAAAATGTTTGCTTTTCAAGATCGCTACACGTCCATGGAAGACTAAACCCGATGATGACCTACGGAAGATGGTGCCGGCCGAAGAAGAAGCGTTGAATGCCTGGATAATGGGTGCTCTCGTCTTAGACGCGCCTCCTGCATTCCTCGCTTGTACCCACACTTTCCTTCAACGCATGGCCTATGTCAAATTCTTTGAAGACTGCCTCGAAGGCACAGTCGTTGCTGTGGTCCCTCCGCGCATCTTGATGCCTGAACACATCGCAGAAAAGACAATTCTTATGCAATTACTTGCATCCGAGCCAGCCGGCTCTGCAGGTTATAAGAATCTGTGCGAGTGGATTCAGAATGTCAAGCGCCTGTACTACACTGCGGCGACTCGGCGATTGATGTTCATTGTCAAGGAGCAGTCCATTGCAACGAAATGGCATCGACGGGAAATTAAACCCCGCAACGAAAAACTCGTTCTCCTGAGCACCGCCAAGCTCGAGGAAGAAGATGATCGATGTGACATTGACAATGTTATTCCCCACCAAGCTGATGCACTACAATATCAAGTCCGTGTTGTAGCTCCCGGCTTAGGCAATGACATTGTCGGCCAACTGATAGCATTGAGCACCGAATGTGAAGTCGTGTCCATTGCGCGCGCGCCGCGAGCACGGGATGGCGCATACGACTCTAACTTCTGGGTCGTTATCTTCAATTCCGAGGAATGTCCCCCTCAGCTCAAAGATGTCACCCACATCTCTGCTGAAGGGTTCTCGATCTTCGTTCATCATCATCAGCGGTACAGCCGAATCCCTTGCTTTCAGTGCTTCGACCCCTCGCACCCAAAAAGCAAGTGTACTCGAGCTCCTGGAGATTGTCAGATGCAATTTCATCGCGACTTCGAACCAGAAATCAAGCAAGCCAAGGAAATGTCGAAATTTGAGCTGCAGCACATGTCTCTTGAAGTCCGACAAAAGTACATTGGCAATCTCTCCAATAGTTTGGGCAAAGTCATGGCCAACCTGAAGACCAAGGCAACTGAGAAAGCGCTGCTCTCTGAGATGCTCCAGCCTGCTGACTCGAGTAGCAGCACCGGCTCTGCAGCAGTGGCAGCAGCGGCCAATTCTGCAACAGACGCTCAATCGGTTACGCCGTCGGAGGCAGAATGGTTCGATCCAGCCAACCTCAAGAAACAGAAGGGGGCGATGAAATCCACGATTTCAACCTCAGCGACCACACCAGTGAAGAGTTCACCGGCGTCGAAAGGGCAACCCCATCCAGCTTCGGACGCGGCATCAGCTGGTAGACGAGCGCCAAAAGGCGGAATCTTAAAGGCTGCTCCGAAGCTGACTTCTGTTGTTGGCACATCTCCTGGAACAGTAGCCAGCTCTGGTAGCATTGGTACCGGGTCTCCAGAGACAAGTATCAAGGCTTCTAGCGGTCAGAGCAACCGCAAGGCTCTCCAGGCTCGAAAGAAGCGCGAACTTGAACTTGAGGCCATTCTGGCTGGGAAGCTTTCTTCAGCTGATTCTGTGCTTGATGGGGTACAAGCAAACTCCACTCAAGCGAAGCAAAAGATTGCTATCGACGCCCGCTTAAGCGCTGCTCAGGCAACATTAGACATTGCTAAGGAGCATCTGTCCAAAGCGTCTTCCGCGCACACCGCAGCTGCTGCAGCGGCTGCGACTGCAAAACGCAAATTCCATGACGTTTCAGCCAAAGCGCACAGTTTTGCTCTCGATCGAGACGAACACAAGGAGGCAGACACCAGTGGTCGTGATGAGGAATCTTCATCTGTAAATCATGAAGCTGGACAGTTCCAACGTGAGATTGAATTGCTTGATTTGCAGCAACGTGTGACAGCAAAAGAAGCAGCAGCCGCATCTCTGATCCTCCAGGAGGCCAAGAACGCCAAAAATCGAGCGAAAAGGCAACTTGATTTACTCAAGAAGCGAGCCAAAGCTAAGAATTTGGATCCCAAGGATGGCGATCAGCAGGCTGGGAACAAGGCTTCTACGACAGCTGCTCCAGTACCATCTCCCGCGGAGAATACCGAAAGCCAAGGAGATCAAGACCTTGCTTATACGAAACTCAGGGAGTTTGTCAAAGCTCATGTCGTCCACGAGCACAGTCCCACTGCGCAGACTCAAGACGAGGAGCAATCAAGAACGAGCCAGCCCGGCTCGAAGTCTTTCCCCTCAGCGTCTAGAGATAATGGATCGGCAAACCAGCAACCATCATCGGAGCCATCAGCTGACACCACCTCTGGGTACTCTGAAGATCCCTCGCACTTCGATGTCACGATGTCCTTGGCGGATTCCACGTCGATGGATTCCACGATGCACCTGCAAGATCTGACGGGAGGTGCTGTGACCCCGCCAAATGGTCAAGCCACTCTCCCTCTGCCAGCAGAGGTGACTAAAGCCTTTCACCAGGAAATGCGCAGTCAAAATGGTACAGAGGATGCAGGCAACGGTGCTCCCTCGATGAACCAGCCAACTCCAGGCAGCGCTGACCAAGAGTTTGGACACATTGACTCTGCTGAATCTCGAGATGCAGACCCAACGAGTGTCTTTGGTTCCGGGCCAGAAATCAATGCGGCGATGGGTAGTGGACTAGGTACAGGGTCGACGGATGATGAACATCGATTCCAGGAACCGGAGTGAGAACCAGATTCCCACTCTCATACGTTAAATCGGCCACGGGCACGAAAGATCCCAGAACTTGCGTCCTCAGTTTTAAAAGCAGCGGCTTCAACGACATCAGGTCAATCCGAGGCCAGTCAAGAGTCAACCTTTTCCAACGACAGTGAAAGCGGCGAATTTGAGACGCCTCCTTCCTCACCGTCTCACTCTGTCCAGGACGATGGGCAAGCACGCAAGTCTCTGGTTGAACGATTGGTTGGATCGAAAGAGGAGCTCGAACAATTGACGGCTGCTGAACAAGCCCTTCGAAGACAGCATTTTCGTGCAAACAACAAAGCCATGCACGACTGGACCACGGCGACTCGACAAAATCGAAGATTCAGCTTGCCTTCAGTTGATCCAAGCGACGTCTCCAAATTGACTGGATGGATTCCCAGTCACGTGGATGCTCTAAGTGCGCTCATTTGTGCACTGCCTTTTCCACTGGAGGTCTTGCGCATGTTCCCAGTGAAAAAGCTCCTTGATTTTGGGCACAGCATAAACAGTCAAGCTCAACGCGCATTAATCCGGCATCACTCAGCTGACGGTGCAGTTAGCGCGCAAGTGCGAGCCTTTTGTAAGAAATGGGCATCGGCTGTTGACGCCTGTCCGCAAGGCTCCGCTCGTTGGTCCATGACTGACAACATCAAGCAGTGGAACAGACTTGAAAAGCTAGATGATAGCCTATTGACCGCGACCGTCTCGCGACCCATTGACCCAGACAAATGGGCAATTCTCAATGTGGTAAGTCTTCTACTGCCAAGCATGTTCCCCAAGCACGAAGCCGTTGGTCACGTTATGCCTGAAACCCGAGCTGAAGAATATTGGCGTTCGTCTTCTCTTCAATCAGCAATTGATGCGATTGTGGGCACGACGACGTCATGGTCGCTATTGGCGCACCAGCATGAGCTGGAGGTCCAACAGCGGCACAATCAGAACTAAAGGCACCCATGGTGCCTCAACTCGCACTGTACTTGGTGGCAGTTCAGTGCGAGCAGGGGGAGATGGCTCAACTGTCTCTCCGGCGGAAGTACAGCGTGGAATACAAGGCACATCAACGTATTCCGGCGATGGACTACCGTTGCGACCATATCAGCCCACAACCCAAGCTCGTCGTGACAACCACCGACCCAGAAGGCGCAGTGCGACAGTCAGTGCTCGCCATGAGCTAACTGTTGGATTCCACACACAGAATGTGATGGGGTTCTCCAAATCCGACGCCAATCTGAACGCGTGGTTTTCACATTTTCGACAGACTGATGACTCGGGATCATTGGACATTGTCTTTCTCCAAGAAACGCACGTCCTGGAGACCGAAGTGGCATCAATGCAATCCAGATTTCGTCGAAGTTGGGGTTTTCAGGAACCATCAGAAGAGTCGGATCCCAGACTCTCTCTCTGATCAGCTTCCACCGAGCGCAAAGGAGGAGTGGCGATCTTGTTGAATCCCTATTCGTGCATACCTACACTGGCTCCATATAAGCAGGATCAGTGGAATGCGCACTGGATGGCAGCTACGGTGACGTTGCGTGGTGAAACGGTGTTACTTCTCAACATCTACGCTCCTTCTACCGTATTTGCAAGGGAAGCTTTCTACAGAGCACTATTAGGTCTCCTCTCGTCACATGGTGGACCCATTCTGTGCGGTGGAGACTTTAATTGCACTCTCAACCAGATGGCAGACAGGTCTCACAACACCCACAACAAAGTGCACGAGTCCAGGGAATTGAAGAAACTGCTCCAGAAATTGGATCTTGTTGACACCCTCGAGGATGATGCTCTTCGCGCCACGGACACACGAGACGTCAAAGCATTCCATCGACAGCATCACACCTACTACTATACACTGCCTTCAGGTGACAGTGCCAGCAGTAGGCTCGACCGATGGTACTGCAGCAATGACCATCTCGACTGGGTTCGCAGCGTCTACCAAAGCGTAGCTGGTCCGTTCTCCGATCACAATGGAGTCACGATCCGAGTAGCTGCTCCTGACAAGGTGATCCAAAGCAAGAAACCTCGAGTTGTCTATCCACTTCCGAAGAATGCAGCGGCGCAGTATTGGAAAAGATTTCTTCGAAAAAGCTCATGATCAACTTGATGAATTACGTGGACGTTACTCTTCGCCTCGTGATTATGCTCTGGCCACAGCAAATTGGTGGGATGAAGCCAAGATCGCGCTCAGGATCGGGTACCTTGAAGCTAAAAAATCGTACTTCGCCAGATTGAATCAAGGATACAAGAAGAAAATCCAGAGGTTGCAACGATGCCTCTCAGAATCGGAAGCGCAGATGCTCGATCACTCTGGTGGAGCGGCGGGTGATCAAAACGTGGAGTTGTCGCAAGAGTTTCTTACTACCGCCACGAGTATTCGTCGTGCCATTGCAGAATGCAAATCGAAGTGGCAGACTTCAAAACGGGACCGCATTTTTCGGGAGCACATGCATCATGAACGAAAAACGAGCAAATCCTTCTACAAGCGTATCTCGACCAAGTTCCTTGACAACACTATCTTCACACTCGGTGGCACAGCGACTTACGGACCCATGCGTTCACGAGAACTTGCTGACGACATGGGAGAAGGATGGAAATCAATCATGCAACAGGCGCCCACTCTGCAAACTGACATCGATCAAATCCTTGATCCAGGAACAGCTATTCCTCCGTCGGACAGATTAGGCTTCCTGCTCAAACCGATCAATTCGAGTGAAATTAAACAGGCTGTGAAGAAATGCAAGAGAGGCAAAGCTCACGGTCCTGACGAACTCGGCAACGACTGGTACAGAGACCACTGTGACGAGATTACCGCCTATTCGAGCGACTTTTCAACTTGTGGATACCCGAATGCGTTCTACCAAGTTCGTTCAGTGAAGCCCATATTCACTGCATAAAAAAGTCCGTCTCTGCTGCATCGCCGCTGGACTACAGGCCAATCGCACTCCTCAACTCTGATTACAAAATATTCACACGAATATTTGCAACCAGATTACGAACTGTGCTCCCTTGGCTTATCCATCACATGCAAGCTGGTTTCGTTCCAGGGCGAGCAATCCCGACTACGATCGATGTGCTATTGGCTGCGCAACAGCGGGCCACGAGCGACCCCGCCATGTCCAAAGCGATCGCGTTGCTCCTTGATTTTGCTAAAGCCTATGATTCACTCGATCGCAGCTTTCTGGCACAAGCGCTCCAGCATCTTGGATTCCCATTGAAGTTCGTACACTTAGTGAAGGTGTTACACTCTCAAACCACTTACAAGTTCATTGTCAACGGTTTCCTGTCGAAAAAGTACAACGTAACATCTGGAATTCGTCAAGGATGTCCGCTGGCCCCTCTTCTCTTCATCTTGGCGTTAGAGGTTCTTTATCGGAAAATCGAAGCGAGTGACGAAATACACGGCGTTGAACTCCAGGCAGCAGGATGCGCAACTGAAGTCAGACTTGGAGGATACGCAGACGACACGACCATTTATCTTAGCGATCCCAAGGATATTAGTGCCGTGTTTGCAATCCTGGACAAATATGGAGCAGCTTCTGGGCTTCGAGTCAATCGGCACAAATCTGCAGTATTACCGCTGAACAAGGAATATAGCTCCACCGAAGAGTCAGTCAGTGACATTCATGTGCTACAACGTGAGGAACATTGCCGCTACCTCGGCATCCAAGTCGGACAAACGCCTTCGAATGCAAGTAACTGGTCCAAGTGCATCCAAGCCTTACGTGTCAGACTTCGACTTGCGCGTCTCAAAACTCACTCTGTCGCCAACGCGCAGCAATTGCCAGTGCCGTCATCATACCCAAAGTGCTTTACGTGGCCAGGCACTCCTGGCCCTCTACGGCTATTGTCAATCAGCTACACGGCCTAGTGAAACAATTTATCTGGGGCTCAAGGAATGGTAAGCCTGCGAAACCGTGGATGAAGGAAGAACAAGCTGAACTCAAAAAAATGAATGGAGGCTTGTCAGTACCCAACATCAGAACTGAGCTGATGACGATGAGTGCCACAGCAGTCTCCAGATGGGCAATCACTACCTCTCACATCGATCAGGTCATCGGGGAAATCTTGCTGCACAACACAAGGGCTTCCTCGACGTACATCACGCCGCTCGATGCAATTCCAAGGCGGTCACTCCAGCTTCGTGATAACATGTGGACAACTGGCGCAGCATTGTGTGCGTCGCTCCATTCTCGACCCTATGAGCCCAGAGAACGTGATAATGTACGTTGGTGTTACGAGCACTTCAAGTCGACAATTGTGCAGACTCAATGGGACGGCGATGTGTTCCAGATCGACCTCAGCTCTAAAATGTCTGACAGGCTTCCAGGTATCATCGCTGAAGGACGAAAGCTACGCGGGACATTCTGTGCAGAATGGCTGCCATACATGACCTCGACTGCAGATGGGTGGCTTCTTGATCCCAACGGCTCCCCTTACAAGCTTGCTCACACATCATTATCAGTTGGAACAGCACAACTGGGTGACATACTTCGATGGGAGTGGATAAGACAGGAGTGCTTAACTTCATCCCAACATGTGGAATCTCCGGATTCTCCCGGCCGTCTATTCGAGCGCTCGAGCGGTTATGTGCTACGTTGGTATCCAACTTCCCACAGCTTCTGTATCGACCACAGCAAACAAATGTGCTTCGGCTGTACAACGGGCAACGTCATTACAACCACGAATGGCATCTGCACACCAGTGAAGCAACTCTGACCCACGTCGACACGACCCTAGTCAAAGCTACGCATACAGTTCACTCCGCAATGGACTGTGACATCATGGCAACAAGAGACTTGAACGGGCAGAAGGTGTCGTTCCATGCACATCCACGTTTCACAAGAATCGTGCAACTATGGGGTGGCAACGGACGATACAATACGACCAGATCTTTCTATCGGCAACAAGTTGCAGCAACGAGGACACAAATTGGCAAAGATACTCGAG
The DNA here is from genome assembly GCA_006386115.1 of Globisporangium splendens. Taxonomy (NCBI): domain Eukaryota; phylum Oomycota; class Peronosporomycetes; order Pythiales; family Pythiaceae; genus Globisporangium; species Globisporangium splendens. The sequence goes on from VFIW01000031.1 coordinate 335,179, forward strand.
ATGCAGCAGTCAACAAAGCTGTCCATACAGCAGGATCTCTGTGGCCAGGACTGCAATTAATCCAGTGGAGCGAATTACACAACATCCCAGGGATTACTGCTTATACAGCCCAGACTCTTCTCCGGCTGAAAGCCAACCGACTCTCCATGTGGAACTATGAGAAAGCTGATCTATCCTGCTCGAATCCCGAATGTTCCCAAGTTGTCCAATCTTCTGTTCAACATCTATTCTGGGAGTGTCCGAAAGCCAAACTGGTGTGGAACTACTTTTATGCGCTATGGGCGAAGATCGGAATCACTCCTGGTCACGACCCCGCAATCTGGATCTTCAGTTTGGATCTACCAGATACTCCAAGGCATGCATGGACCACGATCAAGAGACACATTATCGGACACAAGTGCTCCAATGAACATCTCCAAGATCATCTCTATTCCGTCGCACACACGCTGTGGCGATATATGAGCGCGTCGCTCATACAAGCCATTTGGTGTGCGCATCTGCGACGCATGGATTCGGATCCAATCGAATCGACTGCTGAGATGGCGATCATGATGACCAGATTAGAGGCAGGAATGCGAAACCTCACACGACTCGCTGAAGCGCAAGCTGGAGACTCGGACGGTCACACGGTTGCAGCAGTTCTCAAGGCATATGTCGACTGCTTTCTCAGCCAAACCGACGCCGTCCCCTTGACTCCAAGTGATACTCGCGGCGTTTACCTGTTGTTTTTCGATGGTGGATCACGCGGCAATCCAGGACCAGGAGGGACTGGATCCATTATCGTGCGTGTCCATAAGGACTCGCACACAGCCAGTTTAATCTGGGCCGCGAGCATGGCGTATAGCAGGAAGGACACGACCAACAACTTTGCCGAGTACTGGGGTCTCATACAAGGACTCCGAGAAGCCCAACGCAGTCACTTCGAACCGTTGTACGTGATTGGAGACAGTGCGCTCATTATCTCCCAACAGCGAATGCATCGGTCCCCTCGACAGCACCGATTGGCACGTTTATACCAGACAAGTCGACGACTCGCGGATTGCATCGACATCCGAGGATGGTACCATCACTACCGTGCTTCAACAAGATGGCGGACTCAGCCGCCAACCTAGCCATGGACACCAGAACCTCAACGCAGGTTCACTTCCCAACTCAAAGAGCTGCTTTCAACAATCTCACCCAGGATCTTGACAACGACGTCATGCATTGGCTTATGCGAAGTTCGGAAGACCCAAGGTCATTGGACAACACAAGGCAGCCTCACATAGGACCAAGAGAACATGCCATCCTGGTCAAAGATTATTTAGCATTAGAAGTGATCTAGTGCAATCCGCGCTGTAGACACATTTACACTCCTGTATGAAATTCGCAATGAAGATTAGGTAGGAGAATGGATATTGTAGGTCACGATGATGAACCTAAATATACCTCACCTTATAAAGATGTTTGCTTTTCAACTGCGTCGGTGATCCATGACTCGAGCGAGCGACTTTGATCGAACCCTGCTAACCAAAGAATAAGTTCCCAATATTTGTGCTCGTTTGTTCATTACTGTACTGGTATTACCTTCGCACAGGTTCAAAGAAGAGAGCACCTGCAAACTAAGGAGTTGGTGACCACAAGACTTTCGAAGCCTGCTACCACGATCTGCTCCCTGCTTGCGAGACACAAAAAGATGCACGACATCGTATACGAGGGATGACACGTTGAAATTTTTCTCGTGCTCAGGTTGCAGACCTGAATCCTGTTGTTCGGTTTGCTAAGTCTTCGCGACGTACCAGCTCAAGAGCGTATGCAGGTGACAATCTTTTCCGATAAAGATGCACAACCAGAACAACGAAAATGGACTCGGAACCTGCGGTGCACTCGATGCGCACGCGAAAAGAGCTAAGAATGGCAATGTCACTGCTCGCCACATTGTGTGTCGTGGAGGAGGGCAACGAAATGGCCAGGATCAATGCACCAGACAGATCCAGTTTTTTGCGCCTTAAAACAGCGAGCAACGTATCCCTGAGTGCTGGCTCGGCGAATTTTCGGTCTACTTATCTGGAGTGCTCTGAATAGCATACGGAAAAGCAATGAACGAGCATTGAGAGCACGATATACAACAGTACAAAATGGGTGTGCACTTGAAAAGGATTAGCCAAGTGGGACTCTCGCAGCTCCTTTCAAAGAGGCTTGCGACAAAAGCAACGAAGAGTAACGAAATGCTTAAACCAGTTCAATTGACACAATACCGTCGATTCTCCTCATCGCCTGGGTTCCTGCTCGAACAAACCATTTCTTCCTCGTCCCTTCCATTTCTTGTGTGGACTTGGTTGTAAATGTTTGCAAGAAGAAATGCATCAGAGATCGATTTTTCATTGCCGACGCCATTTGCATCATTGCATTCAACCGCATTTGCAACATTTACCCTGCGTTCCCGGGACAGCAGCGAGCTCCTTTATTAAACTGTTGCATGGTCGCACCGTGTTCCCCGCAGCAAGCGCATACAAGGAATTAACTCCCTCACAGAGACTTTACATGAAAAAGAAACTCTGGAAATGCTATTGCTTGACCGACTTGCCACTGCGGATCCATGGCTGTTGTACTTTAGTAGCAAACACCGTTTAGCTATGGATTCTGTTGGCGCTTGCGACGAAAGGCGTTCATGTGAATGCATTTTTCGTATGTGACTCGTCGTGCAGAGAGGACACTGCTCGCGATAGTCGCAACTGCAGCTATTAGATGTGGACCCTCTCAAGAAAATGTTACACTGAGTGATGGTACTATCATGAGTGTTGGACAAATGCACCATCACTCTTCATTGTACCGATCACAAACCGGTTTATCACGGTATCATTGATGCCGGTACAAAGACCGGTATCTCGTTTGCTGATCAAGTCTCAGAGTGACACAAACAAACCAAAAAAGGCGCGATGAAGAGCGCATTGGTGGGGCCAACGCGGCGAGCGTCGCGGTCCGACACGATTCTGCTGCGCATCGCGTGTCAGCACGGCGACCTTCCTAAGCTGCGCGAGCTGCTCAAGCGCGGCGTGCCCGTGGATACACTCCTGGACGACGGCGCGACGCCTCTACTGGTGGCTGCGCAACGCGGACGCGATGACATCGTGGCGGAGCTCCTGAGCTGGCGGGCGGACACGTTTTTCCGACGCGAGACCGACCTCGTGACGCCGCTGATCGCTGCGTTCAATAGCGCCAATGCCAATGGCGTGGCGCTCATTCTCGACCACCGAGCGAAGCTGCAGCCGAATGAACCGGTCGAGGTTGGGCTGTACTTTGTGGAGAAGGAGGAGACGACGACCGTGATCGCCGAAGTAATTGATCGATGCACCCGTGATCAAGACGACAATCGAGGAGCCACGCCACTGCGTATTGCGCTTGCGAAAGACCATTTGCAGGTGCTGAACGTGCTATTGGATCGACAGAATGCAGTACAGTGGACTCCGTTGGCATTTGAAGTGGCGCTGTTTATCGCCGCACAAGCTGGTCATACCGAGTGTGTCGTGAAATTGCTACAACGCGGAGCACGTACCAATTTCAGATCCGAAGCTGGCGTGACGCCGCTATTGGTCGCGCTTATTCATGGAAATGCCGACATTGTGGCTGTCCTCTTGGATCGTCAAGGATCGAGACGCGACGGTGGTGAACATTCGTGGATATTGGAGATCGAGCTCTTTTTCCAGACGTTTGGTATGCCCGCGCAGATTGTTGCTAAGGTTCGCGAACGTGGTGAGAGCCTGGGGAAAGAATCCTGTCCAGAGCTGGAAGTCCCTCTTGATGAGGTGCATCTCGATGCTCTAGAGGTACTTCTCGACCAAGAAGTGAGCGTGCAATGTAGCGAATCGTCTCGCGACGTGGGTTTGTTCTTCGCATCACAATTTGGTAACGCGGGCCTTGTCCACAAATTGATCGACCAAGGTGCAACGCTGACAGCGAAAGGCGCAGGCAGCGCAGTGAATGCATTCGTGGTTGCGTGTGCAAAAGGGTACGAAGAAGTCGTGGCGGCGTTTCTTAGCCATGGGCTAGTGACAACACAAACTGCACTACAGTGGCCTTTATGCGTCGCAGCTGGAAATGGTCACGTCGAAATCGTAAGAATGCTGCTGGATCGAGGCGCAGACCCAAGCGCAAAAAGTGAAAACGACATGACTCCACTGAAAGCCTCCTCAATGAACGATCACACCGACGTGGTGACTTTACTGCTGGATCGAGGAGCAGTCGTGGACTGGCAAGGTGAATCGTGGGAATCCATCCTCTATATCGCAGCTCAGGTTGGTCATGCCCGAGTAGTTGCTGAGTTTCTGGATCGAGGTGGTCCAGTTGATTTCCAAGTCGATAGTGATGCGACGCTGCTTCATACTGCAGCCTTGTCGGGTCGTCGTGAAATCGTATCACTTTTGCTTGAGCGAGGCGCATTCGTCGATTTTGCAGACGTTTCTAGTGGAGTGACAGCGCTGATGATCGCAGCTCAGAACGGCCACGAAGATGTCGTAGCGACATTGCTGAGCTTTGGGGCCAAGGTTGATCTGCTGGAGAAGGAAAACGGCGTGAACGCGCTACTGATGGCGGCTCAAAATGGCCACACCAACATTGTTCGGATCTTGCTGGAGCATGGAGCAGACGCGAAAGCGAAAAGGAAAGATGGCGTGGCGGCTTTGGTCCTTGCAGCTTCTCACGGCGACGTAGAGATTGTGAATCTCTTGCTTGGTAAATCGGATCAAACGAACTGGCGAGATGAGTCCCCGGAAGTCGCACTGTTTTATGCCGCTCACGCTGGTCACACTTCGGTCGTAAATGCGTTGCTTACTCGAGGCGTGAACGCAAGTCTCGCGAATTCACAAGGGCTGACTCCGTTGCTGGCTGCCGCACAGCAAGGCCACACGAGTATCGTGGTCATGCTCCTCGACAAGGGGGTTGACTTTTCAAAGTTTATGCGGGAGGAGGCACTTCTTGCAGCTATTCGCAGTGGGCATATCGAAGTCGTGGCGCAGTTAGTGGATCGAGGAGTCGATCTCAGTTACGCGAATGAAGGGGGAGAAACAGCGTTACAGATCGCAGAAGCTCGCGGTTTTAGTGACATCGCCACCATAATACGGCATTGCGGAGCCTTGGCAGGAGGATCCAGTGGGTAAAGAGTAGCTTCTTGCATTTGCTTGCAGTTGGCAGTGCCACATAGAGGCAATTTTTGCAGTCGTCATAAATCGAAAGTAATAGACTAGTTTCTGTCGATGTTTAATGGACAGGATCGCCAAATTTTGTAAAATTCATCTGCGAGGATACCACACTTGGTCACTGAACGGTTCCCGGACCTCGGGTCGTGAGTTGTGGCCGAGCTGCCTCAACTGCGTGTCGACGACTTCCAGATTGTGTTCGTAAGCTTCTCCCCGACTCGCAAACCAGTTCATGAAGCGTGAGCTCAAGCGAACGTGCTGCTCAAGCGAGTCGCATTGAACAATCAAACTCTCTACCTCAGCCAGCACTTTGTCGAGATCTTCGCAATACGCCTTCTCATCGAGCTCTTCTCGAATTGCATCGAGTCGCCGTGTCGTCTCTTTGGCATGCGCTCGTTCACTGAGCAATGCCTGCACACCACCACCAACAGAAGGCTGTTTGTGCTCCCATTTGAAACTACCGGTCAGAATGCAAGCATTGACACACACCTGGAAGCTGTCTCGCTGTTGTTTGAGTTGCTCAGCAAACGCAGTCGCGACAGAATGGAATTTTCCTGAGAGAGTGCGTTGAGCTGCTTCATTTGTACTCGCTTTCGTGGACAAATCACCAACCATGGCATCGATCTGCCGTAGTTTCGTCGAATGATCGGCCAGTTGATGCGCAGCTTGGTCGTTGACAAACATTTCGACTCTTCTCGTTTGCATTTCGGTCGTCTTCACACGCACTTGGACACGATCAAACGCCTCGTCGTGTGCTCTCAAGCGTGCCTCATCGGTGCGCAGTGCAGTAGAAATCTCTTGTAGCTTTGCATCGAAAGCCGCCGTTTTTGCGAATAGCTGTTCGCTTTTAGGAGCAAACGCGTTGATCTTTACCACAAGCGCGTCCATCCGAGAAGCTTCTGACTACAGTGCAAGGATTCGTTTTTGAAGCAATTGCTTCGTGAGAATGTCAGTCGAGTGATTGACCAAGTTGCAACAACAATGTAGGCTCACCTTTTCCACTTTGGAGTCGAGCCGTCGATCTAAGGTTGACAGCCGGTCGTGGAGTAATTGCTGGTCGCTCAGTAAGCTAGACATAGCGCACCGAAGTCCACATTCACTTGATGTCTGCTGTCAAGCCATTCATTTAGTCAGCTAGACCACCCACCAACCTGTTCACCAGCTCAAAGCTTGCTGCTTCCGTTCGAACCTGTCCTTCGCAACAGCAGCCGTAAATCCACATGCCGTCAGAAAACGCGCCAGCATCCAACCAACATACGTATAGAGAACAGCACCTGAAAGATCATCTTTGTGGTTTTCTGCTCCAATCTGACGGTATCACTCTGCATCGCTTTGCGTTCCTGCACAGCTTGAAGCACTGCTTTCTCTAGCTTTGCCAAGCACGCATCGACGGCGCTATTGTGCTGCTCGATTGCCGCAACGCGATTCTCGACGTGGGTCAAGCGCTGGTCCAGATGGCTCAACTTGGTATCGATGCCGGACACGACTTGCGCTTCTCGGACCTGCTGGAGCGCCGTGAGGTTGCACAGCTGCTCGTCCAAGCGCTGCACGTGCTGCGCCTGCTGGTTGAGAAAGTCCACGAGGCGCTGGTACGTTGCCTCGGCGGCCTGCGCATTGAACAAGTCGCCCACGCGCAGCGCGCTGCTGCTGACGCTCATGGCACTGACGACAGGCAATGATGGTGCTTGGAAACTGGATCATGCCTGTCAAAGCGACAGAAAGATACAAACAGTGGACTCTAATTGGTCAAAAGTAGGGCTACACAGATGACCATCACTTCACTCCCAGGAGGGATGTCATGCGGTGCAACGAACGTCGGATCTGATAAAATGGCTTTTTTCTGGGATGCCTCCTGCTCCATTGTGCGATCTTTCCGATGGTTTTGAGTGGCTCATTGTCGTTCATGATGCCAATGTAGCGCCAAGTTGCTAGTGCAGTGGTCGGCGGTATTGAAACTATGGTCCATGTCTGTCTTTGGAACAAGCAAATCTGCCCAACAATACGGTTGATTGGTGGATTGATGACACCGTGTGGTCACAATCCATCATGCCGTTAATGTTCAGAAGGCAAGACGGAGGGAAGACCCTGATGGAAGATGCCCCTGATTTACGTGGAGAAGCGCCACAGGTGGTGGATCAACAGCCCCATCGCGAGCATGTCCCCCTCCCTCTGATGATTCGAGCGCGAGGAAAGATCTTTCTTTCCCAAAAGCGGCACGAGTGTTGGTCTTCCAAGTGCATGATAGATCCCGACAGCTCATTTCCCAAAAGCGGTCTCAGAGCAGAAGACGTCGCGCAAAGAGAGCACTCGGTTTGGTTTCCGTGTAGCAAGATCTTCCGAGCGTACGCGGACGGCTCGATAACCACAGAAGATGGTGGTACATGACAGCGCTACTGACGAGGAGCCCGAATCCCAGTCTCGTGACGAACCACGAAGCGATCATGGCGACTGCTTTCGTCTTGTCCACTTGAAGGAAGAAGTCCAGAACGTCCAAGAGATCACCAAGCCCATTCTCGACGAGCTTGAGGTGATGCGGCTGAGCTGTTCACTGGGCGTGCTGTCGTCCGTGAACCCAAAGGACTTTGAATTCAAGTTGCTGGAAGCCCGCGAGTTTGACGGGGATTTTGCGCGATTTTTACGAAAGGAAGTGTTTTCTCAGCAAACGAGCAGGACGCCTCCATTCGATGCGCGAGATACGAATGACGACTCCAGCAAGCAGATCCGAGTGATGAGTTTATTCGGGAAGCAAGCCGAGGTCAAGCAAGAGCTGATCCGGTGGGGATGCTGGTCTGACAATTGTGAGAAGAAGCTGCTGCCGAACCAGCAGGGCATCTTTTGCGTGCATCGCAGTCACAGTAGCAATGAAGTTCCAGAACCACAATCGGTCTTGATGGTGTTTCCCTGGCTGCAGGATGTGCTGTTTGAGTCCGAGCACCTTCGAGACACGGCAACGTATGTGCTGCGGTTTCTGACGTCGCTGAGTCCAGATATCACGTGCACTCTGTCTCAAGAAGATGTACAGCGCATTGAAGAAATCGCGACGAAACTCTCGGCGAGCCAATTTGACGAATGGAAGTCGTACTCTGTTGCCTTTCGTGTCGAAAAACAGCAGGACGAGAGAGACGAAGTGCGGGTGAAGCACGTAAAAACCATCGTCCTCCCTGAACTACCTGCTGGACACAATCGGTTTTTAGTCAAAGGGAGCTACCCAGCTGTAGCCGTCCTTCGACTAGCTCCTGCAACCATTCGAACCAGAACATCAAGAGTCGATTTTACTGACTTTGGGCAATTGTACCACAGGTTGGTCGCGCAGGCGAAGACGCACAAGATCAAGCTACTTTTCAGTGAACAGCTCGAGGTGCAGCATCATGAGCAATTGTTAAGCGCAGCGGGACAGATGCCAACTGAAAAGCTTCGTGCGATTAAAGGAGCCTCTGCATTCAAGACCAAGAACATTGAAGCCAAGTGTAAAGAAGAAGTTGAGCTGCGATTTGAAGCGTATCGAGGTCGACTGATTCAAGCTGCCAGCGCAATCTTCAATGTGGATATCTCGTTGAAATCGGGCAGTGCGAAGTGGGCGATTGACAGCGTTAAATCGTGCATTGGAGAACTGAAAGAAGAATTTGCACTCTGGGAACAAGTCGAAGAAGAAACGAAAACTGTGCTGAATATGCCTATGCGATTATGGAACCAAATGCCCGACATCCACGACTTCTTGTCGAGTCACCCAGACAAAGAAGAGCTTCAACGCAACTTTGAGAACATCATGTACAAGAAAGGCAAAACATTTGGCAAAGAACCCGAGGGAGAGCCCATTTTGAAGAAGGCATCAAACGTAATGAGTCGATTTGGTGCTTTCGCTGGGAACCTGTTTTCTGGGAAGCAAGAGCGAACTGTTGAATTCCCAGCTGCTTTTCGCGAAGAAATGGAAGTTCCATTGGCTCGAATGAAGAACGTGTGGTGGCAAGCAGTCGAGATCATCTTTGATGTTTACCATTCTCACCTTGTGAGTCGGCAGGTAGAAAAGGAAATGCTACAGCTGACCTTCGATGATGAGCAAGACCGACTCGAGGCGATACGCGACGCATTTGATGAGCTTCTGAACAATTGGTACCACGATTGCAACTTGCCACTGTCAGCGGTAATAACCACAAGAAGCCGACATGGAACAATCTACTGCACCATCGAAGAAGAAAATCTTGATCCACCATGTGAGCAACTCGAGATGCAGCGCATCAATACGGCAAAGACCAGCAGTCATGGAAGCTACAGAGACATCCATTCACTCGGCATCGCAGCACTTCAAACTAATGAGAAAGTGCTGCGCGTGTACTCGGTTCAACAGCAAGCTTTGCTTATTGTCACCACTTCCCCGTTTGGAACGCACTTCCATCGAGTGAAATTTCCACCGCAAGATTACCGCCTTGTGTCACCGACGAGTAAACCTGTTGAAATTCGTACTTTTGGGAAAATTGCTACGAGTTGCGATTTCGATTTTGCCCAGCGTACGATCGCATTGGTCCATGGCGCGAGGTCAGTGGTTTTGTACAAGTTTAATGAGACGTTTACTTCGATGGAAACGACGAGGAGCATCGACCTTGGCGTTCGCACAACGTTATCACTGCCGTTGCAAGATTTGCTTTTATTGGATAACGCAATCGTTTTACGAGACCGCACTATGGCATGCCAAGCTGTGAATCTTCGGAGTCAGCAGACTTCGAGAAAAACCGAACTCGTGAGCCCAAGCCCAAGCAATTGTGTATGGAACAGTGCGATGTTTCCCTTGGCAGATGGTTTGGCTCTCGGTTGTTTCATCGTAAATGGAAACGAGGATGCGTCATCGGCATGCAAGGAAATCGTTTGCAGTGGCCAAGTGATTGCAATTTCGAGCGACGACCATCGACAAATTCCAGTGTGCATGGATTCCGACGTCGCCATTTTATCACAAGAAGGCATTTCTGTTCAGTGTGTCGGGGACATGCTGCTCGTCCTTGATCCGGTGACCCAACAGGTCCAGGCACTTCGAACTGATACGACTATTCGAAGTGATTCGTACAAGATTCAACACTCACGAGACATTGACGCCGACTGCAACAACGAAAAAGAAAGCCGGGAAGAAGAAAAGTTGGAGCACTGGCTGTGGTCTTTTTATCACGTTTACGAGAAATTTCCAGTCCAAGGGATGATCTATGGCCACATGGCCAGCTCGTTGATGGAGAGGGCAGTGAAAGTCAGCATCGCGTGCCCTGCTTCTACACCTGCGATGTTCGAGAGTTTCTGCAAACAGTATTTTCAAAGCATCATGAATCATTTACACAAGCTGAACAAACCGCTTGGTGTGATGGATCTAGCTCGCGACATGTTAATGGCACAAATCGATACGGGAGACCAATCGTTTCCAAACGAGTACAAGACCATCCGAGCTCGCAGAGTCAGCTCTTTCCTCCAAGATTTGATAACATTCATCCCGATTCAAATTTGCCGAGCTGAAGGAAATACGCTGACTGTGATGGTCGATGGTCAAGACAGATCTGGAATCGAGACACATATAAATCAAGCAAAGCAATTGCAGACATTCGACATTGCGCTCTCGATCCGGTTCGGGCTGTTGACTCCGATTTTGGAGTCTTGGCGTGGTCGCTGTGTTGTGATTACGTCCATGGGGAAACAGTCGACTGGAAAGAGCTACTTTTTGAACCACTTGACCGGGTCTTCGTTTGCAATTGCTGGTGCGCGCTGCACTGACGGCGCATGGATGACTTTGCGAGTGCTACGGCACGATATCATGCTGATCGTTCTCGACTTTGAGGGGCTCGGTTCTTTTGAGCGAACAGAGCAGGAAGATGTTTTCCTCTCGGTTTTGAATGCCGCAATCTCCATGTTTACCATTTTTCGAATGGAAATGCGTCTTGACAAGGAAATCGACGATATCTTCTCCAAGTTTCAGAAAGGAATTCAATTGATCAAGAACGATCCCAAGCTCTTTCGTGGCAAGCTCTATATGAGTGTCAAAGATGTGAATCCGAACGATCAGCGAGGCGTGGTGGGTGAATTTGTGACCAAGTTTCAGAAGCTCCTGAGTGAAAACAAAGATCACAACTTTTTGAGTGATATGTATTCAGGTCAGCTGGATATCAATTGCTCCCCGCCACTCGGCACCAGCGGCTACTATCAGTCGTTGACGCATTCCCAGCAGTACATTGAGCATCGTCTCTGCAATGATCCCGATATGGGATTCCCAAGCGGAAGGTCGTTCTTGGATTGCATCCGCCTTCTGCTCGCTAAGATCTCCATTCTGGACTGGACGTCACTCGACGAGAGCAACCAAAAGATGCAGCTGGCTGAGATTCAGTCCAGACTCCCAGGGCTTATCCGGACGGGAACCTTGATTCCGATTGAACACGCATCCGATGCTGGGTATATTCAAGACTTTTTGAAGGAAGACATTGAAATGGATCGACGCGCCATTGAGATTTGCCTGGAACAAATGGCTGCCGAGTTTCCACCACTTGCAGAAAAGTGGCTGATTCTGGATAGCGCCATCCAATTGGACACGCTTCGTGATCAGGATATTGACTTGGGCTTCGATATCTGCAAATTTGATGAAGCCTCGGTTGCAAAAGCGGGTACATGTTTTCTCAGTTTATTTGACAAGTACTTGGAAGTGTCGGGGACAAGTGCGAATGGGAAACTGGACCGCCAGATGCAAGCCTCATTTGACGTGTTTTTGTCATATTGTGTTTCCCGACGCAAGTGGAGAATTCTCACATGGGTGAAATCAATCCTTGGTGACCGACTCCCGGAAGAATGGAAAGCGATGGAGTTACAATACCTTGGTCGGTTCCAGTTGATTTTAAAGCGATGCCCTCAGAAATGTGACAATTGCCAGCTGGGTTGTATGCAGTCGGGGGTTCACAGTGCGATGCCACACGATTGTGGACTTGGGCATGCATGTAAGGGTCGCTGTGAGTACTGTGAGGCAACTGGCCAGCCCGGCAAAACCCCTCTTTGCTCGAAGCAAGCAGGCCACGAAGGGATGTGCGAATGCGAGTATGGCGATCATACTTGTGGAGAAGCGTGCTGTTTGTCAAGCGCTCCAAATTGTGGTAAGCGATGCTCTGAGAAGATTGGACACGAGGGATCCCATCAATGCTCTGTGAAGATTCACAAATGCGGTGAGCCGTGCTGCGCCAAGGATTGCCATGGGCGATGTATTTTGAGTATCGAGCAGCCTCACACGGCGCACAAATGCGAAGAAGTCCGCTGCATCGAAAAATGCGTAATGGAAGGCTGCACTGAGCTTTGTGGAGCTATGGATCATTTCCACGGCCAAACGGACATTGCAGTTGCATACTCGCTCGAGAATCCGTCGGAAAAGACTGGTGGAGTGTTCGATGCAGAGTCGCAGGTGCTGGTGACACATATGTGCTCGAAATCCCATGTTTGCCCAGCGAACTGCTCCGAGAAAGGAAACTGCTACGTCGAAGTGTTCCACAAAGAGTCCACCAAGACGTTTTCCGGCGCGCGAGGCACGTTCCAGTACAAATTCCAAGAAATGAACGGCTTCCGTAAAAAGTGCTCCCAAGTGCTGCTTCCAGGTCAGCAAACGCACCACGGCGCCCACAGCTGCATCCGCGATGACGGAGATCAAGGAAACGAAGGGACTGCAGCAGCTCGGACCATTCACTATTGCGAATACCGCTGTCCGTGTTGCAGCTACTTTTGCCGGAAAGAGTACGGGCACTTCGGAATGCATGCAACGTCACACGGCAACATGCGGAACACTTACTTTTTGGCCGACATGGAGGATATTGATCTTGGTGAACGCAAGTACAAGGTCGGGGAGCTCGGAATCGCTGAGATGTGCAATCTGTACTGCTCGAAAATGGGCCGAGAGCATGTCCACTACCTGAATTGCGAACAAGACAGCGCTGAGACTTGCGTGCATGGTGGAGATCCAAAGGACCAGCGACGCCACTGTACGCGGAAGCTGGAGCCAAAGCCTGAGCACGGTGTCGATGAAGCTCTTCATGACGAGTTCTGGAAAACGCTCGGGTGGGAAGATCCGTGTACGTCAGCTCACGAGCGCGCAGAGTTCGGCAAGTGTTCATATAAGTGTGACGCTCCGAGTCACGACGAGCAAGCATCGTATTGTGTTCTCCCTGCGTGGCACAAACCAGAAACAAAGCCGGCCGATGACACAACAAACGAATTCTCATACATCCGCGGCCACAAATTCAAGTGTTCTCATGTGACCGAGACTCCAAACATGCACCATGTGTTTGTTTTGGATTGCTCGGGATCGATGGAAGGTCATGCTTGGGCGGGACTGATGGCAGCCTGGCGTGCATACATGCACAACCGAGTGGCGCAAGGTGCATTGGCGGATTTGATATCGGTGGTGACGTTCAATGACGAGGCAAAAATTGAATATGAAGCGCAGAGTATTTCGTCGATGCTCGGAGCTGGAGTTCATTTTCGAAATGGACGTACAAGCTACGGCGCAGGTCTTCGTGCGGCAAACGAAGTGATTTCCAGAAATGATTTTGCGAAGTTCAAGCCCATTCTCGTGTTCTTCTCCGATGGGTACCCGTGCGACAACAATTTCACTGACCTTGCGCGTCACATTGAACAGTCATACGCGAAATATGATTTCAAAATGTTTGCTGTCGGATTTGGCGATGCGCACCTGGAGATGCTCGAGTACGTCGCTGGGATAATGGGTGGCGAGTTTCGGACTGCGCTCACAGGCAACGAGCTGAAGAATGCGTTTTACAGCATCTCGACATCCTTGAGCAGTCATGTGGGACTCGCACTGAGTAAACCGTTCCATGAGTGCTTGTGCCCGATTTGTCAGCGCGACCTGGCGTCCGAAGATTTGGTTCAGTTGAAGCCATGCCACCATGAAATGCACACTAAGTGTTGGAGACAACTAGCGGCGCAGCCGAGCGATGGAGCGAAGCCGCTGTGCCCAATGTGCCGCAAGGAAGTATCGGTGTGAGCTGGAGATCTGGTGAGCGACCGTCGTGAATGTGTCTTGTACATCAATTACGTAGCTGCATATAGGTGGGGTAACGTTCTGATCATTGCGGTTGGTCAGTGAACTAATTGGACGTTACTGTTTTGCTTGTGACAATCTAATCTGTTTTCTTGGTTGGCACTGCGGTCGTTTGTTTCCTTTGAGATCTAGGCGTATGAAGTTCACTAGTTGTGAAGCCTGAAGTGCTCGGTTTGAAGAGAAATCAAAATATGAATGTGGATCGAGTTGGAGAATTTTGTGGACTCGATAGTGGTGTCTAGTTTTTATTGTCTTTTAGTTTAGGTTTCAAGCCAAACACTTTTCATTAGTATACTATCGCTGACAACACATCCACCAGTGGAGGCAACATGCCGATACCTCGGTTCCTAATTGATTGCGTTGTCTCCAAGTAGTTGGTCAGCTCCCTCTGTGGAAGCAACTCTCGAGAGAAAGGTGGAATAGCGATGGAGGGACGAGCACTCGACAACGTCCTCTGTGCAGTCGGCTGCAGCATTGCATGAGCTGTCAGATTGGCATCAGCTTCCGGATTGCTCATGACTCGCATGCGCTTGGCTTTGCTTTCATCCACAGAGCAATCTACCGGTCGTTTCCGTTCCTTCATGCTCGCAATAATCTTCACATGTGCTTCGTCTTCTGGAAGAGACTTCATTTGGATTGATCCCAGTAAAAATTGCACTTGTAGTGAGCCGCGTTCACACTCTGTTGGGCTGACGCGCTGGTTGACTGGCACAGGAGAAACATGTCGTACGGATGAGCTACGGTTTTCTGGGAACGGCACTGTCGCTGCTATTCGTGTGCACGATGAAGCGGCTCGTAGCACGGCAGTATCAGGAAGAATATCTGCACGAGTCGGGCTGTTGGTGGTTTTGCTGCTTGGGTGGGTGGACACTGCAGTGTACGTAAAGCACTTTGTACCTGCTTCATTTGGTCGCCGTCTGCATTTATGGCATCGAAATTTAGCACTTGCATCAAAATCGATTTTCTCGAGATCTGCCGGGTGGCCGCGCACAAAGAACTTGTGGCGATATGTTTCAGGAACAGCGCACATGAGCCGATCTTGTGCGCTGTGTGGGGTTCGTGGCGACTGGTTCAGTTCCGTGAACCCAAACGCGCGCAAGTTCTGTCGAAACGTGCACATGCTGCTCAGGTTGTACTTGGCTTTCATGAGTTTCTGGAGTGCCGCTGGGTCGTAAATGGAAAACGCGCTGCCGTCGTCGCTCCAGCTGATGATCGATGCGTCTTCCGTGCCCAGAAGCAGGTACAACTTGCGTAAGAATCGCGTGTCTTTCGCCGGGACGCCCATGTCGTTCTTTGTTCTTGTGATGCGAAGCTTCGCGCAAGGTTTCGCTGAGCGACAAAGGTCGTCGCTGGAGGGTAATTGCCTGTACGCGTGTTCACACCGTGGACAATTGGAGAATGAGAACTCAGAATGGAGCAGCTCCGATTTTGGCAGTAATCGACCATCACTCACGATAACGAAGCGATGCGAACTTTCTGAATGATGGTCATGTCACAGAGATACAAATCAGAAATCTTGTTCCCATATCAGTCGATTCGGATGCGCTGCCGATTCTAGAAGACGCGAGTTCTTTGTGCCAGATGCTTTTCTCGTTGATAGTAGTAGGTCAGACACGTTTTGGTCTACATCCGGGTATCCTTGGTTAGCTTTTCGAGGATAAGTGAACAGCTATCACCAACATGAATACCTTTATTACACTTGTAACTACTCTTAAGAACTGAACGCTGCTTCAGTGAATGCCCTGCAATTGATCTCCCGCACCCACCATATGCACCCTCTACTTCCGTGACGTCAGTGTAACCCGCATAAACCTAGTTGGTCTGGGTTGATTTGCGGTGGGATTTGCACGCACGACACCGGCACCGTGCCGCGGTCAATGGATGAACCCACACAGTAGTCGAATGGAGCCAGTCACAGCACTACAGAGTGAACGCAGTGTGCCCAATTTCGGATGTCGTCAAACTATATGGTGCAAACTTTACTGTACACATTCACCCCTTTCTGCATGTGAAGAGTTTTGAATCCAGAGCATCTGCTACGTGGACTTGTCGTGGTACCGCAGACCAACACTCAGTGGTGCTTTGCCTCAAGAGATCACTTGGTGTTGTTTATCTTGCCTCATGTGGATGAGCTGGTGGCTCGAAACTCAGATCATACAACTAAAATGAACCCACTATCGAAAGCAATGTTAATGGTTGACTTTGCAAAGTTGGCTTTCACAGGACGCTACAACAGTGGCCTCGACCTTAACTTGTCTTCTCAGTTTGACCGGAAAACAGCATCAACTCACAACTCGTCCACCTTTGGCAGATCCTTGCCGGCAACGACGCGCGCAAATGGGAACGGCCCGACGAAATCGTAGTGGTTCTGGTGGCGCGTCGAGTGCATAATGTCCGTGTAGTCCAGCTCCGGGAAATGGCGCTCGTTGGACACGTATGACTGCGGGTACCACTTGACCTCAAAATTGTTGACGTAAAAGTTGCCAAACTGACTGTTGTACTGCTTCTGGACTTCGTACGGGTAGAAGTAGTGGCCGCACACATCTGGGTCGTTCGGCAAGATCTCGTCGTCGACAGGGGACAAAACGTACGCGATTTGCTGCACGAGAAGCGGCGGCAAGCAGATCTCGCTCGCATTCTTCGAGACCGTGTTGTACTCGTAGAGGCACAGGATCTGCATGCGGTCGCCGTACTCGGTCATGTTGCGCGCAAAGTACGTGATGTTCTTGTCCTCCAGGCAGTAGCTTGGGTCCGTGCAGCGCAAGTGGAGCGGCTGGAAGTTGGTCTTGGCGTACAGCTCCGTCTCCTCGGACAGGCACGACTCGATGCCTTCCTTGAACTCACCCACCTCGGAGCGCGACAACGGCAATGGCACCTTCACGCCCGAATCGCCATTGCGCAGGATCACTTCACCAAAGTCACCACACTGGTACCAGTTCTCTGGGTTGTGGCTGTTTGGGCACATGCGGCGCTCTTCCCAGTCGGACACTTCCTGCATCCACCACTTGGCCGTGTGGCTGCCACGCGCGTGGGTCGGACCAAGCTTTGGGTGCGTGCCATCCCACCACGAGTTCTTGAGGATGAAGCCACCGGTGTAGCCCTGCGTGGTGCGGTAGAGATCGTTGTACCCGACGAGCGTCATCACGTGGCCACCTTCCGGCATCATGCTTGGCGTCGTGATGAACTCACCATCCATGTTGTAGCTTTCTCTGCCCGTGATTGGGATGCAGCACGTCGTCTGCGGCATCTCAGCAGGGCACAACGTGCACTTTGGCGACGCCGGGTTGCATCGTGGATCGTTCAGGAACTCGCCGACGCATGGATAAAAGTACGTCGCATACGGCGTCGCGGTCGTGAACGCCATGGCGTTACCATCACGCAGGAGCGCACGCTTCACGGCGAGTTCGTCATAGTACGTGTCCATCTTCCGGATCGTGAGCTTCAGCGGGTTCGTCTTGCGCTTCTCAGGCGTCAGACCTTCACACAGCGTGTCATTGCCGTCGTCTGGGATATACGGGCACACTGCGTCAGGGAAAATCGAGTCCTTGAGCCCGTTCATCAAGTAGAAGAGCTCCCCAGACTCGCCACCCTCGGTCGAGTTTTTCCAGATCTGGTTGCCTGGGATCAGGCACGCGACCTGCTGAGGCGAACCTGGTGGTCCCGAGCAGAGACGCAGCACCTCGGCACCGTACGCTTGCTCCGAGAGCGCGACGTACTCGTCTGGCTTTAGCCACCCGTTCTGGATACCCTGCGCGCGGTAGCTTTGCTCGAGCGTGCCGATCGTCGCAAAGTCCCAGCACGTGCCGCGGTTGTCCTGGGTCTTGAGTGGCGTCACGTGCTTGACGTGGAACTTGGGCGGGAGCTTGGACGACAGCGACGACGGCGAAAAGTGCGAGTGCGCGCTGTTGGAGATCGTCGCGCGGCTCTGCACCGCAGCGCTTTGCACGACCGCAGAGTGCATCGCTTGCCTGTGATACAGATGAATAAGCACACGCGTGAGTATATCTCACTATAACACGCATCCAAGAAGCCAGACATAGACCCACAGTTGCCCCTGCATGAGCGCGATCATCTCCTGCTGCGCCTGGAGCGACGACTGCACGTTGACGCAGTAGCCGACGCCCGCGAGGCTGATCACGGCGCTAATCGCGATCTTCCCCCACGCGCGCAGCGAGCCCGCCGATCGGCGCGGGACGTCCGAGGGACCAAGGAACGCGTCGTCTTCATACGCGTAGCCTGTCAACATAGCATAACAGAGGAGAACTCACGTCAGAACCACCCAAATGATGACAAAGAAACAAAGGAGAGACGTACCGAGAGTGCCGTAGCTGTTGCTGCGCGGCGGCGACATTCTGTCTGCTGCTGCTGCTTTTGCCGCTTGTGCGATGAAGAACTGCGGACGGTGGCGGCGGCAGCTGCGGCTGCGCTGGAGCGAGCAAATCTGCAAATGAGCCGCTCGGAGTTGGGTTGGAAGGGGGAAGGCTGATTTATGTGAGCAGCTCCTCACATACACTCATACAAGCTGCAAATGAGCCGAACCAGATGGAAACGGGTGGCGATCAGTTTCACCACTTTGAAGCATCCTGATCAAATTCAACAGAGTTGTTGCGGTGAATGGGTTTGTAAAGGTACTCGAATCATGACAACATTGAAGAATGTATAGATAGAATATTGATTGCTAGTGAACATAAATAAATAGATCGGTGTCAATGGAAGGGAGTGAGAGCAACACAAGATCTATCGCTTCTCGCACAAAGACGTAACGTCGGAAACCACGAACCTATGGACTGTCATACTTTCAATTGAAGCTGCAACGGATGCATGCTTGTGTGACTCTCTTGCTGATACAATATACCTGCCAAATAGCTTATATGATCCTCCTGCGTGTGTGGTAACAGAAAGTGCGGATCAGTGATCCAAAATGTATCATGCCAACATTCTGCACCACCATGGCGCAATGACACACACCGCCAACTTCCACGCATCATGCCATTCTCTCTTCGTCTGCTTCCATTTCCAAAGCACCATTTGCAATCGCGACTCCGTCGATCCGGCATTGTGGCCAAGTTCGTCAGGACATCTACGCATCATTAGGGACTGGCATCGTCACAGCCAGATCAACAAGCTGTCAAGGTGCATGCAACCTAGGTCTTCGTTCGACCCGACCTCATTGCTGTACTTCCGCAAACAATATCTAGTCCTTGAGAACCAATCCTGTGGCAAAAGTTTCACAGTGTTGAAAGGTGTGCAGTATATATTTATGATAAGTGTTTCTGTGTTTTCTCTCTCAGGTTTAGAAAAGAAAATGCATGTCGACTCGCACTGTGCTCGCGCTTTCGACAGGCACGTTCGCAGTGCAACTCGACGGTGGACAAGAGCGCGTCTGGTGTGGTGAGTTTTGCTGGCTGCTGGTTTACTGCTCGCAGAAGGTCTTGGCGTTCTGGAACAAGCGCAACCATGGGCTCGCCTCGAGGGCTTCGAACTCCTTTGGCATCCATGGCCACTGCCACTTGAGGTAGCAGCGCTCTGGGTGCGGCATCATGCACATGTGACGGCCGTCAACGGACACAAGACCCGCGATACCGTTTGGCGAGCCGTTCGGGTTGAAAGGGTACTCCTCGGTCACGGCGTTCGCATCGTCGACGTATCGGATCGGCGCCATGTCGTTGTCCAAGAACGCTTGCTTGATCTTTGGGTGGCTGAAGTGCGCGCGACCTTCGCCGTGGGACACCCACACACCGAGCGACGTGCCTTCCATGCCCTGGAGCAACACAGAGTTCGACTTTTGGATCTGCACCGACACGAAACGCGACTCGTGGCGACCCGACTCGTTGTGCACGAAGCGTGGCGTAGCCGACACCTGGGTCTCTTGCTCCAAAGCCTCAGCGTTTGGTGGGTTCACCCAGCCAAGCAGCGACATCAGCTGGCAACCGTTGCACAAACCAAGACTGAACGTGTCCTTGCGGTCCTTGAACGCTGTGAACTGTTTCAGCACATTCTCGTGGTACTTGACGACACCAGCCCAGCCCTTGGCTGAACCCATGACATCGGCAAACGAAAAGCCACCAACGAAGGCGATACCACGGAAGCGCTCATCGATAGCCACGCGACCCGCGACGAGATCCGACATGATCACATCCCAGACTTCGAAACCCGCAGCGTGGAAAGCCGAAATCATTTCGCGCTCACCATTGCTGCCTTCTTCACGCAAAACGGCCACACGGTGCTGGTTGCGCGTGCTGAGCTGACGCTCTGGGGTTGGCGCTGGCGCAAACGTCGCTTTCCAGGTAGGACCCGCACGGGTGCGCAGCGAGCGCTGTTCCTGCGCGACGCAGTCTGGGTTGCACTGCTTCTTTTCGAGCTCGAAACTCGTGGCTTCCCAGACATCACGCAAGTCGACCATCTGGTCCTGGACAGCGGCTTGGCCGTTCACACGGATCTTGATCTCGCCGTCGGTCGTGACCTTGCCGAGCTTGGTCAATGGCACCTTGTGCTCGCTGAAGATCGCTTCCAAGTCCGTCGCCACTTGACCCGCTGCGACCTGGAAAACCAAACCGAGTTCCTCCGAGAACAGCGCGTGGAGCACATCCTTCGTCGAGAGCTTCTCGTCAGCCTTCTTCAAGGAGAATGGCACGTCGACGTCAATACCGCAGTTGCCCGCAAACGCCATCTCCAAGAGCGAGACGACAAGACCACCGTCGCTACGATCGTGACCAGCGAGGATAAGGTCCTTCTTGATCGACGCCTGGGTCGCGTTGAATGCATTCTTGAGCAACGCCGCATCTTCGACATCTGGCGACGCGTTGCCGAGTTGGTTGTACACTTGCGCCAAAGCCGAACCACCGAGACGGTTCTGACCCTTGCCGATATCCACGTAGTACAACAGCGAGTCCGCGACGTGGGTCTTCAAGTCTGGAGTCACGGTCTTCTCGACGTCGTCACAAGCAGCGTACATCGTGATCACGAGCGTGCCAGGCGCCTTCACGTCCTTCTTGTTGACCTTGGCCGCCATGGAGAGCGAGTCCTTGCCACCATCGACCGAGACGCCGACTTCCTTCATGAACGTCGTCATAGCCTCACAACACTCGTACATACGCGCCGCCTCACCAGGGAGCTTGGCCGCCCACATCCAGTTGGCTGAGCACTTGCAGTCGTCCAGGCCACGACGCGCGAGCGACGCCCACACCAAGTTGGTCAGCGACTCACCAACACTCAAGCGAGCCATCGCGCCAGGGTTCAACAGACCCTTCACTGGTTGCTCACCACACGCGCTGGCGACTCCAGGCACTTTGCCGTTGCTGGCGTCGCTGGCAAAGTGTGTCTGCGCCACGACGGCGCAGTTGGCAAGCGGCAATTGCAGTGGCCCGACGGTTTGCTGCTGCGCGACCAAGCCACTGACACTACGATCGACCTTGGACGTCAGGAATCGCTTCGAGCCGACCGACACCAAGCGCAGCACGCGGTCAAGCGCATCGCGCAGCGTCAAGTCCGCTGGCAACGACAGCTCCTTCAACGTCTCCGTCGCCTTCTTGTCCGTGAACGTCTTCTGCGGCATTTTGCCAAGCACCAGGTCCAAATCCAAATCGAATGGCGTCGAATCGTCTTCCGAGTCGTGGAGCACGACACGGCCATCGCCACTCACTTGACCCAAAAGCGCGTATGGACAGTTCTCACGCACACAGATCTTGTGGAACAAATCGGCGTCTTCCGGACGCAGCAAGAGCGCGTTGTTTTCTTGGTACTCGGCACCCCAGATCTCCAAGACAGACAACGTTTCGTCACCGACAAGGAGCTTGCGCACCTCGTAGCGCGCACCACCGCGGTTCGCGTCACCAGGCTTCGAGTTCGGCACTTCAACGATCTCCTTGAGCACATTGCCGTTGCCACCAGCACCCTGGTCGTGGATCGACACAATCGGGTTCTTGTCGCCGAGCTCAATGCATGCGCGGATGACCTTGTTCATCTTGTTCTCCATCTCGGCATCACCACGTTGCACGGCGTTGAAGTCCAATTCGGCCGTCTTGGCGTCCTGGATACGACTCGACGCGGCGCCACCACCCATACCGATGCGATACGCTGGTCCACCGACCTTGACGACCCACATCTTGATCTCCGGGTCGCCCTTGGTGCAGTGGCGACCGTCAAGTTGACCGAGACCCGCGGAAAACATAATCGGTTTGATGTACTCGCGACGCTCGCCATCAGGGAGCACCATGCCGAACGAACGCGTGAAGCCTGTCACGACTGGTTCGCCAAACTTGTTACCGTAGTCCGAGGCACCGTTCGAAGCCTGCACCAAGATATCACGAGGGTGCGCGAGGTTCGATGGGTATTCGAGCTTGGCGTCTTCCCACGGCAACGTGTAGCCGTCCAAGTGCAAGTTGCCGACCGAGTACGCACTCACACCGGCGACGACATGCGCACCACGGCCCGTGGCCTGGACATCACGGATACGACCACCAGTACCGGTTTCGGCACCAGGGAATGGCGCGACACCCGAAGGAAAGTTGTGCGTCTCAGCCGTCAACAAAACGTGGCTCTCGAGAGTCTTCTCTTCAATCGGCGAAGGTTCTCCAGCGTTCTTTGGACCGACGGTCAAGATCTTGGAACCGTGGATCACCGACGAGTTGTCGTGGAACGCAATGACACTGTTCTGCTTCGCAGACTCGGTTAAAGTCGACTTGACCATCTGGAAGAGCGTCTGCGGCATCTCAACACCGTCGACGACGATCTTGCCGCCAAAAAACCAGTGACGCGAGTGCTCCGAGTTACTTTGGCCCATGTCGAAGCACTCGACGTCTGTTGGGTCGCGCTGGAGCTTCTCCTTGAACAGCTTGAGGTAGTACTCGAGATCCCAGTCGTCAAAGCCCAATCCGATCTCGTCGTTGATCTCCTTGAGCGCGTCGATGCCGCGTTCCATGATCGGGATCTTGCGCACCGGTTGCACACTCTTGCCGTGCCAGAAGTTCGTCAATGGCGTCGGGTACACTTCCTGGGTCATGCGGTCGCACTCGCGGCTGAGCAGCGCAGTCTGTAGTGCTTCACCCGCAGTGCCATCCGTGCTGGTGCTCGAGTAGCGAATCAAGTAGCGCGTCGCGCGCTCAATGCGCTTGATGCTCTTGATACCGCACGCGTGACAGATCGCAACAGCGTTACTGGACCACGCGGTCGAGAAGTTCATGCGCGGACCGACTTCAACGAGCCACTGCGTGGTGGTCGCGGGACCCTTGAACGCCGACTGCGCGTCGCTCAGAAACGACACGTCGGCGCGTGTCTGCTGCGGCTCGAAGGTCTCGCTGAGCAGCCACTGGAGCGTGTTCTGCTCCTTGTCGCTGAGCGCGGCGTAGACGCCTGAGCCCTTGGGCGCCACCTCGTGGGTCTCGACGTAGAAGCAGTACTCGGTCTCGAGCGACTCGATCGTGACACCCGCCTTGGCGACCTGCGCGCTCAGGAACGCGCGCAGCGTGTGCGCCGCGTGCGCCGTGAACGCCGGCGTGCGGTAGAAGCGCAGCAGCGCGCCATGCGCCGTCTTTTGCTTCTTGTCGACGGCCGCCATGGAGATCGGAGAGGGAGGGCGGGGGGAGCGGACGCGTGTGGCCGGACGAACGTTTTGCGGAATGACGCATCAGGAGCAAGCGAGCGAGCGAGCGGATCCATTCGTGTGGTGCGTGTGCTGGCGGTTCAACATCCGCCCATGTCGAAGTGTGCAGGGGTGTTTTAAACAGCGGACGAACTTCGACATGCTCCCCTTGCGTCCACCCACGTCCGCCCACCTTCAACGTAGTGGTGCTGGCTGGAGGGGAGAGTGTTTTAAACACCTGCGCTGGTTTATGGCAGGAAAAGGTGGTGGATGAGGTGAGGAACCCTTCCCCTTTGCACCCGCCAAAGAACCACTGACAAATATGCTGGATGAGAGCTTTCTGGTGTGTGTGATGCACCATTGAGCTTTCTTTCGTGGTGGTGTGGCAAATTGGGGGCATGTGAGTGAGGTTCGTTTGCACATCAAGGACGCATCGACGTGTGGATTTCAGACCGCTGAATAGCTGGTCGCATTCGCTCCTGGCGTATCGCCATATCCGTGCTATTAGGAGACAGTGGGTGACGCTGATTTCCAGTGAGTGGCAAAGGGAAGGAGCAGAGCAACAGCATTCAAGCAGAAAAGGTTCCAGTGGGTTTAGAGGAGCTGCAGCACTGTTCAATTGTTTGTTTGTTTTGTTTTTGTTTTTGTTTTTTTTCTGAAGAAAGAGTGAAGCTGCCACGCATGTTGATGTTGAAGACCTTGCGGAGACACCAAAAACGAGCGAATCTCCATTTGGATCCGACAAGTGAGTGGCCAAGAGCTCACTTCAACATCTCCCCTATTTCAACCAATGACACTTCTACAAAACATTTTCACCCAATAAATCATCTCAATGCAAAAATACACTATTTTTTACCAATCCAGCAAGCCGCGAAAATGTTGCGACAAGGACGCGCAACATAAAGCTTGAGATCCCCAATCACCAGAAAAACAACAGCATCATCTCCCAAGAGCTCATGATGCTACAGCGAAGTGTGCGCTCCGCGTCGGCGCTGCGTGCGGCGTCCAAGCGCGTCGCCGCCACCTCCAAGCGTCCGCTGAACGAAGCGACGCTCTTCTCGCGTGCGTCGTACTCCGTGACGCCTGCCGTTGTGTCCCCATTGCTGCAAAAGGTACGCACCAAAGTCCAACACACACATTTGAAAAGCGCATGCAAATGCTCACTTGTTGTTCCTTGCACAATCTAGACGCGCAATGTCGCGGGTGTTGTCGTGGCGGGAAGCACGACGGCCGTGTGCACGTATTGCTCGGCCGCTGCTCCTGCTGCCGCTCCTGTCGTGGAGGCGCCGCGCAGTCTGCCGAAAGTGACACTCTACCAGTACGAGCCGTGTCCGTACTGCTGCAAGGTGAAGGCGGTGCTCGACTACCTGCGCATCCCGTACGACGTTGTTGAGGTGAACCCGCTGACGAAGAAGGAGACAAAGCCGCTGACCGACTACAAGAAGGTGCCTGTGTGCACGATCAACGACGAGGTCGTCGTGGACTCGTCGGCGATCATCTCGCGCCTGCGCGAACTCGTGCTTGACCCAAACGGGAACAAGAGCGAGGCAACGGGTGGCGTCTCGCTCGAAGAAGAGGAGAAATGGCGCAAGTGGGTCGACGAAAAACTGGTACGTTCGCTCTTGCCAGTTGGCAATTATATAATTGTGGACTCGTCTAATTCGTGGCTTTCTCATTTCGTTAGATCTTGTTGGCTCCTCCCAACATCTACCGCACGTTCCCAGAATCGCTCCAGTCGTTTGACTATTGCCTCACCGAGGGCAAGTTCACGGCGACGGAGCGCTACATGTCCAAGTACGCTGGCGCCGTCGCGATGTACTTTATCGCGAAGAAGCTCAAGACCAAGTACGGCATCGAGGACGAGCGCAAAGCGTTGTACGAGGCCATCAACTCGTACGTGGACGCTGTTGGTGACCGCGATTTCCTCGGAGGCACGGAGCCCAACATGGCCGATCTGTCGGTGTTTGGCGTCGTGCGATCCGTCGCGGGACTGCAAACCTTTGACGATCTCATGCAACATACGTCTATTAAGCCATGGTTTACGAGAATGACCGAAAAGGTCGGTCCTACGACGCGCGTGAGCTCAGCCTAGACTTATCGGGCAGCCTCCAACTACAATAAGATACAGAGAAAGCATCAAACAGTTCACTCACCAACGTACCAACTCCGCGAATATGTAGATGATCGAATCCGAGGAGCAAGTGCTGGACGTCGAAGACTTCACTTGCTAGTTAAAAAATGTCCAAAGCCGCCATCAAGGTCGAACATGATCCCCATTGTTGCTTGTTTTTGCTTGTCTTTTGTGTCTATGGCTTGTTCTTTTGAAGACTGTGGTACGCCATGCCCGTGCCCGAGATGTTGTCGCCGAGTCCAGCAGTGTGGTCTGGTTTCTTGCACGCGAGCATCGGGACGAGATGACACTGGAAATCCGCCTCGTGCCACGTGATGACTGGTGAGAACGGATCAATGCCGACTTTGAGGGATTGCTGCTTGCTCACAAGGATTTGGCGACCCAGCAGCAACTCGACGCGTTCGGGATCGACTTCCATTTCCGCAGCAGGACGCATCGTTTGTGGGTTCGAGGTGTTCTTCCCGCACGCCAACTTGGAGCTCATCAGCGCACTTTGAATCAGCGCCGCTGTCGGGTCTTCCCACATGGTGTCTTGCTTCTGGCAGATGATGTGGAATTGCAGCGTGTGGAAGTGAATGCGACTCAGCTGAGCGAGAGCGAGCTGTTCCGCCGTGGCTTTCTTTCCTCCGCTGTCGTTGCCATTGTGTTGGAACGCCCTCTGAGCGCGTGCCGCGAATTGAATCACGTCATGGAGTTGTTCACTGATCTGCGCCACCGTGGGACGCGAATTTGTCGCCATGCCTTCTTCGCCAGTCACCAAGTAGTGGTGCAAGATGTACAGCTCCTGTTCGTTGAGACCAATCGAGTCGACCCATGGAAGCACCAATCGCACCGTGTCATCGAAGAGCGTGAAGTCTGCATTGCATTGATACCACAAACATGGAGATATTAGACACAAACCACGTGTGCCAATCAACTAAATGAAAACGTTTAGACGTACCCGAGACAGCGGCAAACTCGTAATGCGACGGCACTTGCTTGAGAAATAGGTTCTGCAGCACTTCCGAGAGCTTCGTTAGGCGCGTGAGTCGGCGCTCTTCGTCCGTCTCGACTTCCATGAGCTGCAGCCCACCGATCACGACGAGGTCTGGATGAAACGCATCCAGCGCTTGCTCGAATTCTTCAAGCACCGACAGCCGCGCGTTGTAGATGTCGTGGTTCAGGTAGTACCGGTTCGCGCGTGGGGTCACGTGGCCGCGGAATTCGTCGCCCTTGGCGTATTCAAGCACCAAATGCACATCTTCGTGCTCATGGTCCTCCAAGTGACCGACGAGCTGGATGTTCGAGTTGAAGTGCTTGCGCATCTCCTTGCCGATGCCAGCACCGAGCAGCACGTCGCAGCCTTCCAATGCTGCGCGGTCCGCCATTGTCGCGGCATTACCGCCGACTTTGTGCTTCACGCCGTCGATTTCGTTCGCGAACTTCACAACTTCCCGAAACTGTTCAGGTGACGACATACTCTGTTCCGCAGCAGCGCCGTTCGAGAAGTAGAACGCAAAGCTTTCCTGCAGATCGCGCAATGAGCCAATGCGCTCGTGGTGCTCTTTGTGGAGCACGCGGTCGTACACATCGCGCTTCTTGGTTTTCTTACTGTGACGGTGCGCGTGCGCGTCGAACTGCTCTTTCTCGACCTGCTGCACGCGACTCATGAGCTCCACGGCGCGCACCGAGACGTCCAGGTCAGCGCTGCAGCAAAACGCGAGCCGAGGCTTCCGAGGGGCTTCATCACCCGCAGCGGTATCTTCAACAGAGATCGAGCTCCGTGGCACTGTCTTGGTGGTCTCGAACACCAGCGACGCGATCAGCTGCTGCTGCTCGAGCGCGCTCAGCATCTCGGGTTTGGTCGGCAGCAGACTCGCGAAAAAGTCCGAGTAGAGCACTGCGACGATGCAGACTGCGAGCGAGGCGCTCAGCGCGAACAACTGCGAGACGCTGTACATCGTAGTAAGAGGCACAGAGAGAGAGAGATGGACAGTGGCTGTGGACGCGCGCCAGTGAGATGTGGAGAGCGGAGGCAGAGGGACGAGGAGTGAAGGCGTGCAGAGTCAGCTACTGAGGCGCTGTTTTGGTGTGAGAGGGAGGGAACGATCGTCGACGCGATCAGGATTTCTGACTACCGCTGCAACCCCTCGCATACCTCGTCTTTATAGATACAGAATGTTTGCACAATATTCGATTGCCACAGACTCTTAGTATTTTGTTAGAGATTATGTCATTTTTGGATAAACAAGTATTCATTATTACATTGAGTCGATACGAGGGGTAAAGGATCTGCTCTTTCTTCTTGGTAGTCATTCCACAGAGTTTGAAGCAGAGATACCTTCTAATCGCAATAAACGGGTGCATTTGTGCAATCTAATGCATATTGAGGGCATTTGATAGAAAAGTGCGGTAATCCTTGCTTCCAAATGCCGTTGGGAGCTCGGGGCGTCTCACACTGCAATGACACCCATCGTTTTCATGAGACTCGGTTGAGTGCTGCTACAAGATACCGACTCGCTCACAGATACTGGCAGGACTACAGGAAGCTCACAACAGGGACAGAGTCATGACATATTGTCGAATGGTGCCATTTGTAGCTTTTTTCTCGTCACGCTCAAAGTAGACAAAGATGTTGACCAAACGCTCCATCAGGCACTCCCAAAGCTGTCGGAATTCGCGCACATCGGCACCACAGTCACTCACCTTTTGCAACGAAGTGTACAGCAGTGGAGTCCCATTCTCCATTGACGCAGAAAAGAGCAGCAGTTCACGATCAAGGAGCATTGTGACCGTTTCATGGTGACCCCAACGAGCTGTCCAGATCAGCAGCATCGTTCGAGTCACATGAGAGACAGCTCACAGTAATGGTTAAACAGATCTCCTTTTACTGCTGCACCGTTCGAGTTGTCGCTGATAGACTATGACATGGCCACTTTGTCGCTAGTCTGCATGCACACCGGCATGGCTGTCTCGGAAGGCGGTGATCAGAAGTGTCGCTTCACTCTACAAGCTAAAAAAGTAGCTCCAACCACAAACACATGCTGCAACGGTGGATTGGTTCACATCTTGATGACCACCCGTCAAGTCCATCGTTGCGTCACGATTCAGAACGCAAAGGCAACCACACGATCCCTGTATGGCTGCTCTGAGACGCAGCGACTTGCGCAGTCACGCCATCGTCGTCTCGTAAGAAATTTCACTACACGACGCGTGCTCCGACGGCACCATCGACAACTCGTTCGAGACAAATGGAGCAAGCGCAAGATACCCCACAGGCACCGAAGGCACATTGCAACGCAGAATGGCCATACTACTGTACCTCTATGTTGTTGCTCGTGGTGACTGCGAGAGGACAGGTGGGCTCTCGCATCGCCGCAACCTACTGTCCAAATAATAGCGGCTGCACCATTATCGTCAACCATGAACAACGCAGCGCTTGAGTCCTGGAAATACTCGGTAAGATCATACAAGCGAGGCTGGGGGAGAAGCGGACTTGCCGTGGGGATTTCTTGGAGATATGCATGCGTCGAGTCCAATCACTCATGCAACGGACGCGTGAGGTGCTGCTCTCTGCTTGCGCACACCCCACAGCGCGTACCCCATAATCAACTGCTTTGCGCATCACATCTTGCATGGTGCCAAAAGGCAACTGTGATTCAAAAAGGACGGCGCGCACTGCTGTTCCCCAATCATTCGGGGAAAGCATTCCCAAGGTCCATTCACCCAAACATTTGAATTTTTGAGGTACAACAGTGTGAGGGATCATTTTGTGCCATCTCGGATGAGCTATAAGGATCCAAAGAGGTACCTTCGCAGTTGTAGACTACGACACCGTAAGACAAAATATACCAAAGTATCGTAAATGCATGATATATTGAAAGATAAGAGAGCAATTTACTAAGGGAAATGAAAGCTGTCCAAATGAGTTGAAGGTGCGCATCCGTGACATCCGTCCTCTTTTCCACACAAACATCTATTAAGAGGATGGGTGCAAAGAGCGGGGCGTTTGGATCTTCCCACTCTCTCTCTCTCGTTTACATATATAGCTGTGAGACACTGCGCAGAGAGCGACGATGCTTCCTACACTTTAACGAGCAGCTGAGGTACTCAACGACCTGATTTTTGTCTGCGAGGTTTGTCCCACGCCTCCTGTGTCATTCAGTTTACCCCACTTCGGTCAGTCCTGCTGTTGCTCAGCAGAAATCATGTGGGGCATTGCTTGGGAGACTGCAACACACTTGCACCTCATTTGGTCAAACGCCAATGCCCCACATCAGGATCTCTCTCCATCTTTCCACCGCTCTTATGATTGGCCCACTCGCATCCTTGCGGTCTCCCAGTGTTGGCTTCTTTGGCGCTTGAACAAAGAGCTCATTCCGCAATTTGCTTCGCCAGTCACACGACAGTCTCAAGCGTCTTCTTCTTCTCCTCGCTCTCTCTCTCTCGCTCACCATGAAGTTCTCGTTGGTTG
Source organism: Globisporangium splendens (assembly GCA_006386115.1). Classification (NCBI taxonomy): domain Eukaryota; phylum Oomycota; class Peronosporomycetes; order Pythiales; family Pythiaceae; genus Globisporangium; species Globisporangium splendens. Next base: position 365,575 of record VFIW01000031.1, read on the forward strand.
CCGTTGTGGCTGCGGCCGTCGCTGCCGTCTCTGTCGACGCCGCGCAAGTGCACATCCGCGTGCACTCGGAGAAGGCTGGTGCATGCCCTGCTGGTCAGTTCTACGACGGCAGCAAGTGTCGTCAAGCCGACCACACGAAGGGCGAGTGCTACAACCCAGCGACGAACAAGTTCCAGATCGGTTGCGCCAAGGGCTTCATCTGCGTTAACAGCAAGTGTGACTGGCCAGCGAACGCGAACAACGGTGCGGGCTGCTGGCAGTCGTGTCCATCGGGTCAGTACTGTGAGAAGAGCACGAACGTGTGCCGTGGACCTATTTCTCAGGGCGAATGCTTCAACTACGCCATTGGGTACTACCAGATCGGTTGTGACTCAGGTTTCGTGTGCCGCAACAACAAGTGTGACTACGCGTAAGCAACAGAGCGTGAGAACCCGCCGTCGCACGCCTAGTTCTGCTAAACGGGCTAGCCTTCGACCGTCGAAATTAGCAACCCAATCGACAGCCAGGTCGCGTTTCCTCTCGAGTAGTGTCAGTTGTGTTTCACACCAAAAGATAAGATAAAAATGCAGTATTTTTGTTTATGGGACTCGTACTTTGTTGGTGGTTGTTACAGCATGGAGCTGAGGTTTGGTTTGTTTGCTTCGCTGTGAAGCACGTCATCTATTGGGAGGAACTTGGTCTGCAGCAACGATCTCAAGAGGCACTTTGTAGCGGAAATACAGGAATCCATCCCCCATGATCTCCAGGTACAGTGTTCGCACGCTGCCAGACGATCTCTATGGATGCACCGTGCTGTGCTGCAGTGTAGTGGGGGATTCTCCATGCCGCTGGGGAGATCCACAGTTGAAGTCTGCTGGATATGAAAAGCTGGGCATTCGCAGTCCCGTCTCCAAAGACACCGTTTTTGGTGCACCTGATTTTTGTCTGATTTTGAGTGCTTTTGCCCCATCCATTTCATTCATTTGACCCGATACTGTAGGACAAAAGAATCGTGTGGGACTTTGACAAGCAACAGAGCGCAACGTACTCGCAACTCTGCGGCAACATTTGTTGCGGGTCCAAACTACATGATACCACCCCCGTTTTTCAAGCAGCTGGTTAGAAAATCCAATCCCTCCCTGTCGTGATTTCACCCACATGCTCTCCCTGCCGGTGTTGGCTTGTGACTGCGCGCTCTGACGAAGGACTCATTCCGCAACTTGCTTCGCCAGTCACACGACAGTCTCAAGCGTCTTCTCCTCGCTCTCTCTCTCTCTCTCTCTCTCGCTCACCATGAAGTTCTCGTTGGTTGCCGTTGTGGCTGCGGCCGTCGCTGCCGTCTCTGTCGACGCCGCGCAAGTGCACATCCGCGTGCACTCGGAGAAGGCTGGTGCATGCCCTGCTGGTCAGTTCTACGACGGCAGCAAGTGTCGTCAAGCCGACCACACGAAGGGCGAGTGCTACAACCCAGCGACGAACAAGTTCCAGATCGGTTGCGCCAAGGGCTTCATCTGCGTTAACAGCAAGTGTGACTGGCCAGCGAACGCGAACAACGGTGCGGGCTGCTGGCAGTCGTGTCCATCGGGTCAGTACTGTGAGAAGAGCACGAACGTGTGCCGTGGACCTATTTCTCAGGGCGAATGCTTCAACTACGCCATTGGGTACTACCAGATCGGGTGTGATGCTGGCTTTGAGTGCCGCAACAACAAGTGCGACTACAAGCAGGGCGGCGGCAACAACAACAGCAACAACAACAACCAGCCAGCGGGCTGGTGCTTGAACCCTGCCACGGGCAAGTACATTCCAAAGTGTGACCCAGGCTTCGTGTGCCGCAACGGCAAGTGTGACTACGCATAAACCAGCAATGCGTGAGAGAGACCAGCTCGCATTTCGTTTTTACCAGAAGCTCCAGTTTGTGCATTAGTCTCTCGTTCTCTGCATAGAGTAGTTGGTCTTGCTTTCACATGATAAAAGAATAATGCAGTATTTCCTGTTTTTGTGAATCTGATGAGAGTGTGCTTTCGACGCTGTCGCACGACTGTTTTCTTCCACAAAGTGCATCATCCTTGAAAAACAATGTGGATCATTTTCTTTTCAACAAGGATCCTCCATGAATATGGCACCCTGCTCCAGCATACCTCGAGCACTTTTGTGCGACTTCAGAGTCATGTGCAGTCATGCAGCGATCTCATAGCGAGCCCTGAATGCTGCAGAATTGCATGAGCATTTAGAAATGTGCACTCTCCATCTACAACGAAATGATTCACCCACGATCTCAAATGTCCACACGGAATGGACGAAAACGAGATTTTATAAAAGCTGTCGTCTCTCATGTTTGTCGATCAGCGTAAACTGTCGAAAAAAAAACGCATTTGATGCTGTCGACAATACATTCATCTACATGTCGAAAATGCAAAATGTACGTCGAAAAATCCCTCTTTTCTGACCTTTCAACGATCCAACAGGCACACAGTAGCTGCTGCATGTGTGAGCCATGGCGTGCGGCATGACGCCGAGCCTCGCGCGCATGCTGGAGCAGATGTCGCAGGAGAAGGAGACCAAGGCGCGCGGCGCCGAGCAGCATCTGAGCGCCACGGCGGAGCGCGTCGCGCGCACCAAGCAGCGGCTCGCAGACCTCGAGCAAACGCACGCAAAGCAAGAACGCTACAACTGGACCAAAACGTACGAGAAGTGGGACGCGTGGGAGGACCCCGAGGAGCTCGCGCGCCAGGAGCAGGAGGCACGCGAACGCAGCGAACGCGCGGCCAGGGAGCAGCTCGGCTGCAACCACGACCACTCGGCTGTGCGTAGCATCGAGTTCACTGTCGTTACGATCCAAATGTCTCCATTGACGTCTATTGTTTGTGTGTGTGTGTGTTGAATATAGGAGCAAAAGCTCATGGATATGACGACGCAGGAGAAACTGGACGCGTGCGACGAGTTCCGGCAGCTTGGGAATCTGTTCTTCCAGCACGGCCAGTACCAGCGCGCCGCGTACCACTACCACAAGGCGCTCGTGTACTTTGAGTACATTTTCCCCGACACGGACGCGGAAACGGAGCGCCACGACGCACTCAAACTCAAGGTGTTGCTGAACTTCGCTGCGTGTCGCCTGAAAACGGGGCATCTCGAGGACGTCGTGCAGCATGCTGACCAGTCCCTGGCGCTCGATGCCGCGAACGTGAAGGCGCTGTACCGACGAGCGCAAGCGCATCGCCTGCGCGACGACTTTGACCGCGCCATGCAGGATATCAACAAGGCCATTGAGATCGCGCAAGCAGAAGACGCGAGTGACCCGTTGTTAGTCCAGGAGAAAGCGCTGCTTCAAGCCAAGATGCTGGCGTACAAACTCAAGAGCAAGCAGGTCTCGTCAGCCATGTTCCGCAGCAAGGAGAGCAAGACAGACAGGCACAGACAGCACCAGCAACGATCATCTGCTCTACCGGATGCGTCTGTGCTCCGACTGAACCTACAGGCGAAGCAGTCAGTAGACACTGCGCCGGAGATCGCGGCATTTGATAGCTGGCAGCCCTGTTGTCTCGGCTTGCAGGAGCTCGAGTCCGTGCTGGCAAAGCTGACGTGAAGACTGCATTTGACACCAGACACCTTCAAGGAGAAAGAAAAAAAGTATATATTCTATAGTTCATAAACACGTACGCTGGTAGCAAAAAGGCGAATGGTCCCGAGTCTTTCTAGAGGGATGGGGATGTTTACTCGTCGAACTTGTACGAGTTGGAAGCCATGGAGATCTCGCCGCACATGTACGTCGAGCGCTTGCCCTTGTTCTTAGCCTTGGTGAAGTCCTTGCCGCGGACCTTAATAAGAATGTTGTTGGCTTTGCTGCCGACACCAGAGTTGCCGAACGTGCTTTCGTCTGCATTTCCGAGAAGCATAGAAAGAAAACAAAGTTACTTGGGGATCTCGTCGCTTTGACGCATACAATGGAAAGGCACGAGGTCACGTACAGCTGTTGTCACGAAGACTGTCGTCCACGATCTGCTTGGACCAGTACTCGCCATCGACACGCTGAAACGGGACGCCGCCATTCAACTGGCCAGCAACCTTGGTCTAGATATCAAAGAGCATACAATTACAAAACATCAGCACATGATGGATATCTATCCAAAATCGAAGCGCTTGTGAGAACACCTACCGGCTTCTCGAACTTCTTTGGCTGCCACTCGAGCGCAGCCTTGGCCGAGGCATTGCGACGCTCTTCTTCCTTCGCGAGAGCGTCTTCGTCTTCCGAGGACTCCGAGTCGGACGAGGACGACGAATCCGAAGAGGAGTCCGACGACGAGTCCGAGCCGCTGCTTGAATCAGAGCTGCTCGACTCGTCCTTCTTGGCCTTCTTCGCGTTGGTCTTTGCAGCTGGGACCGCTTCCGCCTTGCGCTTCTTCTCACCAGGAGTCGTAGCAGCTGCAGACTTCTTTTTGGTATCTTCTTCCTCGTCAGACGACGACGAATCGGACGACGAAGAGGAATCCGAGGACGAAGACGACTCGTCCTTCTTCTTTTGCGCAGCAGCAGGAGCCTTGGCAGCTGGAGTCGCCTTCTTGACGGTGACTGGAGCAGCCGGCTTCTTCTTTTCATCCTCTTCGCTCTCATCATCGGCATCAGAGTCAGATGAGCTAGAGGACGATGACGACGAAGCCGCAGCCTTTTTCGAGGCAGGCTTGGCGGTCTCGGTCTTCTTAGCAGCAGGCTTAGCAACTTCCGTCTCCTTTGCAGCAGGCTTAGCAACTTCCGTCTTCTTCGCAGCAGGTTTCTTCTTGCCCTCTTCTTCATCCGAGGAAGATGAGTCATCCGACGACGAGGAAGACGACGACGAGGACTCGTCCTTCTTCGTCTTCTCAGCCGCTGGCTTGCCATTCGCTTGCTTGGCAGCAGCCACAGGCTTCGCGGTCTTCTTCTCGTCTTCCGAGGAAGATTCCGAACTAGAATCCGAGCTGCCCGACGAAGACTCCTCCTTCTTCTTCTTCGCGGCCACAATAGCAGGAGCAGCAGCCTTCTTCGCTGGTGTCGCCTGCTTCTTCTTGTCTTCTTCATCGTCCGACGATGAAGACGAAGACGAAGACGAAGACGAAGAGCTCTTGGACTTGGCAGCGTCCACCACTGCCGACGCAGGGATCTCCTCCTTCTTAGCAGGCTTGCTCCCCAAGTACGCCTTGTAGATCGCCAGCAAATCGTCCTCCGGCTTGAAATCCTTCACATTCTACACATACACGAAGACGCACACCACAATACACAATATTCGTGTCAATAAGGACCACGTACGCATGTACAAGCAGAGACAAACGAGCAGCGAGAACGCACCAGCTTGGCTTCCTTTTGCAGCGCCGCAGCCGCCGCCTTCATGCCGGAGCTCGCGAGCAGCGCGTGGATCAGCGGGTACACGTCGCTCGCGGCCACACTCGGAGCTTTCTTCACGGCCATGCTGTCTATCTCTCTGTATGTGTGTCTGTGTCTAAAGAGGGAAGGAGGCAAGTGGCGCGAGCGGATGGACGCGCTTGGTGACGGATGTCGTTTTGTGCTCCGCCATTCAAAGGTGCCGCATCGAATTCTAGAGGTTTCCTCAGAGCTCACATTGACGCATCAAATGACACATTCGATTAGTTTACACAGGTGATTAGTTGTTAGATGTGTGGTTCGTGCCGGCTTTAACAGAGAGTATAAAGTTCGAGAAGACTTTACCGCGAGTGCGGACAAAAGATGTGGTTTAGGTCAGTTCACCCATCCACCCAGAATAGATGAAAACCATCACCCAAAACTCAATGTTGGTTTCCTAACCAGTAATGCAATACTTCCAGTTCAACCGGTTGAGGGGTCAACCGTTGCAGAGCACAAAAAAGCAGCTGGTAGTCAAAAAAGAGAAGGGGCAACATCAATCAAGTGCTTTCAAAAATCAGACTCCAAAAACAACCTTTCGTCTTTAGCCCCATGCTCAGTTCTCCTTTCTCCACGCCGACCTCAGCGGCAAGTACGTCGAAGCACCATATCATGAGCGCTGCAATGAATACTCCGAGAGCTACAGACTCAGGAGGGAAAGGAGTAACTATAGAGGTACAAGTCAACTCTGGACTGCAAAAGAAAATGGAGCTAACGGAGGCGTTCTCAGCGTTTCTTCCGATGAACGATCACTACGATAGAGATCAGTTTTTCGTGCGAGCTTGCTATCCTGAGTACTACGATCTGATCACGAAGAAACCCGATGGCAGAGTGAAACTCGTTACCGTCACGGGAACGCCAGGTACGTCCGTCGTCGCTCCCTTCACCTTCTCTCGGTGTGTGTGTCTTTTGCTTTGATTGCATCTCTGTTGTCTGAAAGAGCAATGATGCGTATGCATGTGTTATGGCGCAGGCATCGGGAAGTCGGTCTTCTATGTCTACTTCTTCTTGCGATACAGCGAGAGCCATCCAGACGCCACGATCACGCTGGCTTCGTTCGCCGATAGAGGCGATTTGGAGAATTTCGTAATCTGGACGAATCAAGAAGTCCAAACGGGCAGAACAGCGAAGCGGTCAGAGATGACTCGGATGGTGCATGAAGCCGAAGTCAAGGCAGAACAAGAGAACCGGCCGTACATCCGTCTGTACGATGGACCTCCTCGAACGTACGAGAAGCATATCAGAACAGTTTGTTTCACCAGTCTCCGTGACGAGTGGCTCAACATGGTGACGAAGAACCAGCTGCACATTCCATTCTTTATGCCGCTCTGGGATCTCGACGAGCTGGAAGATGCAGCAGTCGCGCTGAACCTTGGGTCATCATCGCCAGATCCAGTGGATCTGCCTACGATTGCAGATCGCTTCGATTTCTTTGGTGGAGTGGCACAGTTTTGTCTTGTTGACGGCGACAGCGACTTGAACGAGCACAAGTGGAATTTCAAGAACGAGATACGAAAAATCACCACCGATCTTAATACCTTGAACGACTTGATGGCAGACGAAGGAGAAGAGAAATTGTACCACCAGCTGTGTCATTGCGTGCCTGATCCGGACGCGCTCTATGATTATAGCATCAAGGTTGCCTCGAGGATGGCTGCGCTCATGGTGCTCGAACAAATTAGTATGAATCTGGTCGGAAGACGAGACAACTTGGCGCTAGTGTTGCGTAGCGTTCGGGGAGCTAAGGCATTGAATGGTCATTTATTTGAAGGTCGTGCGCACGAAAAGCTGGCGAGAGGTGTATCGTTTGCTGCGAAACGCCTTTGTGAAGCAGAAGCGGAGGAGTCTGATGTCCGAGCACGGACCAACGTGGAGATTATTGTCGAGAGCAGTCGCGAGTACTTCAACTACGACGACTCGTTTTCTCTTTCGAGCGTGCTCTTCGGTGGTCCGTATCACGTTCGAATGGTACGACAAAATTCACGTCAGTTGACTCGTTCTACTTTCCAACGCCGAGAGGAGTGGACCCGTTGTCGGAAGATGCCGCGATCCAGTACTTGCGAGATACGAGCGGTGCTCGCCTTCTCTTGTCCTTGGCGGCCCCAACCGCAACGACGCATCCAGTCAACGGCGATGGCATTATCGATGTGCTGTCTCGACTCCGACTTGCAGACGTCGTGAGTGCGGATCCGGACAAGGCGGCGCTGATTTTCGTCGTGCCGAAAGCGGAGAACCCACACAAGCGACCGAGAGACGGCATCTTGTCCCAACGGCAAGAGATCCAACTGAGCGTGGTGAACGAGAAGACTGAAAACCTGTGTGACATCCCGCTTATTGTCACCGATCGAAAGCGAGAGCAAGAGCTGAGTCGGAAGGTTCCTCCAGTCCGTACAGTTGCTGATCTGGAACGCGCGATCGGCAGTAAAGAACTGCCAGGCTACGAGAAGTACAAGTATCAGCTCGCGTGTGTAAGCGTGTTGGCGCACTTGGTCCACTCCATTCCGCAGTTTGTGTGGGAGATCTAGTCTGGTCGTGTGTCGATGCATGTGTGTTTGCGTGTGTGTGTGCACAGTGCGTTTGGTTCGATCCCAATTGAAAAGCAAATCGTGATTATGAACAGGTTTTACATCATTTTGCTATTGTGCGATATCTCTTTATAAAGGTTTTGATCCCCGAAATGCCATAATTTCATTGCTGCTCGAAATGTGTTTCTGCAAGATATTCAGCTTCATTGTCCGGGTTTTAACAGAGTGCGTACCTCAAAGCGAGGACTTTACCGCGAGACCGACCATGCGTGAGGTTTTTTTTAATATGCATGAAGCATTTGGCAAGAAAACCACGTGAGGCAAACGAGCAAGCAGCAAGCAGTCCGCATGGAGGAGTTCTTCCAGTACGTCGGGCGTTCGCAGGCGGCGAGTGTGGCGCTGACCAAGCACAAGCTCTTTCTTTACGCGTCGCCGCGCGAAAACCCCATCGACAGGTGCGTCTCGCGTCCCTGTTGGCAGCGTCCAGAGCTCCTGCGGCAATGCGGAATGTGGAACTCGCGCGTGATGATGCATGCGAATGCGCATTGACTCTATTGTGTTGAATTGTAGATGCGGTGAAGTGCGTGTGGGCGCGTACTTTGCGTGCTCGGACATCAGTTTCTACGGCGACCAGTGCTGGATGAAGATCCGCCGCGGTGTGTTCTCGAACGCCAAGCTCAATGGCTACATCCGCGTCGAGTTCGACTTGGCGGCGCAGGACGCTGGCGACGTCCCGCCACACCAGCAGACGAACATCGCAGAGCCGCGTCCTGCGCAGTTCAAGTATCTGCGAAGACTGCCAAGTACGTACCGATTGTACTCTAATGCGCATTATTACCAGCGGACTTCTGTGTATGACCATTGTTTTGTTGTATTTCCAACAACATCACTAGACTTTCCGGCGTTTCTGTGCGCGCGGGAGAAGCTGCTGCTGTCGCGCATTCCGGTGTTCAGCATCCCGGATTCCTCCAAGAAGAGCTATTCGTCGGCTGATTCGCCATCACACACTAAAAAAGGTCCTCATCGCGCACACCAGCTGCGGTATTTGCCGTCCGTGAGCGTCTTCCACGCCACGGAAGCGCAGTTCAATGAGGACTTTACGCAGATGGCGCTGAAGATTAGTTCGACGTTCGGGATGGCTGGGTGGATCAACGTCTCGTTCCACGACACGCTCATCGTTGTCGAAGATCCGCGACCGCAGAACTGGAGTCACCCTATGTACATGCAGAATGTGGCGACGAAGACGGGCAAGTTGATGGGCGAGCTCCCTTTCCGTGCCATTCCGAGTCTCCAAGCGCCTCGACTCGGGAGCATCGAGTCGCACCGTATCGTCGAAGCCGTGGAGAGGAAACTGGTCAAGGACCAAGTATGGATCAAGATTCGGGATTGTGAGGCTCCCGTGGCAAAGGAAGCGGATGATGGAGACAATCAGGAGGAAGCTGCCACAGATACCTCTCGCGATGGAGACAGCAATGTGGCTGGTGATTCGGTCACCACAACCACAGACGCAGACAAAGTCAGGACCAAGCCATCGGAAGTTTGGATCATTGAACGCAATGTAAACACTGGCGAGCGCGTGACGATTCCGTGGGGCGCCAGTGTTATCCAGGATCGACCAAACACCGACCACGAAGAGCGCTACTATCGCAACATCTACAGCCGACGCGCGTTGCCGCTGCGCAAGAACCCAGAGCTCGCTGCAGAAGTGGTGGGACAATTGGAACCTGGCGTTGTGTTCGCGTCGTCCATGCGGGTCTTGAATGCTCAAGGACGCATGTGGATTCGTGTGCCACTGTCCAATGATGAAAATCCACAGGACACGGCGTTTGGGTACGCGATTCAGTCGAACGCAAAGACCAATCGATGCATGCTGCAAGAAATCCCTGCGCCAGGGAAAATGTCACCGACACAGCACTTCCAGGTTGTTGGTAACCCTCAAGCAGTGGCAAATTCGCAGAACAACTCTGAATCTAACCAAGACGATGAAGCCCAGAATGTGGTGGCAGTGCGCTCCGAGCCTACGATGCAATCGAAGGAACTTTTTTACGTGAAAAACGGTACCATTGTGAGCGTTCTTGGCTCGATGTATGTCCGAGAGGAGCGTCGAATCTGGCTTCAAGTTCTCGCAGCCGATATCGACAACGCGATGCGAGTGAAGCAGGACAAATTCGCGTTAACGGAGGACGAACAGTACCAGAACGTCGTTTATCTCCCAGTGTGCGATCCGAGTCGGCCGTTTGAGACGGCCGTGAAGCCTATCAATCGGGTACTCGTGAAGATCCCAAACCCAAACGTCCACAGCAGTGAAAAGAAACCGAGCGCGCGTGTGGTTTTCAGTGGTCGTGCGTCGAAACTATTTGGCTCGCAGTTGATGCAACCGTCTACGATCGATTTGCCATCGTTCAAGAAGAGCGGAGACGCGTTGTCGTCCTCGTCGTCCTTTTCGTCGAAGCGCGCAGCGGCAGCCGCAGGTGAGACACCGAGTCCAGCGCAGTCACTGAAGGACGAGATCAACAGCTGGCAGCTGGAAAGTGAGCACTTGAGCACCATTTCCACCTACGTGTATGGTGGTCTTGGCTATGCTACTGAGTGCCTGAAGCGACCGTTTAGTTCCTGCCTGGCGAAGAAAGCTGCCATGCGACAATACGATCAGCTGTACCAACAGGATGACGACGATGACTTGGAGTACGGTGAAGTGCCAGAGGCGCGTGCGTGAGCGAGTTGAGTGCATGAGATGAAAGCGGTGGTCGACTCGCTTTGAAGACTAGGTAACGTGCATGTTTGTTCCCATAAGCTGCTAATGTGAAGATTTCTTGTCTGGCAGCCTCAAAAATGTTTGCCTTACCTCTTCAAGCTTGAGTCGCCTCACCTGGATGGTTAAAAGCAAAAATTGAAGGAGAACAGAGCCTTGTATCGACTGCAATACTTTCTGGCGAGAACCACCAGCCGTTTCTTGACACCGATCGAGAGCTCGGCAGCTTCCGAGAACGAAGGCTGCAGCACACAGAGTGAAAGCGATCATCAAAGGTGAGAATTTGGTGCAAATGCCTGAACATGTGCGTGTGTATGTTTTGTTACGTGCTGTGATGGATTTCTCAGCAGCAGCGCCCGATGCGTTCTCTGCGCGCCGAAGATGCTCCTCGTCCGTGGCGTTTGCATCGAATCTTGCTTGTTTTTCAAGTGCAAGCGCTTCATCACGGGGCTTAGCGGCCGTACACGCGTCGCCAAGTCGTCGTCGTCGTCTTCGCCGCCATCTGCAGCCACCCCGGATTCATTGTTCACGGCAGCAACATTGAGCCGAAGACGCGAGCGTCGCGTGGGTGGAGCTGAGTTCAGCTTGCTGTTTGCCTCCGTGACGTCCTTCCATGCGAGTGCGTAGTTCTGCCAGTAGAAGAACAAGACGCTGACGAGCCGGTTCGTGTAATAGCATTCGGCGTCACGACGTTGCTGCTTACGCTTTAGTTTCTCACCCACACGTTGATGCCAAGACACAAACGCTTTCTTTTCAAGATTGCGTTCAAGTGTGAACTGCAGCACCCGACAGCGACGCTCTCGCTCTGCCCATCGACACCAGCTGTGCCAGATGACCTCGAGCATGCGCTTCCCACTGATCGACGCCAGTTTGACCATGCATGATAGCAGCGAGAAGCGCTTCTTCTGCTGATCGTGCATCGCATACCGCCACGCGTTCAACGTTCGGCGACGCAAACTCCACTCGAAATGGCGCAAGGCAAGCTCTGTTTGCTCCTGGCGCCTGAATTTGCTGTCTTGTGTGACGTGGTACCACACAATCAAGGATCTGGAGCGCGAACGAAACTGATAGTGCTGCCGAGCGTGGCGATCGCGGTGCGCTCGATGAAGTACGTGACACCACTGGATCCAGACCATGCGTACCAGTCGTCTTTCGTGCGCTTGAAGAAGCTGCATACCAATTCAACGCTGATATGTACACCTGATCGTGAGCTCTTGCCATGAGCGAATCATCGCTTTGACGCGAACACGCAGCATGAAGTCTGCAAACCGATGCGCGAGCTCGCTCTTCACGTACCAGCGCCACACTCGCATGTGCTTGCGAAGGCAAAAGCGGCGGTAGAGGCGACAAAGGCGTGCATTCGCACTCCGACTTCGCCAACGACGCAAAAAGCGTCTAGCTTTTGTGCGGCACAGCGTGTTTGATACTCGGGCTGTCAAGCATTGCAGTGCTTTTCGATCGTGGACGCGTTGGTGTGCAAATGGCGTTTCTCGTCGACGTAGCCTCGCCACGCTTCCCGGTGCTTCTTCAGGCATTCCCGCTCGCTGCGCACCATATCCGTGTTGACAATTGTCCAGAGCTCGCGATCCCGAAGCCGCTGCCGCTGCGATTGCTTGACGCGCTGCACAACGTTTTTCCAGCCATGGAGCACGGTGCGGAGTGCGCACACACTCCGCTTGCCTTGGAAACATGTGAGCACATTCCGCATGCGCTTGCGCTGGTGGCTCCAAGCTTGCCACACGGCAAAATGAGCGTGCAATTTCCGCAATCGATAGAACAATCGGGCGTGGAAAATGTGTCGCCACCACTGCCACGTCTGTGGAACGTCCCATGTGATCTCGAAGCGCTGGAAAAAGCGCGCTTTCCTGGCCAATGCGATTGCGATGGACACCAGTTCGTCTGGTTCCTCGTGGCTGTTTGCATCTCCTTCTTCCCTATATGTGCTAGTCGTAGCAGCACAGCCCTCCGAGAGTATGTCTGGACTGGTGATGGCATCCAGGTCTCCAGGGCTACTGACACCGTCGATGTTCGCGGACCGCTAGACTGGGAGTTTGCTGAAAGCATTCAACGGGATTGCTAGCATTTGCTTCAACAGTTTTGGCCGCGTCGCAAACTTCGACCAGATTGTAAACCGGAAGCGCAAGTGGTTCCCGTTCGCAGCGCTGCACAGGATCTGCTTGCAGCGCCGTTGGAGTCGACCCCGATGTCTCCACGCGTCGAAACACGCACGCACTTGCTGCTTCTGGTGCGTCTGCGTCGCTTTCAGCTGGAATGCGCGTACGCTGTGGTTTCTGGCAACGAGTTTGCGCCATGCAACGAAACCGTTTTCGAGCATCCGCTTGTGGCTCGCGCCGAGCATGTGCTCCGCCTTGCACAGAATGACGAATTTGCGCCATTGATGCAGTGATCGCGTGCAGATTCTGGCGCCACAGTATCGCTTCGCGAGTTTATTCCGGCAGCTATTGTGAGCGAACACCGTCCACGCATTCCACACTGTTCGAGTGCAAAGTTGGGTCTTCAACGCGAGTGCCTTGGCCATTTTGGTTCTCAATTCGAGACGCTTTTCAACAAAGTCGCTCCAGGCAAGAAACGTTTTTCGTTGGACCGAGTGCTGCAGTGAATGCACACAGTGCGCCAGCTTAGCGCGGTGCGACTTCGCAGTGAGCGCAACGCGTTTCCATTCGCGAAAGCCCCGAGTCTGTAAATTCATGGAGTGAAACGTAGCCGCACGTTCTGCGAGCCTGCGCTTGCGTTTCCGAGTTACTGCGTGGATTTGGAACGCGTGCAGCACCTTCATCTGCGTGTGAAAACGCATGCGATGCACCACGGTGCTGATTTTTCGCTTGTCTGCGTGACTGTGGTGCACGAATCGCCACCAGCGATGCCACGTGTGTCTCACAACCTGGGTACTCGCGGATTCAACCGAGAGCAGAGCTATCGCACGACGCAGTTTATTGTCGACGACAAATTGCTTCCACTGCGCCACGAGACGCGTTTGCGTACTACGAAGGTATGTCGCTGCGATCGCGTGCTGGAATTGTGTCAGCATGCGTGCTTCCTCACGAAATTCGAGCCAACGTCGCCATGCGCGCTGCATGCATTTCCGCGTTCTGGTACGTGTTACAACAAAGAGCTTCCGCCAAGAACCCCACGAGCGCAGCATCAACAGATTCTCACTAGCAGCTTTCACGATCTCGTGGCATCGACGCCGCTCGATTGCGTTCCGCACGACGCGTTGCCAATTTGAAAAGCAACATACACAGCCTGCAGTCTCCATCGAAGCAGCAATTTCCGGCTCGTAGCGTTTAGTCGTCGGATATGCGCAGTCTCGTGGCGCCAAAGCGCGATGGCGGCTTTCAGCGTTCGAGTCGTGTAGTGAGTCTCGCCTTGGACGATGCGCTCTTGTCGTTGTATGGCCAGTTGATGGTGCGCAAGCAATGCGCGCCAGGCTTTCCGGACAAATGCATGCTTCCAAGCGTGTGCAGCCATCACAAGTCGATCCGAACTGCGCTTGTTAAATGCTACGACCTGCACCCACGCGGTCCCGACTCGAGGCAAGAGTTTTTGCTGATGGAAGTGGCGGATGGCGAATCTCTTTTTGCGTCCAAGGATCCACAACGTTTGCCAGCGCAGGAAATGACGTGCGACCTGGTGATCGCGCAGGATCGAGACGAACAACTTTGATTTGTCGCTGGCTGCGCGGTGATGCTTCTTTGCATCCATGGCATGTTTGAGCGCTGCGAGTCCCTTGTGGAACGCTGCGAGACGCTGAAACGTCACTGCTGTGTGCTGTAGATGGAGCTTTCTCTGCACGTGCTGATGCCACGCTGCGATGGCAGTGGATGCCGTCTTCGTATCGCATTTTGAGGACAACAGACGTGCGATATTGGTGAGTCGCCGCGTTTGCGTCGCGCACTGGCGCCAGCCACGGAAGGATGAACAGAGCAGCAAGATCTGGAGCCGCTCGGTATTAGCCTGAAGCTGCTGGCGATGGTATTGCGACAGCGCCGTGTGCGTCCGCCACGTTTGCCAGCTGGTACGCACCAATTTCGCTTCGTACCGCACGAGTGCGACCGTGGTTTGGACACGCTTCGTGCGTCTTGAGACGGCAAACTGTGTCCAGATCTCGAAAAGCGCACGCACAAGGCGTAGGCACGTCACTGAGTACACCTGCAGCACCATGCGTCGCTGCAGCTGTAAGTGCACACGCCAGTGGTGCCATGTCGAGAAGTACGCGTCCAAGATTCGTTGCCGCCACTGCGTAGTCGCCAGTGTGTGCTGTGTCTTCGCACGCTTTGCATTGGCGACGTAGTGGCGCCAGCGACGCCAGCATCGCGACGTCTTGCTGAAGATGGACTTTCTAGCCAGCACACACTGCTGCTTTTCGGTCATTGAGAACACGTGCCAGTATGCAAAAGTGCGTCGCAAATGGTTTTTCTGCCATAGCTCGAGCGCTGCAAGTGTACTCTCCCGAAGCACGCGTTCATTGTGAGCGTCAATGGCCCATTTTCGGAATGATTTCGCGACCGGAAGGCATCGCCATCGCACAAGCGTGGCCCTGACGCTGCAGTCAAAGGGCTCGGTACTAGCGTCCTTCATGCGGTAGCGTTTGCTGCTGGTGGCCGACAAGGCGGCGATCTGCTGCTGCAAACGACGGATCGCGACCCATTGCTGCCGTTTGCGATCCTGCCACTGGGTCCACGCTTGCCACGTCGTCGCGAGCAATCTCCGGTGGACTTTCGTGCGCATAACGTTTTCACAAATGCTCAGCGTCGTCATGCGCGCCTCGATTTGTTGCGTGAGCCATTCTGCGAGGAAGGTGCCATGGAGCTGCTGGAGTGCTAGCATTTGCGCGCTGCTCGCGTTTCCGCAGCACGAATGCTGCAAATGGAGGCAACAATGGTGTGTGGCTGCGTTGTGCTGCTGCGTCTTGCGAGCGCTCATGTCATGAAACGCTTTCTACCGCCGAAAGGAGCCACTCAAGGTCGTTTGCTTCTGCATCGCCACACAGTGTTTCAACAGACACGCGGTTCTTCTGGCAGCCTGCGATCGAAGGTGCCAGGTGCTCAGCACTCGCTTAGCCCTGAAATACACAAGCTTGTCGTGATTGCTCCGAGCTGCGTGAAGCTGCGTTCGTTTGGCTCTAGCGTACGTTTTCCACATGGAGAAACAATTTGCAAAGGTGTTTTCCTTCTTGGTGACATGCATCATCGCGACGAGGCGACGATGGTCTTGCCGCAAGCGCCAGTGGGGCTTCCACGTTAGAAACGTGACCTGGAGCTGCTGGTGGCGCCATTTGTCAAGCACGCGTGCGACGTGATCATGCTGCTTGACTCGGAGAAGGTACAGATGCCGCCATGCGCAGCCTGAAGCGTCTTTCTCCAGGTCACGACTGCTTCCCAGCACACGAGAGTGCGTCGCATCCTTTGCAAACCAAGTTTCATCGCCACTCCTGCTACCCGAGCTCGCTCCTGCTGTTTGCGCTTCCAAAAGCGCCGCCACGACATAAACCCGCGTCGTTTGTACGAAATCTCGACAAATCGCTTCACCAAATGCAGCGTTTGGACCTCGCGGAATGCGATGTGCCACGCTGACCACGTTGCATGCAGTAGGCGATCCCGCTGCATTACGTGCGCGATGTGACCGCGTTTGCTCTAGTCGCGTTTGCGTAAATACATTCCACGCATGGACACACGTCGAGACTCGCGCGCGAGATTCCTGTTGGATCCTCTCGACGACTTTGAGCTGCTGGACTCGCCTGGTAGACACGTGGTCCGAAAACGCGTGCCAGCATTTGCGCATTATGTGCAACACACACTGATACCGCGCATGGACGACGAGGTCGAGATGAAGCAACTTGCGCTGCGTAGCGTGACGCCACGACTCGATACACGTACAAAGTATATGGCGACGATGCAAACTGAGAAGCGCACGAACGATGCAACGTTGTACTTGGGTTGCTTTGCGCCACGTATTCCAGTGCCTTCGCTTTTCCAGCCGATGTATTTCTACGATTCGGTGGCTGTCTTGTTGTCGGGAGGTTGCCAAATGCATTGCCCAATGCGTGAAGACTTGCTGCAGCCAGTGGGTGCCGCGTCTAACAACAGCGTTCAGCACCATCAACGTGGTGTTTCGCTTGGCTTCTTTCCATGATACCCACCATGAGAAAGCTCGCTCGCGCACACGCCTCCGTTGACGTCTTTCCAATCGCGCACGTAGCTGCCGGAGCTTGTGATTCCTCTCCAACCAGCATTTCCAACATTCGAAAATGTCTCGCTGATCGCGTCGGCAGCGTTTCCGGTGACAATAAGGTATCTTGAGATGAATTCCATGCGCATAGCGCACATATGCACGCCAGTGGCGCCAATACGAGACGAGCGTTTTGCTGCGATAGCGGTCTGCAGCTCGTTGTTCAACATCACTTGCAGATTGACGACGAGCGACAAAGCGTCTCCACTGCTGGATGGCGCTGCGTCTGGAGTTGCGTTCACGGAACTGAGACGCCGCTTGTGCCATCGCAAGCGTGTGTTTCCAAGCTGCCAGCACCCGAGAGAGAACCCTGCGTTCATGGCACTTGGACGCTACGTTGCCCCGCCGCATTTGCTGTAGGCACGCTCGCCAATGGTCGACACACCCGCGCAGGTGATTCCGAGCTCGTCGCTGCGCGATCCAGGTGCATTTGGCATGTTGACACTTGTGGAGTTCTGTGAAAAGGACTCATTTCTGAAAACACGTGAACGCGAAATCGAGCATCTGAGCGCGCCGTCTCTGGTTCAAATTCCTACGAAATGCATGCTTCTTTCGGGTATCACTTCGCCAAGTATGGAATATGACGCGAAGCTTCCACACCCATAGACGGAGCGTGACATGCTGAATCACGGACATCGACTCGGTTGATGGCGGGTTTCTCATGCGCTGCAGCACCGAAATGGGCAAAACCTGAGACTGAGTCTCGAACGAATGCGTCTCTGGCAATGTGACGAGAACCCAATGGAACACGGCGTGCGCGCACACAGGAGACATAGACGCTCGCCAATGCCGGAGCTGTTCCTGTCGATGTCTCTTGACGATGTGTCTCATAGCGTCATGTGCCTTCCAGTTCTCAAATGTGGCCGCTAGTGTTTGAAAATCCGCGTCCAGACGCTGAAATTGGTCCTGAACCTGGGTGAGAGTGGGAGGTGGAGCGGTTCCAGAGCGATCGCCGTCGTCGACACTGAAAATGGGCTCACCTTCAACATCTTTTCCACGTTTCTGGGTCTCTGTGTTCCGATCGACTTCATCGGTGATCATTGTGAGATCAGCTGTGCTCGGTTCGTTGTACGAGCGACTGCTTGGGTCCATCCTTCGCTGATAATGTCGTGACGGCGATGCTGCGTGTTTCTTGCTGCTGTCCATAGATTCGAGTCGCTTTCGTCATCGCTGCGGCTCTTGTGCGAGAGTTGCGGCATTGTGAAGCATGTTTTCTTGCAGCGAAGGACGGTGGATTGCAGTCCGTCGAGAGGCTTTAACAGTATTGCTTGGCTGGAACGACAGCATGTCGCTAAAGTGGTCACGTGGCTTCTCGTCGTCATTACTACGACGTGCTGAGAACGCCGATGAAGGTGATGAGAGCGGGGATCGTACGAAGCGAACACCAGCGTGTGCTGCTTTTGGGGAGAATGCAAGTGGCGTCACGGCTCCGGGTTCGTCACGGCTGTCTGATGTGGACAGTCGTCGTGGATGGGTCTGGCTTTGATAATTACCGGAGCTGTGCCGCGTCTCTCTTTGCGCTTCCGCTTCCTTCAAGGTCTTGTCTGCTGCCTCTACGCGTGCTGGCGAAGGCGTCGCTGTGTGTGTCTTGCTAAAGCGACATAGTCGCTTGACGACCTGTGGCCGCATTGACGCGGTAAACCGTTCGATCTTCCTGCGCCAATCGCGGTCGGGGTCGATCGAGAGCGACAGCAGACAACGGTGGTACTCTGCGTCCTCGGGGGTTCCAATGCCATACCGTTCAAACACGCTGTAGGACGCTTCAACGAGCTCAATCAGCGACATGGGACTGTCATCGTGGCGCAATGATGACGATGCTGCGCTTTGACCGCGCTGCCGTTCCACTCGCGCATGGATCTGCGATAGCACGAGCACCATCATTTGCTGCTGCTCCAGGTACTGACACCGGTGCTGAAGGGGTGCCGATGCATCCATCGATGATAATGCATTTTTCAATGCCAATGCGCGATGCCGCATGCTCGTGCTGCTGATCGTAGCTCCTCGTTATTGCATCCGAGTTGCTGGTGTCCTGTGTCGTGATTGCGCCATTGTGACGTAGTGCTTCGCTTCGCCAGCTGAAATCAAGATGGAGGAAGCAGGTGGATGCACACGCGCAGAGAGAGAGAGAGAGAGAGAGAGAGAGCGAACGCGAGAGACCGACGTACGCGGTTGCCCCCTTTTGCTGTTTCTTGTTGCGCACCTCTTCAGGATCGTCGGACTTACGCGGAGATGTTGCCACAGACTCCGACTCAGCAACTACTCAGACGCTGTATTCAAGGTTATGACTCGATTACAACGACCGTACAAAGTATGCTGGTTGATCACGGCTACAGAAACCATCGAATCATGTTGTTGTATTCGAAGATATTCTGAGTCGATCGATCGACTTCTTTGTGAATGGCATCCTTGTCAATGAGACTCAGGTATTCTTTGCTGTATGTAGATCATAAGTTAAATAGAATTACCTTCTCTCTCTCTCTTGTGAATGGCATCCAGCAGACATACACACACATCTGTCAAAAGCGCACAGGGATGAACTCCCGGCGCGATCAGCAATCAGCGCGAAGGGGATGACTTTTTGCACATACACGATTGAGCTCAGTCGCACGCGCTCGGCTCCACTGGAAGGGACTCAGCACAATGCTCACGAGCGAATTGAAACGCATTTGGATGTGCACATGCCGCCGTCCATAACGACAACATGGTGCTTTTGCGATGGGGGTGGGATTCCCGTTCGGCCAGGTGGGGGAGGGATGGCTGGCACAAACGGCCAAAAGCGCTGCTGCATTGGCTGTGGACCGGCTACATGGTCTGACGCTTTCCTCTATAGACACTTTATCTCACATTTGACAGCGCTTATGCTATATATAGATATATTTTTACATATACATCTAAGATCTTCATAGAGTTTGAAAAGGTAGTATGCATCTCTGGGAGGTGGACAAACCGCTGAGTGTGACGATGCCCAGTGATCTGAGTGGTCATTCCTTTTTGTCAGATCAACCAAACGGACAATAGCCTTTTTATACCGTGCTTATCGCTTTGATACACGTGAGATGCTGTCAGCCCGTACTAATATGCCGCTCTAGTTTAAGTAATAGTGCTAAGTTGATGCATACTCAATAGAACGGGTTCCGACCTTTTCTGCAAAGGACACACTCGATGCAGCATCCCGCGCCTTCTGCCAGGGAACTCGCGTTTGCCCGGAAACCAGCTGGCGCCTTCCGCCCCCCACCATATGGCGCGCCGCGCTGACTTCCTCCCATAGCGAAACGCTTTTCAACAATCAGCAGCCAGCGCTGCGATCCCAGCTGGGTTCCCAGCGCACGTCGATCAGCGCTCCGAAGGGCTCTTTCTACTGCGTCGTCGTATGGAAAAGCGCCCGCCGCCCATCAGCCAGCTCGGTGTGGGCGTGCGGCTTTTACATGCCACCCGCCATACGCCAATTCGACCTCTGCCGCACGAGTCTTCCTGTCCGTCGTAGCATACAAAAAGGGACTCGACGCCTTCGGGACGCATCGCACGCGACACGACCTGACTTGACAGACACTTACAGAGAGAGAGAGAGAGACAGCAAGATGAAGACGTCGACCGTGCTCGCATTGACGGCGGCCGTGTTCGCTGCCAGTGCAAGCGCGCAGGATGGCGCATTCACGAACGAGGACAAGGCGCTCTGGATCGACCGCCACAACTACTTCCGCATGGCGGCGTTGCCCTGGTCCGCGGCCAACATGCTCAAGATGAAGTGGAGCGACGATCTGGCCACGGCCGCGATCAACGAGGCGAAGGCGTGCTCGGCTGCGACGGGTTCCGGCATCAATGTGCACACGCAAGCCGCGACCGACACGAAGTCGGTCGTTGACTCGGCGTTCCAGGAATGGGCCGTCGTGGCTGCGCTCAAGGTGCTGTCGTCGTTGACTGCACCAAAGGATGGCGAAGCCGTCGGCACGGGCGTATACAACTCGTACTCGCAGATCGTGTGGTCCTCGACGAGCCAAGTTGGCTGCGGCTACGCGACGTGCGGCACCGGCAAGTCGGTCGTGTGCAAGTACGCCCCTGTGGGCAATGGCGCGAACGAGCCATGGTACATTCACAACACGCCAAACTCGCAATGCCCAGCTGGCACGCAGGGCGACGCAGGGCTTTGCATTGTCCCAGGCGACGCTGGCAACAACGACATCGCGCCGATCCCAGCCGGTGCTCATGCGTACGAAACGTTTGCGACCTTCATGAGCAACGAGTTGAAGGCGTTGAAGGGCGAGATCGTCAATGTTGGCTCCGGAAGCAGCATGGCCGATGGTGGTCCGATGACTGGAACGAACGCGAGTACCAACCCCAATGCGGCAAATACGACGAACGAGGAGAATGCTACCGCCAAGTCGATTGGCTTTGGCAGTCTGACCGACGGATCGGACGGCGCTCCTGGCGTCGTGCGTCCAAGCTCCGGCAGCGGCTCGACGTTCTCCAACGAGGTGACTACGCCTGAACCTGCTGCTGGAGGTGCCGGCGCATCCACAGCCGCGACCTCTGCCGACGAAGCCGTGGCCGCAGCCTCGCCGTCCAAGAAGAGCGCGAAGGAAAGTGGCACCGTGACGGGAGCGAACAACAAGTCGAGTGGGGAAGACAGCGAGGGCGGCGGCATTACGCCGGCCGGTTGGGCGGGTGTGATCGTCGTCGGGTGCGTCATGGTCGCCGGTATCGCCGTGTTCACGAGCTACCGCAAGAACCAGCGCCGCCAGCGCGAGATCATGCAGAACGGTGGCATCCACATCTTGTAGACGCCTGCCCAGTCCAGCAGCTCCCTAGTCTATTTTTGCGTGCTTTTCCGTTTTTTGAGACGCCTACAGTATTATGAAGACATTGAACCCATTCTTTTCCATGACGGACTTGCCTTGAACGCCACTTGCTTGCACAGAGTTCGTATGCGCAGATGTCAACTCGCACAGTTCAAACAGGAGGAATCGCATGTGAAGGCGCACGAAAATGCCATTGCGAATCTTTTGCGAACCTCGTTTTTGCGGCAATATGCCATTGACCAAAGGAAACACAAAATGGCTACCAGGAAGTTTATTGTATATATTCCCACAATAACTTGCACTTGCAATCGGATCTGTAGTTTTTTGCATCCAAACTTCGATTTTTTGGGCGATTCCCAAAACCCTACAGATGACGCCCCACTGTGCCTCAAGTGGTCATAAAAAGCCGAGCTCTATCACGTAAACTACGTGTGGGTACACTGTGCCTCTTGAGGTATAAATTTCAAGTTAAATTACACTCATTTTTTCCACGAACATAAACTACGTGTTAGCACAGACTCTGTGCCTCTTCAAGTCCTTTGAAAATTGCTTCCGAAGTAAATTACACATAGGTTCACTGCCGTTTTTTATTATCATCCTTCCGTATGTTACCCGTAAACTACATCGTACTGTACTTTATAGAGCACTCTCTCGCTCTCATTCAAGTTGGCAATAAAAGAGAAAGGAAAAAAAAAAGCACACACACAGCTCAGCAGAGTGATGGTCGCTCTCTCCCCCCTCCCCTGTCCCCCCTCCTTCCTTGTTTTTCCACTATCACACCGCCGCGCGTTCTTCCATACTCAGCGCCATATAAAAAAGCGCAAGAGAAGAGAAGCAAGCGGCATTCTCTGGACGTGAGCGGAATCCGGTTTTCTCTCCATTGTTCACACGAGGGACGACGCGCAGCTCCCCTTCTTACTTCGTTGCGCTGTCTGCCGTCGTTGTTGGCGTTCGCACTGTGCGTCTGAGTGCAAAGTTGCGGCGGAAAACGGCAAAGAATTGAAGAAAACGGAGTGCGGATACACGCGGTGAAGAAGGAAAGAAGAAGCCGATTTGATTAAAGAAGCGAATATGTCGAGCAGTCTGCGGTTCAAGTCGTCGCGTCGACGCGGCAACAGCCAGGAGGCGAACTACGGCAGCACAGCGCACAATGGGAGCGGCATGCTTGGGTCGAGTCCCGGCGGCGGCTACAGCCGCAACACGATCTCGGCCGCGCCGGGAAAAGGGTTCCACGCGGGCTTTGGCGGCAGTGGCAACAATTTGAGCTCGTCGGGCGGTCCGCACTCGCACTCGCCGTCGTCGTACAAAGAGGAAGGAGGCAGCGGCGCGTTTGTGTCGAGCAAGACGGGGTTCCTGACCAAGCGCGCGATGTCGTCGATGGACGCGTTCGCGAACTGGAAGGAGCGCTTCTTCGTGCTCGCTGAGGGCCACTTGTCGTATTATAAGCAGGGCGGCGGGTTCTTCAACTCGGGCAAGGAAGACATCGCGCACTTGAAAGGTGAACTGGAGCTCACGTCGGACTCGATTGTGCGCAAGAGCAACATTGACGACAAAGCGAATTGCTTCGAAGTGATCACGCCGACGAAGAAGATGTTTGCGCAAGCGAGCACCGCGAAGGAGATGGAGGACTGGGTCAAGTGCATTCGCGCGCATATCAACGCGCTGAAGCGTCCTCAAGGTCGCGGCAGTTTCCACGATGCGTCTCCGCCGTTCTCAGCCGCGCCAGCGTCAGGCATGGAAGACTACTCTCGACCAAGCATGCTGGAAGATCACGAGATTGTGCGTGGGGCGAACATGTCGAGCGACCCGAAGGATATGGTTATCAAGCAGCTTTTGGAGGAAAATCGTCAGCTCCGTGAACAGTTGACGATGAAGGACCAGATCATCCACGAACTCGAAATGAACGGCGGTCGATCGGTTGATGTACCGAGCGCGCCTGGCGGAGGCAAGATTCGTCAATCAGCACCTCAAATGATCTTGGATCTGCGCGATGTGAAGAAGAAACAATTCCAACTTTTTGATGCGGCCGAAATCGGTAACTGGCACTTGATTGCGACTTTGCTTCGTGATAACGTGGTCGACGTCAACGGCGTGGGGATTAACCAGACGACAGCACTGCACTTGGCGGCGAAGAACAACCACCCGAATGCTGTGAAGGAACTTCTCGCCAGAAGCGCTGAACCTTCGGCCCGCAACGGCGACAGCTACACGCCACTGCACCTTGCCGTCCAAGAAGGAAACGTCGCGTATGTAAACCTGGTTGAGGATTTTGTACTGCTATGTTGGATGCTTACTTTGTTCTTCATTCTGCTTATGTAGGTGTGTTGAAGAGCTCCTGAACGCTGGCGCCGACCCGAATGCCACCGATTACCAGGGCAACGGTGCGATTCACATGGCTGCTGAAGGTGGCAACATCGCGATTGCAAAGCTGTTAGTCGCAAAGGGGGCACGCATTGATGCTCCAAATGCAAGCGGATCTCTCCCTGTTCACTTGTCTCCTATCGGCCACCCAATTCGTGTACTCCTTGGCAGTGGCTCCAATCTTGCTGCGACGAACCCATCGCAACCTCCAAAGCCCCGAGGCGAAGTACGTGAAAACAACGATACGCAAGTCAGTCATCTCGCGTTCAAGAACAAATACCAGAAGGATTTGGCGCTTGGTCCACGCGACTTCGAATTCGTCAAGGTGTTGGGACGCGGTGCGTTTGCGAAGGTGTACCTGGTACGAGGCAAGGGGTCGAACCGCGACAAGTGGTATGCGTTGAAGGCGTACAACAAACAGGCGATTGTGCAAAAGAACCAAGCGCAGTACATTCACACGGAGAAGGCAGCACTTCAAGCATGCTCGGACCACCCGTACATTGTCACTCTTTACTACGCGTTCCAGTCTCAGGATCGTCTGTTTTTGGTCATGGAGTACTGTGGCGGTGGCGATCTGCTGTCTGCATTGACCAGACGCAAAGTGTTTACCGAACCAGAAGCAGCGTTCTACATTGGTGAAATTGCGCTGGCGCTGTCCCACTTGCACTCGAAGAACATTGTGTTCCGTGATTTGAAACCGGAAAACGTTGTCATGGATTTGGAGGGCCACTGTCTGCTGACAGACTTCGGCATTTCGAAGGAAGGCATCAAGGACCACACGTCTGCGAACACCTTCTGTGGTTCGCCAATGTACCTCGCTCCTGAAATGCTTTCTCGATCGGGGTACGTTTATGTACGTTGGTGCTGTCTTTCTTTCTCCCGTGCTAACTCTTTCTGTTTGCTCGCTTTGTGTGTGTAGACACGGCTTTGCTTTGGATTGGTATTCTGTTGGAGCCCTGCTGTTTGAGTTGCTGACGGGTCTCCCTCCTTTTTACACGAACGACAAGAAGCAGTTGTTCCACAACATTCTTCGCGGCCACTTGGTGATTCCGGACCACCTCTCCCCGAATGCGAGAGATTTGATCCAACGACTCCTGCACCGTGACCCAAAGCAGCGTTTGGGCTCGGGTCCAACGGGCGATCGCGAGATCTTTGTAAGTTTTTTACACTTGTCAATTGTACAGGTGCATTCGCTCGTTACTCACTTTATTTCATGCCTTTGTAGACCCACCCATTCTTCTCGACAGTCGACTGGGACAAGCTGAAAAGACGCGAACTCGCACCACCGTTCCGTCCAAAGATCACCACGGACCCAACGGGTGTGCCAGACACGTCAAATTTCCCTCAGGCATTCACAGACCAAGAGATTTCGGACATTGAGCGCGGCTTTGAGCTGATGGACCCGAATGCGCAACAAATTCAGCGTCCTGGCAACAGCCAGAAGGACGACCGGCGATTGTTCAAAGACTTTGACTTCACGCCAGAACTCCAGTTGGACAGTGAAGCGAAACAGTTTGAGCAGCTGGCGCTTCAGCAGAACAGCTTCAAGAATCTTCCTGCTCCTGCTTTGTTGGAAGCGGACGAGTATAGCATTTAGATTGTTGTTAGCCCCGATGGAGTGCCTCGAGACCGTGATGTTTGGCGGTGAATGAAGCGCTGTATTGACTCGAGTGGTGCCGAAAACGGACTGCATCAAGACTGATCGAAGAACGTCCGAAATCAAGCAACGCACCACATGTTTGAAACGGATATGCAATAGCCCAAGATGTGTTTTGAAACCCAGAAATGCACAGGAATGAACAAAACTCGAGAAAAAAAGAAAGTAAGAGCGTCAATATATGCATGGGAGTTGGTTGTCTTTACCTGAAAATATCGGAGTGTGCATTTCCCATGGGGCTCTATCTAACACTGTCTTCTCTAGTCGCTCTATGTCTGTGTTGTGGTTGCCTCGGTTCGCGAGAACTTCAAGATGGAGAGCCGCTCGTTCCGTGCCTTAGTGGAGCGAACAACCTGAACAAGCATGGCATTTATAACAAGGTTAGTGCGCTGCCCTGGTACTAACTTTTCTCCCTTGAAGGGCATTTTTCGTACCGTCATGGAGAAGCCGTCTTTGGCTAGAATGGCTGCGATCTCCTTCGGCTTGTTCTCAATCACGACCACCATGTAGAAGACACCTTTGGGCGACAACAGATCCTAAAGCAAAACACCCCGAGTATCACCACGAGGACACGTCAATTACAAAGAGCTCATAAGAAGTACGGAGAGCAACACAGCAACTTGGTTACCTTGATCTTTGGAAGCAGTCGATCGATCACCTCCCGTCCATTAACGCCGCCAGCCCACGCAGCTTCGATGCCGCTGCACAGCATCCAAAGAACAAATGCACAGAGGAAAATAGTCATGAGCATTTGGAATAGTCCATATGGCAAAGCGTTTCAGTCACACACGTGGAGCCAACTTCCTCTGACGGTGTCGGCACATAGGGTGGATTGAACAGCAGCACATCCAGCTTGCCCTGCACACACAAAGAAAATACAGTTAGCTCAATGACACTCGAAGGCATTGCAACCACACATGGTAGAATAAAGTCACGAGCCTGCAGTCGCTGCTCATAGCACGCAACCAGGTTGGTCCGCACGATGTCGAACGTCTCGACGCCGTTGATCGTCGCAGTGTTGTGCGCGACAGTCGTGGCCAGCGGATTGATGTCTGTCGCCAAAAACATGGTGTGGGTGCCGAGTTTCCGCAGCACATTCGCCAAATACACAAACACGGCGCCGCTACCGCACCTACAAGCACACACAAAGGGTGCGTATAGCCATTGATTCATGCAGCATCCATGTCGGCGTCAGAATAGACCGAGGAATGCGATAATGAACACCAAAGCTGCAAGCGGTTGGCAATGACGATGGGGGGATCGAAGCGCTACGCACCCAATTTCCAGGCAGATCGACGGGTTGAGCGCAGTGAGGAGCGGCAGCTCGTCCTGCAGCGCGTCGAGGAACAGGAACGTGTCTTCCGCGGGCTCGTACACGTTGCAGTCGTACGGCATGTCGATCTCCGGCACCGGCGCGGGCTCCATGGTCGCTTGCTTTGCTTGATTTGTTTCCTTTTGGTGCACGTCAAGGAATGGAAAGCATCTGATTGGATGAAAAGCGCATGAATGCAGGTACAGTAGACCCTCGTATAAAGAAGCGTTGTTTGTTGGTCGTGATCTCTACAAACCGATTTTTGACAAGCAAGCACACGTTCCTAAAGCCCTGTTTGTTTTCTATTAAAAATGCGCACACGCATATCAACTGTAGACACTCGCATCTTCTTTCTATCAGCTTCACTCTTTTCTAAACTCTCTGTCGTTTTCTTCTTCTTCTTCTTCTTACGCGTCACAGAGCACCTTCATGTCCGCAAACGCCTGCAGCAAGTCGTTCGCGAATTTCTCCGAGTTCGTCTGAGGGCACGACTTCTTGCTCGAGATGTGGAAGAAAATCGCGTTTTCGCCAGCAATCATGTAGCTCACACCGTAACCGTCTTCGGCGACGGGACCGAAGCCGCCACCGGGGCAGATCGCATCATCCACGCCGTACTTCGTGCCTTCAAGCGACTTGAACACTTTCGGCCAGTGCGTGGTTTGCTGCTGAGGCTGCTGACTCGTCGACAGACGCCATGGACGACCCAACGCGCTCTTCAGGAACGCCGACTCGATGCCGAACCCGACCGAGGTACAGTACAACGTGAACAAGTGACGATCAATGCCCTTGCCACACATGGCACCACGGTAGCCATCTTGGTGGGCATCACACGCAGTTTGCAGCAGCTTGAGCTTTTGTTCGCGCGAGACCGAATCATCATCCATCGACAGCACAAACGCCTTGGCTTCATCGGTGACTGGGCGAACGGTCTCCGTGCGACCATCACGGTACAAACGCGTCATGCTCGACTCGTACGTTTGCGTGATCGTTCCAGTGTTGCGCTTGTAAGCCAACTGAAGCGCCATTTGGATAAATCCATCAGGAGACACACGGAACTTCTTGATCAGACCCTTCCCATACGCTTGGTTCTTGATGACCTTCAAGTCGAAATCGGCGATCGCTACCTTGGCATCCTCGAGCGACTTCAACACGGCTGGTTCTAAACCGGTAGAGAAATCCCATTGCAGAACCTTGCACGAAGGCAACACCGACGTCTTTTCGCTCTCAACGTTCGGAATCACATCACCAGCGGCGTCGAATGGACGCGTGTACGTCACCTTCGTCGACACGTGTTCCCACGCATGCGCGAGCACTGGAGCATCCGCCCACGCGTGTTCAGCGTTGATGGCAGAGACACCGTTGTTGTACACCACGAGGTTGAAACTCTTGTCAAACCAGCGGTTGCCACCAGAGCCGTGGATCATGTCCTTGCCCATCGCAGTCCAGTCACTTGGAAGGTTATCTTGGAGCACAACGACAAACACAGCCGACTCAATAAGTTCCAACGATCGCTTGTTGATACCTTCCGAGAAGAACTTCTCACGGTTCTCCGCCCACTCGATACGACCCGCAGCAGTCAATGCAGCAAGGTTGCCTTCAGCAGCACCCACTGGTCCAAGGGTCTCCGATTGCTCCTTGATCCACTTCAATTGACGTTGCATTTCGAACTTGGATAGCAAGCGACCATGCTGACCTTTCTCAAAAAGTGGCATCTTGAAGAAACGACCGTTGCACAGCACAGCCACGTGCTTGGACTTGTGGTGGAACAGCTTCAACGTGTCTTCCTCGCGTCCAGGAATACGCGTGCACGAGAAAATGCGCTGGTATTGGCTCATGCACAATGGCACAATGCCACGGATGAGCTGTGGAGGCAGGAGCTCACGGTCCAAATCTTGCTTGAAGAGCATGAATTCATGAATCAAGCCAGCCGCCATAGCAGTTGGCTTCTTGGTCACACTGAATTCGAAATTCGCGTTCGAGAGCGCGTAGTAGTTGCTGTTGATCATCAACGAAGTACGTCCCTTCAGGTACACGTACTTCTCCCACCAGTCCGTGACGTAGTTGGTCGACCACCACGACTTGAGGTACAGGTAGAATTGAAGCTTTGGTCCTTCTTTCTTGAGGAAATCTTCGGCCATCTTCTCAGCTTCCTTGTACTCTTCTTCCGACAAAAGAGGATGCACCGACTTCAAGTACCGCGCGATCGTGTCCTTCAATGGCGGCAACGGCAAGCGCGGCAACGCATCTTGGAACGAGTACGTGAGCGGGTTGCGACCGCCAAACACCTTGAGCACAGCGCCCCAGAGGAGCACCATGTTGCTTTTCTCACGCGGCGCCAAGTACAACCAGCGACGGTAGCTCAAGAGCAACCGCAAGATCATGCGCTGGCCCCACATCAGCAACAGCAAGCCGAGGAAGCTCGCCCACGCCGCCAAGTATCCCAAATACAGCGACTGCGGCAAGTAGTTCGCAAACGGGATCAAGAAGTTTCCAACATTCCACACAAGATGCGACAAGTATCCATTACGCCACCACGAGTCGGCTGGCGCCGTGACGACAGAGAAGATCACGGCGACCATGACGCCGACCGCGACGAGTGGCGGCGCTGGGTACACACGGTGCTTGATCGCGCGCTCCATGTGGAAGTAGGAGCGCAGCAGCGTCTGGCGGATCTCCCATGGCGGCGGGATTGTGAACGACACGCGGATGCCTTGGTCCGAGTACAAGAGCT
This sequence comes from Globisporangium splendens, assembly GCA_006386115.1. Classification (NCBI taxonomy): domain Eukaryota; phylum Oomycota; class Peronosporomycetes; order Pythiales; family Pythiaceae; genus Globisporangium; species Globisporangium splendens. Next base: position 395,325 of record VFIW01000031.1, read on the forward strand.
CGACGCCGCGCTTGTGCTCGTCGAACACGCCGGTCGCCTGATGCGCTTCAGCCATACCTGCTGCTTGCTTGTGCTTTAGTGCCGAGTGTTGTTCCTTTCTTCCTCGGCTGGTTTCCCTTTGGTTGTACTTGCCGGTTGCGATTCCGCAATGGCGACCGAGTGCGGAATGCGGAGTGACGCGTTCGTTTCAAATTCCAGACTGAGCGGTGGCGAAGGAAGGGAAGGGCGAACAGAGCGACTCGGCGAGTTGCAGTTTGTACGAAGTCGGAGCCATGTTATGTACGCACAATGCATTTGCAGCGTTTCGTGGTTATTTGTCTGTGTCGAGTCCCATAATCCTGTGTATCTTGGGTTCTCGAGCGTGTCGATAGCCAAAAAGCTATTATGAGCATTTTGGAATGGAGAGATAGAGAACGTGTTTATTGTTGGTGAAATTGGGGTAAGGAGTCTGATATGGGGTAGGAGAGGGGTGGTTGTGTGATCGTGGCACTCGATCTTGTGTTCTTTCGAGACTTGCAACTTCAGTCCTTGGCCACACGTCAAAAAACCCACCAAGAAGCCGTTGTGCATTGTTTTTTTCACCAATCATATGCTATTTGTGCTTGATTGCATCCGATCGTATGTCTTGTCGATGTGGTTTTCATCCAATGAAAAGTGGTGATGCGATCGCTTGGAGAGATGATCTCATCAGTTGTTCCAGTGTTCAAAGAGCAGCCATGTTGGCGAGCAAGTTGCTGAGGTTTTTTGGGAGTTTGCAGTGTGCTCCTCTCCCTTCTGTGCTGACTATGTGCAAAAAACCTCGCTTGAAGTTGTCACGAGGTGCAAATATGACACCGCCGACGAATGAACCAACTTCACCTCAGAAACACACACACACACACAGGTGTCTGATGTCAGTGGTTGGGACGGTCAAACTTCTTCACCGAACCGGTTCGTCATCTAAACTGAACCGTCTTTTCACTCTCAAACAGCATACCCTCTTCGAACCGTCATGTGATTGTACAAATCGATATCCTTTGTATGCTATTGTCAATGTGGCGAACACAAAACTCTGTATATCCGATATTTACGTTTTTTTTATTATTATTATGAGAGCTCTTTGTGGTGCGCATACCCAATCCGCCACCATTATCATCAGCGAGTGAGCGAGCGAGCGACAAGCAGCTCCATTGAGCAGAGAGCAGATGACCGACAACGACGCCGCTACGAACGGTGCGTCTCTGGATATGCACCACGCATTCTATGCGTCTGCATGTCTACATGCGAATATACCGCTGCGCAGATCTTGTGACCTCATTGCGGCTGTCCTCATTTCGAATCCTAACGACAGGCGGCGCAATGGCGCATGCAAGCGGCAATGGCGCGCAGCGCGCCGTGCGCGGCCGGTACGCCAAGTTTAACGGCGGCATGGACGTTCTGCTCCTCGAGGCCATGCGCCACAACAACCCGTTCACGGCCAAGCACGGCACGCGGCTGCAGATGTGGCAAAACATCGCCGAGATCGTCGGCGAAGAGCTCTTCAAGAACCCCGAGGCGTACTCGTGGCACACGTGCCGGTGCGTAATTTTGTGTGCATTATAGTGTTCGTTTTTATTATTGAAGATTTGATATATTGGTCTCTCTGTTGTTGCCTATTGTGCGTGTCCGCCACCAATGATTTCTATACATTTAATCCAGTGACCGCGTGACGGCGCTGATGAAGATGTACGCGGACGGCAAGCACGACAAGCTGTTTAAGCACGGGACTGAGGAGGAAAACAGTCGGAAAGAGGCTATTCTGCGCGAACTGAACTTGTCTATTGCGCGGAAAAGTAAAGTGACGATCCGTCCCGCGGCGTCGTTGCTTGACAGCAACGCGGCAATGGCCGCCGCCAGCACCACCACACGCTCGCGAGGCGCTCATGCTGCTGCATTGGGCAGCTCGACTGGGGCGCTGCATAAGCGCCGTCGACTAGACGTAGGAGTCGGCAGCGGCACGACCGCGAAGCTGGACGCCACCACCGGGGTTATCGGCATCGGCGGCATCGCGCACTTGGACAGCGAGACGTTCCGCGCGCGCGTGCTGACGCTGATTGAGAGCAAAGTGCAGTTCGACATGGAGCAACGCATGAAGGAGACCGAGTTGCGGGAACAGGAGTTTGAGTTGCAAAAGCGCTTTCTCGAGTATTTACAGTCCAAGTGAGTGGTGAAAAATCGAGGCAAAATGGTCGGCGTACCGTGCACAAATCGAATGGAACCCATTAGTTTTCAGCATTTAGCCATAGTCACGCGCGCATGACAAGCGCAGCACCAACACAAGACGAAAGTAGCGAGCGAGGCGGGTGCAACCGCGCCTCGAAATTGTTTTATAAAGTTAATGATTGTTTTTGTCAATGAAAATGGAAAATAACTTGAAAAAAAGTCTTACTGATTGCCATCGTCATCACCCCCGTCTTCATCTGCTTCTGCTTGGTCGTGTCCCAAGTCCAATGCCGAGGCTTCGGTCTTGATACCCTGCAGCAGCAGCGCAATGTTCTGCCGCAACTCGATCAGTCCCTCTTTCTCCTCCTGTTCGTCCCAATCTCCACCAGTCTTCTGCTCATCATCCTCGTCACCATCCTTGTCGTCGTCCTCATATGAATCGTCATCTTCGTCATCCTGTTGCTTGGCGCTGCGTCGTCGACTATGACGACCACCACGATAGGTTGTTCGCTTGGGGGACGCGGCCAGCGGCTCGTCCATTTCCGGGATCTCCTCGCTGATCTCGTCGTCGTCGTCGTTACCGTCGACGGTGCGGAAGCGGCCTTTTATGTTCTCCTCGAACGTTTTTACGCTGCGCGAGGTCGTGGAGCGCACACGAGAGCTCCAGCTCGGTATCTTCGTCGATGCTGTCGTACCCGTCGTCGCCGTCCATGATTCAAATCTCTATGTCCCAGAGACTTTTCTCCTATTGCGATGGCTGCCTAAATCTAATGGAGAATGTCTCAATGCCTTCCTTTTCACACGGTCCGTTGAGCCAAAGCGAGGAGTTAGTTTCGCTGAGCCTTCTCCAGGAATAGCCCCGTCCCAATTTGCAATCGGATGTGAGGCTGTCGCCACTTGGCTCTCCTAGACAAATACAACGTGTGGCTACGATCCATTGCACTTACCATACAAACAACACCAATGACAAAATGAATCAATGCATACATGCTCACCTTTAAACCCTGGACTTATGACTTGCTTGTTTCATCTTGGTTACTTACGCTGTGCTACGATTCACTACAGAAGAGAGAGAGAGAGAAGAGCAAATGTACCCATTTTTGAAATGGGTTCACTACGGAGGAGGAAGAGAGACTCACGTTTGACACGACGGTCTTAGCACTCCTTACAGCTAAACCGTTTGCACGTGTCTGCTTTCTTGGTCCGATTCCGACAGCTCCTGCTCCTCCTGCTCGTCGCCGCTGTCGTACTGGTCTTCGCTGTGGCGTCGTTTCGGTTTGGTCGCGTGCATGATGCACACAATCATCATGAGGATCGCGCCGACACCCAGGAAGAGCCCAAAGATAACGGCGAGCGGACTGACTCCACCACCCAGGTCCAGCAAACTGAGCTGCTCCTGCGTGACTACATTTGACGCAGGTGTCGAGAAATTGCATGCCACACCGCTTGTTGCCTCCGTGCTGAGTGCCGACACGCTGGTGGTCGCTGCGGCATCGCCAGGATGCACGACGTAGGAGTCGAGCGCGATCTGTAATGCCTTGACTTTCTGGGGTAGGTGCACGGTGCTGGACGAGTCCTTGGCGTCCACAGAGTTGGGGCTAGCGCTGCTGTTAGAGGTGACACACAGGTTCTGACTGCATGCTACCGCTTCAGCCGCATCGCAATGCGAGCATGGTTCGCCGAACTCATACCACGCGACACCCGGCGTGTTCCCCACAGGCGCGTACTTGCACGCAGCGAGGCGTCCTTCACCACAAATATTGTACGCACATCCGACGCGATTCGTACTCGACCACACAAGCTGGGAATAATGATTGTACACGCCAACACCGACTTTTGAGTGGCTCCCGGTCGCTCCTTTTCCTGGGATCGGCAGCGTCGGGATCACACCGTAGAGCTCGTCGAAGCCCCAACTCTGCATCGCGCGGTCCATGAGCGTCACATCGAGCGGCAAGTCGGGCGTCGACTCAATGTACACGTGGAGTCCTGGGCTCTCGCTTGGTGTCTTCTCACAACTCGCGATCGCGGCGCGCGCTTCCTCGGCCAACGTGAACTCCCACTGGATGCGGCGCATATTCGCTGCCTCCCACAGGAGCCCCTCGGAGCGGAACCAGTTGTGTCGATCGAGCCACAGCACCTGGTCCATCGGCGTATCGTACACTCTGGCGGCTTCTGCTCTCGCGACGTCGCTCTCTCCACTCGCATGCGCAGTGGAGTGCACTCCGTCGACCTGCGCGTCGCTCGCGTTCGTCGCGTTAGCAGCAGCACATGGCCACGAAGAGCTTCGGAACGGAGCGACGACAATGCAGATGCAGACAAGCCACGCGATGCGCCGCGCAAACGCATTCAGCCGCACCGTCATGGACCACATGGAGAGAGAGAGAGAGAAGAGCACTTTAAACAGAAGTGTGGTACGTGGACGTTCCCAATGCGCTTGTTGGCGCCACCAGGTGACTCGCGTGGGGAAGTAGGAGGAAGACAATGCGCAACAGAAAGGAAAGAACGCCATACACGCATGCACACACAAGCACTAGAGAAACCAATGGGGGTGCATTCGTTGTTCAATGCATTTTCCTTCTACTTTCTTGGCGAAAAAACGCGCAATTTGCTCTGTTTCTATATATACGTTTTTATAGAAGGAATGAGAGTGGGGCGGACGAACGCTTCTTTACATGTGCATACAAAAAGCAAGAGAAACGCGGGGAAAGCCAGGAATGAGTTGGCTTCGAAGCGGTTGCTTGGATCTTGAAGCGACGCGAAACGATCGCGAGTGAGGGGTGGATGCGGGTCATTTATAGTGACAAACAGGTATCACTTATCACATTGAAATAGCAGTAATAATGCATAGAGTTGAATAAATGGAAACATTGAATATTGCAGTCGAATTTGTTTATACGAGTATTACGACAGGAGGTTTTGCCAATGAAACGAGAGCCAGGAAAAAAAAAAAGGTGCAGCCATCGATGGCTTTCAGTTCACAACCTACTGGCGCCAAATGCAGAGGAAGAAGAAAAGGAAACCAGAGCGGAGAACGCGCTTCGTGGCTCCACAGTGGCGTCCGAATTGCTGTTAAACGAGCGCCAGTCGCCTCTGCGTGACCAACAAAGCGCCAGCGTGTTGTGCTACTGGTCGGCGCCATGAAGCAGGCGATTGCAACGCACAACTGACCACACTTGCCTACCTTTACGACTGCACACATGGAATGCAGTCGCGGACGAAGGAATTGCGCGCGTCGATGCTGCTAAGCTTTTCAAGAGGTGTGCATGTATCCCAGCTTATTAGGCGCCATGTGCATTCCAGCACATTATGCGCCACATTCTACAGAGGCGTTGCTACGTACTTGGATCGTTCACATATGAGGCAGGCGACCGATTGCAACTCTAAGGTTTGCTTGACCAAGACGCGATGGAGCAATCGAAAGCCCATAACCGTGGAAAACCATTTGGAAAAGATGTACAAACTTCAGCGTCTATTCGTTTCGGAACCGCTTTGTTTTCTTTGCTGTTGCTATTGATTCCATAAGAAGACTTAACTGAACTCGGCCGTCGGCGCGGCTGGGAGCGACTGGATCGCCATCTGCAGCGCGCCTTCGAACGTGCGGTTGCCGCCGATGAAGCCGCCTGCGTGCACGAACGTGCAGCCGGGGATGCCCGAGACAGTCGAGAGCTCCTCGTCGCGCAGTCCGCGCCACTCGGTTTTGATTCCCTGTCGGAGCGCAAAGGAGCCGCCCTCGACGTTGATGCCCTGCACGCGCACCATGTTGCCCGTGCTGTCGTTGTAGAGCACGAACTTGACCTGGTCCTTGATCAACAACTTCTCCTCAATGTCGTGCAAGTGCGACTTCCACGGACAGTACTGCGGGAAGTAGACGATCTCGCCCGACGCGTGGGTCTGGAACCGTGCGTTGATCGCGTCTTCGACGATCGAGCGCGCCGGCAGCCACGAGTTGACGAGCGTCAGGATGCTCTCTGTGAACTCTGTGACCGTCAGGTACATGGCCTGCTGGAACTGCTTGTTCACGAACGCCTCGGACTGGTCGTCGTTCCATCCCGGGTTCAGGTACCCGACGCGGTTACTCAGCGTCGTCGTGATCTGGTAGTTCAACGGTCCACCCGTGCTGCTCACGTCCACGCCGTTGTCGATGCCATCAATGTGCTCGATAAAGTTCTTGTACACCTTCTTGTGCAGCAAATCGAGCGTCTCGTCGTCCAACTTGGTGTTGCCCGCGAGCACCTGGATGATCTCGCGGCCAAAGTGCTTGTACACGAGCCCGGCGCTCGAGAGCTTGGTGTTCTTCTCCTCGTTGAACACGCCGTCGAAGGTCTTCTGGTGGTGGTCGTAGCGCAGCGCGTCGTGGTCGTAGACGCCGCCGACGTCGACGACGGCCTCACACTGGCTCAGCTTGCTCTCGTCGCGCGTGCGCAGGATGTCGTGCGCCGCGAACTTTGGCAGCAGCTTGAGCATCGACACGGCGAGCGCTTCGTCGCAGTGGAACGTGCCGTTGTGCGTGCCGATGTACTTGGCGCCCTCGGCCGCGATGCTCGACGTCACCTTCGCGTTGCGGAACGCCGAGAAGCACGTGGACGTCGCCACAAAGTTCGCTGCTGCCGTCGGAAGCGCCATGATTCAGTATGAGCTCGCTTGCCTCTTGAGGATCTGATAGAGGAATAGCGCGCCACCACCAAAAAGTGCTCATATGGATCGTTCCACATAGAGTCGCACAATGTTGTGGTGTTTGTAGATCGTCCCACAGAGGGTGCTACAGCAACATCTGTGGAGCGTTCCGTACAATTTTGAATTGTGTTCCAGATAGAGATGTGGGACATTTAGTGGATCTTGGTGTGTGTGACTTGTGACTTGACTGCCTTTTTCACCATTTTTTTGATTGGTGAAAAGCTCTTTTGACAAGCATGAGCAGCAACAGCAATGACGCAGCGGCGAATGTGCACCTGGACGACTTTGCGGTGTCCTTCCCAGCGCAGGTAGAGGACGAGTTCGCGGCTGCGTATGGCGCTGCGCACTGGGAGAAGATCAAGCACGCTCTGGCCACTCCGTACGTTGCCTCTGTACTTTGATGCGCTGGTAATACGAGCTGTTGTTGCTGACAAGATGGTGCTACTATGTTTCCTTTGCATTTACAGCACTGGGTACACGGCAGTGCGCGTGAACACGATGCGGTGGACGCGCGAAGAGGCACTGGTGGGTTTGCGTGCAGCGCTTGCAGAGTTTAACGAACGACTGGTGCAGGAGACCCAGCGTAGTGCAGTGGAGCCGTGTGTGCACCCTCTGTTGAGCGATGTCATCGTGATCCCGTCGGCGCCACGTATGCAGCCACAGGTGGAATACAATACCGACATGAAGTCCATCATTGTTGATCGTCTCTGCGGCGAAGCTGTGCTTCGTGGCAGCGACATCTACGCGCGCGGGATCATGAGCGCAAGCAGCGGGATCAACGCCGAGGATCGCGTGAATGTGTTTGTGGACTTGGACCATTCAAATACGCGCGGCAGCCATGCGGATGAGCACGCGGGACGGAAACTACTGATCGCACACGGAACGACCAAGATGGCGAGAACCGAGATGTTCCGCGCACAACGCGGTCTCGCGGTCACATCGCTCGTTCGCGTCTGTAGCGATGCGCCATCGATGAATGGCGTCCTCAACGGCAAAGTGTACATCCAGAACCTCCCGTCCACAGTCGTAGCGCACGTGCTGAACCCACAAGAAGGAGAATGCATCATCGACATGTGCTCAGCACCAGGCGGCAAATCGTCTCATGTCGCGACGCTGATGAAGAACAAGGGCATCCTCGTTGCCTGCGACCGATCGAAGCGCAAGGCGCTTGAATTGCAAAAGCTGTTTGCTGAACTGGAATACGACAGCGTTGTCCCGCTGAAGATGGACTCGACTCACTCGGTGTTACCGCAAACGGACGGTCCGATCCTGAGTGTGCGTGAGGTGATCGAGCGTGCACGCCAGACGACCCCCGCAAAAGCCCATTTGCTCCAGATCGATGGCTTTTATCCAGAGACATTTGATAAAGTACTGCTGGATCCACCATGCTCGGCGTTGGGGCTTCGCCCACGGCTTCTCCACGCTGGGGATGCCGATAACCTCGCCGAATACGCGAGTATGCAGCGCAACTTTCTCTGGGCAGCAGTGTACTTGTTGAAACCCGGCGGTACGCTTGTGTACTCGACGTGCACGATCAACCCAAAGGAGAACGAGCAAATGGTGCGCCATGCGCTCGACAACTATCCACTAATGTTGGAACCCCAGTCAGTCCACATCGGCGACACCGGGCTTCTGAACCAAGGACTGAGCGCTGAAGAAGCCGCGCTGGTGCAACGCTTTGATCCGTCGAACTCGGATCTGGACACCATGGGCTTCTTCTGCGCCAAGTTCACGAAGACCAAGTCCATTCGAGAACCAGCATCAGCATCAGCAGTGGAAGAGGCTCGCTCCTAAGCACAAATTTCCAGCATTAGATCATGCACGGCTCATGCTTGTTTGTTATACATAGCTTTAGAAAACTACATACGAGTGAGAAAAGTGTGCAACTTCATCCTGAACTTCTCAAATAGACATAAATGCGGCAACAACTCCTCTTTACTGATATGTCAGCACACTCGCAAAGCTGTCATTCAACTTATCCATTGCTTTACTCCTTGAGCACCTCCACACCCAAGTCCTATAGCTCTTCGTAGTGTGCTGCTGTCGATTCACTGCATATGAAGCTGTTGCGTCTCGTTCATGGCTGCAAGTCTTGACACGTGGCAAACTGCAAACGACCACCAAGGACGAGTGATTAGCCCCACTACCGAGAGATTCGCGCCGTGGAGAGTAGCAGAAGCCGAAATGATTTGCAGAGACCACACGCGTGCGTACGTCAGTGAGCACCCCCATGACTGGCAAGATGGCTTGCTGATCCAATCTTTGCGCGATCCGTTCGCAATCGTTCTCGGAAAAGTGCCCATTTTGGTTTTACAAGGTTTTGTTTTAAAAATGACAACCTTGTTGCTTTAATACAAATATGAGGTTTTATTGATGTGATAAAATAACCATATACGTGGAAACTTGGTTTGTGTGAGTCAATCGCACGAAATACGCGAACCTTGGTGCATCAATACGGTATTTGCCATCGAAACACACATGTGCACTGGCTCGCTTTCGCGTGGTTGCTGCACATCGGCACGCCTTAAACACGGCAATGTTCGCAGTGTGCATGAAGCCAAAATCGGTGTCTGCAGAAATACCCCAAAAGAAAAAACGCTTTGATCCCTCAGTTTTTTTCTCTCCTGTAAAACCGCAAAGCATCGGGATTTTAATCTCTATGCTATTTTTAGAAAACCTCATTTTGTCATGACACCACCCTGACGATTGTCGGGACAAAGCGACGACACGAGATGCGACACGGACGAATGATGATTCCCGCGTCCGTGATCCGATTGCGCACCACTGATAGGCGCAAAAGAAAAGCATCCATCCCTGTGAAAGCGTTCCAAGCAGATTTGCCCACGCGGTTGGTTGCACTTGCAGCCGTTGAAGGCGCCGTGAGAAAGGGGCGAAGGCAGTCAAGAGTTTCCCATTTTCCCACTTTGCAATTTGCTTCCTGTCCCCGAAGACATACTCAATTCCTCCAAGTCACCCACCTCGAGCACCATGGCCCCAACCGTTCCAGGCTACCACTCCAACACGCCGCTGCACCCTTCGTTCGACGAAGACATTCGCGACTTGCACCTGCTCTATGACTACGATGCCGAAGCCCCAGACGGCACGCCTGAGAAGTGGCGCTACGAGATGTGGTTCTTCTCGCACGACCGCATCGTGTACGCGATCCACGGTGGCCCGATGGCTGGCCGCCTCAACTACCAGACGGTCTCGTTCCAGTGCATTCGCCCAGGTGAGCTCTGGCAATGCAACTGGTTGGAGGAGACCGGCACGATCGTGAGTCTCGTGTACGACATCAAGCTGCAGAAGATCACGACGATGATCGGCTTCTCGAAGGGCCACTGGGAGCACCCAGAGGAAGCCCACGGCGACAAGCGCGACCCAGTGGCGTTTGATCGGTGGCGCAAGCTGGCGTTGCTCGGAAAGCAAACGGACCGTCTTATCTTGTGCGAGCAGGCGAGCATCCTCGAGACGTTCCGTGGCAAGGGCGACCTCGTGCCGATTGCCCCGGACGCCGAAACTTTGTAAGAGCAATCGAGTCCCCCATAGCGTTTGAATAGGCCCGACAAGTTGGTAGAAGGAGCTCTCCAGCTGTCTATTGTAGCTTTCTCCTCCGACCTTGACATCACAATGCAATGCAAGCACTTCTTTTTTGTTGGTAGAATGCATGCGAATTGTCGAAGCCATTCCGTCAATCTCGATCTTGTGGCAATGGCACGAAGGTAAAGAATGCATTAGAGGTCAATATTCCAAACAGATCTCGTTATGCAGTGTGCACTTTCTGCCCTCGGACGCCGAGACGTTGCACAAGACAAAAAACAAGCAGTCGAGTCCCCTGTAGCATGTAGGAGAGACTTGCAACCTTAGCTCTAGCTTTTACTCTCACTGCTGGCATCACAACGCAATGCAAGCGCTTCTCGTTTTCGGCAACAAGCTTGCAGAATATCTCCATCAGCACTTGAGCATTTGTCTCTCGTTCGTCTCGTGATGATGGCATGAGAGCAACGCCTTGAAGTCTAAAAAGTATCTTCTCCAAACGGATCTCGTCATGTTGTGTTTGCCCTTGCACTGCAGAACTGCTTCCTATACAGCCAATCACACTCCTCTATTTTTGCCTCGAGACGTGTGATTGGATTAAATCATCGATTTCCTACTGCAACTGGGGTACAGTGTAACCCTTGAAGTGTGGCTTGCATAAATTAGGATGGTGGCGAAGCCCGATAACCGCGAGCGCATGCGTTGCGATGCAAGCACGGAGGATTATCGGAAGTCGTGTCAGTGTCGTGCCTCACTTCTGTCTGAAAGCGACTGGCAGTTTGTATGGGGTCTCAAAATGTTCGACTGCAGACAAGTGGACTTATTTGTAGTCGCACCTAGCAGTAAGTTCGCGTCTTTATCAAAGTTTTATACATTATGCAATTTTTCACCGGATCTTGGAATTTTGATTGGTCCAATCAAACCAATGATTCGAGTTGTCATCAGTGAAATAAGTCGTATAATACGGAAGTGATGATTCCCACAAGTAACGCAAAACAAACCAGCGTTATTTTAGAGCTGATCACCGTGCATTTGGTTGGATAAAATGGCATTAGCACAAAGCTAGTCCTGTTTCCCCCATTCACACCATGGACCATCCAGCAGCAATAAATCCCGATCGCCGACCGAAGAAGGTCGCTTGTATTGCGACAGTGATACAAGAAGGTAATAGAAGGCTGTGATATTTTCCACGCATGCGTTTGTTAAATGCTATTGTGTAACGTGTATGTCCAGTGTTAGGGATCAACGACAACGAGAGAGATCGGAGAGGCGTGGCGTCGGTCGCAGTGCGAGGGTGTGCCTGGACTTGCGTTTTGCATGCCTGCCGAGCACATGACAAGGCAGAGTTGGGGTGCGGACAGTACTTTGCTACATGGGTTCGTGTATTACATTTACCATGAACGAAATTTAGGAGTCGTATATTGATCCTGCATACGCAGAGGGAAACAAATCAGAATTTCAAAAATCGACACGCGAACCGGTTGGGTATCCACCTTTAATCGAGCAGCGAGACAACTCTTTGTTCAGTGATGTCGCGGACAGAAAGGTGCGCTTTCGATGTACACTTGACGAGCTATTGAGGTAGTCGATGATTCTGCCCTCTGCTGCTTTGGCTTCTGCCTCCAACTTTGTGTACCATTGCTCAAATGCACGATCCTGGAGAGGGGGTGGCGCGCAGATGACGAAGCCAGGTGAGAAGAAGTTTTTAAACCGTTTGACCAAGAGGCGTGTCTTGCGCAGACTGTCCTTCTCATTTTGCATTGGCGTGTGTGTGTGCCATTGATTGCTGTAGAAGTCCATGAAAAGACACACTGCACGGATCCCTCCGAGTTTGATCGGGATGGCTGACCTCGGGGCGAACACAGTGGTGGTGGAAGCCGCAGATGGCTTGGAGGCAAGTGGAACTTTGCTGAAATGCGGTGGAGCAGACAGCAGCTGGAGAATTACTGATTGGGTCTGCATGATCGTGCCGAGCTTCACGGTCAAACCTGAGAGCTCGCTACTTTGCCTCTGCAAGTCACTTCTTAGCAATGCAATTTCCTGTGTGGATCTGTGCTGAATGTTTACTTGACGTTGCAGGAGCTCCTGAAAGCTGAAATATCCAATCGAGACGTTGTCTTTAATCTCCTTGGAGACCCCGTTGAGGTATTCCCCTCTTAGCCACGGCAGATCATCTAGTAGCCATTGCTCATGAACCAACTTGGACCACTCAATAAGAGTTGAGGTCTCTCCGCCCACACAAACCATGCCTGCATTCGTTGTTGACGTGGCCAGAGATTCTCCAACCCCGCATGTGGTTTCCCATGACGCAATCACCGCGCTGTAATGCATGATGAAACTTGCAGCCAAAACGTCCAACATGGCTCTCTCGTAGATATTCAGATAGCTCTTAAAGAGCTCTGAGACCAATGCGCGGAAAAGAGGGCGATCTTTGCTCGGTATTGTTGCTGGAGAGGGAGGTATCCCTCCATGGTCACTGTCAGGCCAGCTGGCTACGACACGACCGACCCTCATGTCTCCTCGATCCATGCCACTAAAGTTGAGGAACACGCGACTGACCGCGTCAAAGGTCAACCTCCTCGAGCGGCCACTTCGGCTAAACTGACCCCGGAGTGAGGAAGCGCTTCCGACGCGCACCCACGTCGGCCAGAATGACTCGGATACCGCTGACTTAACTTTTCACTTTCCCCACATACACGCGCAAGTATCTCGTTGATGGAACTTGCGGACACATTCCGGAACTGGAACACATCGTCTGTTTGTGTGCACGTGATCAAATGACTGGCTTTGTATGGAAAATATCTGATTCCCATGCTTGAGCATCACAAAATGCAAGCACGTTATGCATGGTCCCCGTCTTGCTGCGGCCAACTTCGAACTGTAGCGCACTGGTAGGTAGCTCGACGAACTTGTTGTTGCTGTGGCGTATATCAGACTCTCCAGCTCGCCCCATGCAATGCCACCGAGTCGCAAGGAGGTCTCTCTCTTGCAGTGACGATGGCGTGTTTCGGAGGAAGAGACAGGGAGCAATTGTGCGCAGTGCATCTCTGTACAGCGGTGGCGCCTGACCGACCATGGATACTCCGTCTTGTGTGGCTTTGTTCACATACATCTTTTTCATCCCGCTACGCAGTTCGCTGTACCACGTGTCGCTGGCGTTGCCCAGGTGGAGAGACCACTCCGGACACCCTTGCCATTTGCGCGCAAAGAACGACTTGACTTGAGACATGTAGGAGTGAGCAGCACTCAGTTTTTTCACGTTCATGAAGAGATACGTCCCGAATCGCCCCATAAGCTCTGCCGTTACGCACGCATGTCCAATTGAATACATGGCACTACTGGACACATCAACACCACCATGGGATCGCAAGAATGTGTTAAAGCGCCCCGCTGCAGTGTTGAACTGCTGCTCTGTCTTCGCGCCCGTGGACTTCAAGCCAGCATCTGCAAGAGCCTCCATGATGTTGGTTCGTTTTCTCGATGCCGCAAATGGTGTTTTCTTTGAACCTCCCCCTCCTCCATCATTATTTCATCCAGTATTATACAACAAAAGTTATATTTTCAGCCAATGAAAATCAAAAACGTATCAGCCAATAAAAACGTCGGTGATCCGAACTGTGACAGATTGCAGATGAAGTACATTATGGTGATATGTACACACGGTAACCGCTGCAATTAACAGTAAGTAGTATGTTTCTTGCACACAAAACTGCAGGTAGCTTTTTCCTCCTCAGCACAAAGCAGCAAAAATGAGCGAAGAGAGCGCCAAACAGAAGGAGGGAGAGAACCTCGTGTGTGTGTGATTCGATCATGATATGTGTGTACGGTGTTTGCTGTTGTCCTTTGTGTGCGCAAGCACTTCCACGAGTGCGATGTGATTATGAAATAGATAGCGACTTCTACTCGTCACCTGCGCGGTGGTACCCATGATTATCGTTTCCTGAGGTTGCTGTGTGTGCCATGGTCAGCAGACTCCATCACTGCTGTTTTGGCTCTAACAGGGCGAGTTGCCTCAAATTCGGTTTGGTGTGACCAAGGCGCCTTGATCCGCACCATGCGCCATGATTGCAGTGCCGAATATGGACGACGGGACAAGGTACGAATCAGCGATTTGTGCAAATGATCCAACACATCGTGGCGGTGGAGATACAGATCAGTAGCTGGATCACCGCTTGGCTTGGATGCAGTCCGCTCGCGCTTGCTTGCAAGTGCACGCACACGAATGCAGTTGTAGACGAAATGGCTGCTTGCCGTCATCGATGCAAACGACGCACATACCGCATCTTTCGTTTGCAAATGCGGTTGCCAACACATACGACAACTCAACACTTTACCCGCAGTTGGATATATCGCTTCGTGCGGTCGGAATCTTTGAAGCTCATAGACATGTTGCAACCGGAAGGAGTCCATTCTGCAAAAGCTTTCAACTAACATGCTTTGTTGAGCTTGCGTGCGTGGCACCACAGTTACCACCAGGATCACCGCCATCCTGCGACCCTTTCCACAGTGCGAAGGTCGATCATGATGCAGATAGTGAAACCAGATCAGAAAACTTTACTGATTGGCATTGCGAGTGGTGACCCAAGTTACCTATCATTCGTGATTCTGCACGCAGCTCAAAATCACAATGTTAGTGCCCTGATTCTGTCATTCATCCTGTCTGGATAGGAGTCGCAGCGCCTTGCACAGAGTACGCTCTCACATTGGTTCCATTTTGTTTTTCTCCCCTTCAAAGCCATGGAGTTCGTTCAAACATCACGTTGCCCATCTCTACGCGTCTCGAAAAGCCGCAACGGAGCGCCAAAGCCAAGATCTATGGGGGAACAAAAAGGAATATCCGCGTAAACAGTGACAAGGAGGACAAGAGAAGGTCTTCGCCGATTCACCATCCTCCTTTTTCTAAGAAAATGATTGGAGGTGCCGTCACGCGAAGCATCGTGACATTCTCTGATAACTTGGTGGAAAGCTTCGCAATGGGTCTCTCTCGGCTCCAACAGTCTCGATTCATATGTAAAGTGTCCGTCTGAGCTGTCTTCTTGAGACCAACGTGCAGGCATTTCATCTGTCCATAGCCACATATGCTGTCGTTGTGAAAGAGTCCAGTCTATTGTAACTTGCTTACGAGCCAAGGTATTCGACCCCATCCTCTTTCGCATCAGAAACTAGCATATACATGCACGCGTGCAGATCGTGGTTTTGTCATAATCATCGAGTGCACAGCGTTTTACCACAACAAATAAAAAACAGAAATGTGTGTGAAAGCTTGAAGACCAACAGCTGGGTAACTTTGAGCGATAGGCTTGCCTCGTAGATCTACATTCTGCCTGAACCGAAGGGTGAAACTGCGTGCATGGTGCAAGCTGCCACAAGTCTCACAAAGCTGCCACCGAAAGTCGTTCACCATGGATACCGTGCTTCACATTTAGCCGATACTGCTGAAAGCTTCCATATATCGTCCGCTGGTGCTTCTCGATTGTCAGCAGCTGGGGAGATTCTCTGCTTTGAAAGCGGAATCAGGAGCTCTCTCGCCTGCACAATCATGTCCGTCAGTCTCATCTTCGTTGCCCATCACCACTGATGCATTTCAGTTAAAAGTTGTACACGAGACTGACACTGACTAACGAAGACTGCATAGAAATTAATACACAGAGAATGGACGCCGCTTTTTCTATATCACCGTCGTTGCAAGGTAAAGCTTGAGAGTTGCACAGCGAGGAGAAAATGGAGAAAATGCGATGCGTGTGACTCTGGGGATCTGGCGATCGCACGTTCTCTACTGCAGCGCGACTCCAGTGCGTACAATTCGGCATCGGCTTGGAAGATGTTTGGCTGTCCTCTTCCGACGACAACAACACAAAGCACAGCGTGCACTGTTCCCATCACCCAAGCATTAGGATATCATGCGCTATGATATCCTATTTGTGCTCCGATTATCTCGACAGTAGTGGATTCGATAGAAATGGTCTCAGATAAAAGCGTTTGTTCTATCAAGCAGGGTGTATCAGACCAATACTCCTCGTCATATCAATCTGTTCATCAAGGCAAAACAAACATGCAACACCTTCTCGGCTCCCAGCAAATCGTGGTTTTTCTCATCATCGGAGCTCGTTGCATCACCGTTTCTACACGATCCATCAACCGTTCATCCACCAACCAAACGATTGTAGTAATCACGAAGGGAACGCAGGATGGCGGCAAATTCGGAACCGGGGCGACGAGAGAGCGCTTGAGCAATCAGATCGAATGTTTATGGCAGTGCTCAGCCGATGGGAAGATTTGGCTTTCTTTGCTGTCGTAAGCAGGTCTTTGACCGCGAAGGTACCTCCCATCTTCGTCGCGAGAATTTGCCAGCAGTCGAATGCGTTGGTGTCAGCGGGCAGCTTGAGCCAGCCACATTTGAATGGACTTCTCGACCACAAGGAAGAGGCTCTAGCCATCTCCCAGAGCGACGGTGCTGATTGATGCGCCACACAAAGTCGCAGATGTACCACTGCTGCTGCAAACGAACCTGTTATGTCGAAACACACTCAGATGGCGCATCCCCGCCTGCCATGTCATAACGCCTAACCACCCACGAGCAGCAGACAGCAGGTACCACTTCGTCTGCAGCGATGTGCATGGAGCCTCGCCCTCTCTCTCCAGCTGTTGATTAGGATCCCTGGTGTAGCTCTTGAAACCTTTCATCCATCGCCACAAGCCTCACTTCTCTTTTTTCCATCCTCGGCTCAAGTGATCGCTCGCTCGGAAGGTTCGACAAGCAAAAAAGAAGATGAATCACAAGGCTGAAAAAGTCGAGATCGCGCAGCGCATTTCGTACGTGAGCAATGCCTCCCACGCCAAGGAAGGAGACGGCTACGAAGGCGTCAAGACTCCTGACGTGCTGGAGGCCCAAGACGGTGCCATCCGTGCTGGTGGTGCTCCAAACCTCCTCAGCAAGGACCATATCGGTCTCATCTTGCAGTACGCTGCAGTCGGACTCATTTACGGTGTGATTCCCGCCACCATCTACCCGTTCTTGCAGTCCTACTTGAACGCGAGTGGCACCCAAGTCGTGACGGCGTCGACCCTTGTGGTGCTCCCATGGTCCTTCAAGATTTTCTACGGGATCGTGTCAGACTGCTTCCCAATCCGTGGCTACCGTCGTCGTCCGTACATGCTTCTTGGCTGGAGCATTTGCTTCGTGATGCTGTTCATCATGGCCGTGACTCCAGTGGGTGACCCGTACTACTTGAACCCAGATGACGCTGAAATTGCGCCAAAGGATTACCCCTTGTATCCTGGCATCGAAGACCGCCTGAACTTGGACGCCCCGGACAAGGCTGGGAAGTACGTGCTGCTCATGATGTTTGCGGCTTTCGGATACTTGATGGCAGATGTGACGGCCGACGCTGTTGTCGTCGAGCTCGCGCAACGCGAACCTTTGGCTGTGCGAGGAACGACCCAGTCCGCGATTTACGGAACGCGTACGCTCTTCCAAGCCGTCGGTACGATGCTGACTGGTTTTGCGTTCAATGGCGAGAAGTATGGTGGGAGCTTCGACTTTTCGCTGAGTTTCCCAGTGTTGATGCTCGTCTTGGCGATCTTTTTGCTGCCAATCTTGCCGATCAC
The DNA here is from genome assembly GCA_006386115.1 of Globisporangium splendens. Taxonomy (NCBI): domain Eukaryota; phylum Oomycota; class Peronosporomycetes; order Pythiales; family Pythiaceae; genus Globisporangium; species Globisporangium splendens. The sequence continues at coordinate 413,322 of VFIW01000031.1, forward strand.
GTGGTTCTACATCAAGGAAGAGAAGAGTGAGCGCGTCGTGTTCTTGGAATACATGAAGGATCTCTGGCGATTGATTCAAACTCGCGCTATGTACCAAATCATCTTTTTCAACTTCTTCAGCAACGTGTTTGCCAACTTCTCGTACACTGCGGCGTCGCCAATCCAGCGTTACATTGTCAAGGCCGAGCCCATCAACGTGACGATCAGTGACGTGCTCGGCTCGCTCGTGTTCTTTGCCGGTATCTTCATCACGGGGAAGTGGGGACTTCACTGGAACTGGCGTTGGATCACTGTCGTTACTGGCATCATTGTGATCGCAGCCGATGCTATCGTGACGTTCGTGACTGTGTGGGATGTGTTCCGCAGCCAGTGGATCTGGTTGGGCGTGCCCATCGCGATCAACGTACCGTCTGGTATCAGTTTCATCATTGGCACCTACGTCGTTGTTGAGCTCGCCGATGATGGTAACGAAGGTGCCATCTATGGTCTTTTGACGACCGTGTCGAACTTGTCGTCGCCGTTCGCGGCTACCATGACCAAGATCGTTGATCGCACGTGGGACTTCTCGAACGCGCGAATCCAAGACGACAGCCACGACGTCCGTATGGACATCACCAAGTCTGTCTTGCTGATGTACGGCATGACTGTGATCTCGTGGTTTTTCTTGATCCTGCTGCCAAAGCAGAAGGCCGAGACCCAGGAGCTCAAGCGCAACGGTGGCTCGAGCAAGATCCTCGGTGCTCTCACTGTGTTCTACGTGACGTTCGCCTTCGAGTGGTCAGTGATGACCAACCTCATGGGCATCTGGGAGAGCACTGCATGTCTCATCATTGCCGGTGGTGATGGTTGCTAAGCGAAACTGTGTTGATATGATGCCACCGAGTGGCGTCTGTAGTTTGCTTTTCTGTTGGAAGGGAAAGTGAAGTGTATTGCCGTCGTCCGCCTTGGATCTTCTCATTTGTATGGGTCTCAGTAGCACTCGGATCTTGAAATCGCTGTTATAAATGCCATTTGCTTCACGAGCGTGTTCGTTTCTTTTCTTTCTTCACGATCTCTTTTACACAGCTTGATAAACGAGACTTCAAAGCTGAGTGAGAATTGTTGCCGATTCTCTGACAGCTGTGTCAAGTGCTTGTACTTACTTGCCAACGCTGTGTGAGGCTATTGTGTTCTATTTCTTTTATTGAGTTCGCTCGTGGGATACCGAAGGAAGCAAGACGTCGTGAGCTCAGCGCTGTTGTTCTGTGGCGCAACGATTTGACTGACGACTATTGGCACACACACACACTAAATTTAGCAGTCGTAATTGTCAAACAGTCCAATATTTGTAATTAATTGTCATTTACAACTTTTACTTTGAATCAATATATGGATGTACCAGTTCAATACCGGTATGATACCGGCATTTTCGGATGGATCTGAGATGAGGATCTGAGATATTGGTGGTGTTGTCAGAAAATGTGTCAATGCGAACAAAATCACAGCAACGCACTCAAGCCGATCTTGAAAGATGCATCTAAAGACAACACATATTCTGATTACGAAAATGGTAGGTCGTAATGGAAGCTCAGGATATAGCAGCTCCGACAATCGACGTCTCTTAAGAGTGTGTAGACGGGACACGATTCCTTGCAGCCATATTGAAGTCAATTGGACAAGACGGAGACCATGATACCCAGTCGAAGGCTGGAACGAGGCGCTGTGGTCCGCTTTGCTGGACGCTGAGCACATTCGACTAAGTTAGGTGGTGTTGCATTTGTGTTAGGAGGAGTTAAACATCTCCAAACCACCCTTTTTTCTCCCATTTTTTCCGTTTTCGCTTGATCTGATTTTCACAATCAGTATCAGCCGCCTCGAGAGATGGCTGATTCAAAGAACAAGCACTGACTCCACTCTTAAACTATGGCCTTTGCCAGTGACTTCCCTGTGGCATGGGACGCCTGAACGGTAGGCAGGATTCGTGCTCATTTTACTGGCACTTTAGTGCTCATTGTTTTTGCCTGATTTCGAATATCTGACTCCCCCTATTTTGCGTAGTTTGCACTGCCCAGCGTGCGACTCAGCGTCCCGGCGCCTTCCAGCCACGTTCTTCCCGCTGGCGTACCTGAGTCTCTTTTTCGGAGCATCTAGACTTCTCGCTCTTCGTTCCCGAGTACCGCGCCGGTCCACAACGCACTGTAGCCATGCTTGTGTCGTTCCACCCTGTCATCATCTCGAACCGCGCTGTCCGTGCGTCGTCCTGCGAGCACCCCTTCGGGCTTGGAACGTATTGCCGAACTGGAGGACCACGAATTCTGCGACGCCCCGTCATCACTGTACCATACTCTGGATGGTGCCAGGCGCGGATGCATATGTGCAGACCAGAAAAGACTGAGCAGCGAGTCGAGATACGACATCGCATCCAGGCTAAAGAGAGTAATGGGCAAGTGCACCGGCGGCATCATGGACGAAGTCTACAAAATAACCAACAGTTGCCTGACCTCCTTTATGCGCATTTGCGAGTTCCGTTCGTGTCACCTGCTCTACAGCTGCGAAGGGAGTCGATGCAACCTGTGATCGAGCAACCAGCATGTCATCCTGCCGAAAGTTGCACAAGGACGCAACTTTAATTCGCTGTGCCACGTGCGCCGCGTGGGACTGTACAACCTGAGAGTTTCGGAGGAGATCGTCACGACGAGTGGACTACGTATCCGCATCAACGAAAAAAGCTTGGCTCGGTTGCAGCAGAAGTACAATGGCAAGGCGCTCAAGATCGTGCTTAAGGACCAGAGACAGTGGTGCGATGTTGCGCTCAAGTTTGTCTGCTGTCCGTGCAAGTGCTGCTCGTTACTTGCTTCCCTGATACAAAATTTTACGAATTCTTGGTGCAAGGCGAAGCCTTTATTGACGGAGAGAATGTGGAAGCGAGATGTGGGATCAAAGGCTCGACTTGTTGCCTTCGAGTGGCGGCGTTGGCTTGGTGCTGTTTGAGTACCTGCACGGGCTCATGCGAAAACCACATTCGGATCCACCATTCCGAGTATGAGCTCATCGACTTTGAAGGTGACTTCGTTGCGCCAAACAACGTCAACATGGAGTGCAGCAGGGTCAAGGCGCCAGCGAACCAGGACCGCGGAGAGGACAAGAAGGCGTTCACGGGTCCAAATCAGACGATTCCAGCTCCAGAGAAACTCGAGCCGATCACCCTCCAGATTGAAAACGAGGCGCTCTTTTTCTTCTTCACACCACTGCCCTTTTAGCTAAATCGAATACATCCATTGCATGAACTCCATCAAGAGAAACTGTTTCTCGTCTGCATCTACGCACGAAAGAACACAGTTTCTCCTTGCTCTGATAACGCACTTGCTGGGAGCGACTGACGGTACAGGTGCGTGAAATACTACTGCCAGGATGCAGGACCACGAGCACCCTGCAGCAGCCATTTGACTTTCGGCGGGATCGACGCACACGTCTGCGAGTTCGTTTACACGACGTACTAGGAGTCTTGTGTCGTCAAAGCTGGTCTCTTTGGATCGCAGAGCGACAGACAGCATTCGTTTGACTTGTCCAAATGCCAAAGTGTGGATAGACTGATAGATAAATAATCGATCGATTGTTGATGGTTAAATAATTGGTTGCTGGTCTGTTCTACTTCTCACTGCAATGCCTAAATAATGCTTGGTTGTTCTGTTTCCTACTGGATTGCCTATAAACTAATTACACGCGCACACACGTTGTCAAGCGAGCGAACCGTTGCGTCGCCAACAGATTCCGCGAGATCTGGGGAAGCGTCGCTCGGCGAGACACGGGCACGACTTGGGAGGTCGTCGTGGCACGGAGCAGCGTGTTCACGACGCGGTGGTGGCCATAAAAGCGAGCGACGGCGACTGGAGTCATGCCGTTGAGGTGTGGGAGTTTCACCATGGCGCCTCCCGCGACAAGCGTCTCCACGACGTCCGCGTGGCCATTCTGGGACGCGATGTACAGTGGCGTCGTGCTGTTCTTGTTGGCGTAATTGACCATCGCGTCGCTATCAAGGAGCGCGTTCACAACGGCCAAGTGACCGTTTTGCGAGGCGATCGACAACGGCGTCGTTCCGTTTGCGTTTGCTGCGTCCACCTTGGCTCCACGAGAGAGAAGGAACGACACGACGTCGACATGGTTGTTCTGGGAAGCAATGTAGAGTGGCGTCAAGCCGTTACGCTCCGAGACGTTCGCGTGCGCACGAGCCGTGAGCAGCTTGGTCGCGATTTGCAGGTGGCCGTTTTGCGAGGCCATATACAGTGGCGTGACGCCATTGGTCTTTGCGAGGTTCACGTCCGCTCGGGCTCTCAGAAGTACACACACGACATCAAGGTGACCGTTTTGCGCCGCGATGCACAGCGCTGTCGTTCCAAAGTTGTTGACGGCGTCCACATGGGCATTGAACTTGAGCAAGAGCTCCACGACCTGAGCGTGTCCGTTGTGCGACGCAATGTAAAGCGGGGTCGCGCCCGTTGTCTTGGTGAAGTCCACGTCGGCGTTGCTTGATTCGAGCAGCGCGCGCACCACGTCCACGTGGCCATTCTGCGCCGCCAGATAGAGCGCTGTGATGCCAAACTCGTTGACAAAGTCGACATCAGCGCCATTCGCCAGTAAGCAGAGGACATCTTGCACTTGGGCGCCATTCTGCGCCGCGAGCAGCAGCTGCGACGTCGCGTTCATTTTGTTCTTTTGGTGTGGTGGTTGTTGTTCCGAAAAATGCAAATTGGGAAATGGAAGCAAGCCTGAGCGTGAACGCGTCCGCGCCTCAAGCTGAAGCGGCTACAGAGAAACGCTCGCAACGAGGGCATTGCTGAGATGTGTACGCGCAGGATGGTGGCGATGGTGCCGTCGTCTCGCTGTTGAGTGTGTCGATTGCTCTTGGGTCTGACATAACTGTGGGAGGCACGAGAGAGAGTGCGACATGGATACTCAAAGTGAACCCATCAGTGCGTTTGTTCCCCGTGCAATCAGATGCAAGCCATTGGTGGCGCTTGCTGTGGCTTGGCACTGATTCTCACAGCCATTCGTGCGAAAATGAACTCTCAGGGCTCTTGTAATAGGAAGTGTCTTGGACGATCCTAATCACATGGACAAAGTATCAATTGATGCGGGTTGTTGTCAAACGTTGAAGCGATCTCAGTCATATTGTGGCACTAGTCTCGCTTGACAACGCGCTAAAGTATCGTGCATTGAATGAATGCATAGAGCTGAGTGCACACCATTCACTTGATCGAGCCGCCACGCTACCGTTCAACTTTTCTCTTTCGGTGCAGGAAGATGGGCGCACAAGAACCACCCATCTGGCGAACATGCGACGAAGCCCAGAAACCGACAGGAACGATACCGGAACCTCTTTCCCTCTCATCGACCTTCGAGAACCAAGGCGCGTTGCGTTGTGGGTTGCGTGGGATGCCACCGCATTGAGGTCTCCGCGATCTGGGTCTCCGTCAAGGTGATGATGACATGGAGGAGGAAGGAGATGGACGGTTGTTGATGAGCGCTGCTGATAGATTCTGGGCAGATCGTTCTTGTGTCTTGCGGAAAGTGAAGGAAACTTTGAAGCATCGAGGATGGGTGGAGAGCCTAATGAAGGAGGGAAACGAGGTTGCGAACAGGTATTGATACTGTAGATCAACGCAACGCTGTTGCTCTTGAGAAAATGGGGGTACGTACGTACCCAGGTGCAGACGTGCCTTGCCCACATGTAGCGGCGTCTCACTGATCTCGTTGAAACGTTCAGGGGGTCTCAAGTCCAACAGGACGACACAAATTAAACAGGAGCCTTATCTTTCTTTCTTTTGCATGGGCATACTACTCAAAGGACAGGCATGGACGTGTGAGCAGCCGATCGAGTGCAAGGACACGCAAACGCTTTGCGGCAGCTCTTCCTCGAACGATCCTGTGCGCTGGAGGTGCATGCAAACTAACGAGAGCCGACTGTGTGAGCAGCCGGCCGACGTGTGAGAGAATGGATACGCTTTGTGGCAACTCTTCCTTGATCTTTCCATGAGCCCAAGCACAAGGGAACTCAAAATCTGATACCTCTCACCCTTCAACAAACTCGCAGCCAGAAGACTACACTTTCCAATTTGCGCTCCCTTTGCTGCATCGCGCTCGTACCATAGTCGTGGCAGACTTTGAAGATGCGCCAGGTTGGCAACCGAATTCACCCACGTGATGGAAAGACGCAAGCCATCCACGCTCACCCCGATCAACAAAACGCATCTTGAGGATTGCCAACACTGTCATTTCTATTTCGAGTGTCCATCACCTTCTCGATTTGGACTATTGTTAGGATACTGGAAACCGAAACGAGCTCGCCAATGCTGTGTTCTGTGGAGAGAACGTCGTCTGCTGTACGCTGAGCGTCAAGTCACTTCCTGCAAGGAATGTCGGCAAAAGTCAGCACTTCCTGGACCTCGCCAGATCAGGTCGTAGATCCGCATGGCTCCTCCACTAAAGGCTCGAGACGTGATCGCCTCAGTGCGTGTGCGAAGTCGGCGACCGTGACCATGTGCGGAATACTTCGCACTTCGTTGCTGTGCACAGCGGTGGCATGGTTCACCAATTTCTGCTGCAGCCTCGGCAACGTCTTGTTGTTCGTTCCTGCGCGCGATCAATCGTACCCGTCATTTGTTGCTGTTGTCATTGTCTGGTGTCATCTCCTGGTCTCTGTAGTCCTATTGATCACGCTCACATTCGTGCTCTTGCCACGACGCTTCGTGGACTCACCAGATCGAGCACCAACCTTTTGCTATTGCTTTACCGAGCTCGTGAAGACTACCGCTCCTGCGTTCATCGGATCGCTAGTGTTGCTGGCTGCTACGGCATACCTGATGAGTATGGTGTCTGCCGGTGTCCAGGATACAAAGCTCATCTTCTACATTGACTGCATACGCACGCATCTCTACACAACGCACACCGATTTAGCCACAAGACGAATCGTGCAGCAGGAAACCGTTCAACCTCAGCCTAGATCGCATCCACAAACAACTCCGAACCAAAATCGAATCGAGATACAGCCTGTGCCATCGCCAACTCACTTAAGGCAAGTGACTCCAGTCGCATCTCTTCTTCAAGCTCGGCAGAATGGCCAACAACTTATCTGCTGCCAACAATTTGTTCGAACTTCACACATGGCGATCTTTGTGGCTGTAGCTGGTATTTATATCCACATCTCAAGCCATATCAACATTTCGAGAGCAAGCGCAAGCTGGAGACTCGGACGGTCACACGGTTGCAGCAGTTCTCAAAGCCTAAGTCGACTGCTTTCTCAGCCAAACCGACGCCATCCCCTTGACTCCAAATGATACTCGCGGCGTTTATCTGTTGTTCTTCGATGGTGGATCACGCGGCAATCCAGGACCAGGAGGGACTGGATCCATTATCGTGCGTGTCCATAAGGACTCGCACACAGCCAGTTTAATTTGGGCCGCGAGCATGGCGTATAGCAGGAAGGACACGACCAACAACTTTGCCGAGTACTGGGGTCTCATACACGGACTCCGAGAAGCCCAACGCAGTCACTTCGAACCGTTGTACGTGATTGGAGACAGTGCACTAATTATCTCCCAACAGAGAATGCATCGGTCCCCTCGACAGCACCGATTGGCACGTTTATACCAGACAAGTCGACGACTCGCGGATTGCATCGACATCCGAGGATGGTACCATCACTACCGTGCCTTCAACAAGATGGCGGACTCAGCCGCCAACCTAGCCATGGACACCAGAACCTCAACGCAGGTTCACTTCCCAACTCAAAGAGCTGCTTTCAACAATCTCACCCAGGATCTTGACAACGACACCATGCATTGGCTTATGAGAAGTTCGGAAGACCCAAGGTCATTGGACAACACAAGGCAGCCTCACATAGGACCAAGAGAACATGCCATCCTGGTCAAAGATTATTTAGCAGTTAGAAGTGATCTATTGCAATCCGCGCTATAGACACATTTACACTCGTATATGAAATTCGTAATGAAGATTAGGTAGGAGAATGGATATTGTAGGTCACGACGATGAACGTAAATATACCTCACCTTATAAAGATAAAGCCTACGCCTGGCTCTGGTTGGTGCGCAGTATTTGGCTTCGGAACTTCCGTCTCGTGGGATCCAGCCACCATACCGTCTTGACAAGATGCAAAGAGAACACTGCACTGTCCTCATTCTGCGTCTTCTGTGAGTTGCGGCTGGTGATACCACCACTGAGCTTCCGCATATGAGCTACGCTGCTATCTCTGCGTCCGTTGAGTCTTGTGTGCGTGAATGTTCATTAAATCTGTTCGACACACTGTAGCCGTTCTTGAACCAGATGAGCTTCCCTTGCAATCTAATAACGCCAACATTCCACCTCCAAATGAGAGTGAAGGTCGTGGACTTCTATCAATACGTATACAAGTATACATATACACATGTTGCCATTTACAAGCAATTGATTCATGCACACGGTAGTCGTTTATAACAAGCTATCTGTTGTACAACTGTTTCTTTTTTTCTCTCTCTCCCTCTTCCATTTCACCAATTCCGGCGCCGACACCAAGAGGAAAGCGCGCGAGCGAGTGCCTGTGCTCCTGTGCTTCCACGTGGACATTGTGCGTGTGCGGACGACGCAGCAGCAGCGCATGGACAACGCGTCACGACGCTCACGCGGGCGGGGAACGAACAGTGCGACTCGAAGCCCCAGAACGCGCCGCCGCACAGCATCGTCGCTGCATACGGCAACAGCGAACGGACATTCCGAGTCGGTCAAGCTGCTTCTGTCCAGACAAGCGAGTGGAGAACTCTGTGCGCCGTCTCTTCTCGACGCTGTTGACGATGAAGGAGTGACACCGTTGTATGTTGCTGCGCGGAATGGGTTTATCGACATCGTGGAGCTGTTGCTGGTCCAAGGAGCGCACGTAGATTTCTGCGATGCCGATGGGGAAACACCTCTATATGTCGCGGCTTACAATGGCTTCCTCGATGTGGTAGTGAAGCTATTGAATTATGGCGCGAATGTGAATATGTCGGATGCAGATGGGGTGACGCCCTTATCGGTTGCATGCGGGAACGGTCATCTGGGGATTGTTCAAGTGCTGCTCGAGCGAGGTGCGAATGCGGAGATTGCGGATACTGATGGAGACACACCGTTGTTCGTCGCAGCGATGAGTGGTTTTGTGGGAATCGTGGAGTTGCTATTGCAACGAACCGGGGAAGATGTGAACGTGGATCAAGTCAATGCAGATGGCGCGACGGCACTATTTATTGCGGCTCAAAATGGTTTCACAGAAGTTATGATACCACTGCTCGAATCTGGTGATGCCGACGCTAATTTGACTGATTTGCACGGTGTGACGCCTTTGTGTGCTGCATCTCATAGCGGCCATGCTGCTGCTGTTCGTGTATTGCTCGATCATCATGCTGACGCGAATATCCAAGATGAAGATGGCCAGAGCGCGTTGTATTTTGCCGCAAGCAATGGCAACGCATCGATTGTCGCGATGTTGCTGGAAAGAGGTGCGAAAGCGGATATTGCGGACAACGACGGCGCGACCTCGCTGTTCATTGCATGCCAAAATGGGTACGTCGACGTCGTTGGGATTCTTCTCGAGTACAATGCAAGTGTGAACATTCCAGATGCAGACGGGGACAGCGCTTTGTCTGTTGCTGCTCAGCATGGTTTTGCCGATGCAGTAAAGCTCCTACTCGACCAAGGCGCAACGATCGACTTCCGGGACGCAGATGGCGCGACACCGTTGTACATCGCATCTCAGAACGGTCACCTTAAAGTGGTAGATTTACTGCTCCAAGTAGGAGCCGAGGTTGATTTTGCGGATGGAGAAGGTGCGACTCCCCTGTATGCTGCTGCGTATAATGGCCACTCGGACGTCGTGAAAGCCTTGATCGCCCAAGGCGCCAATGTTAACTTCGTCGCAGATGTTGGAGTCACGCCGCTGTATGCAGCAGCTTTTAACGGGTATTCACGAATCGTCCAAATGCTACTGGATCAAGGTGTCGCGGTGGACTTTACAACTGCAGTCGGAGTGACGGCTTTGTACATTGCGTCTCAAAATGGTTTTGCGGATGTCGTGGGGACGTTGCTAAAAGAAGGTGCGAATGCAAACCGAGCCGTCCCGTCAGGTGCTACGCCATTGTATATTGCAGCTCAAAATGGGCATCTCGATGTTGTCCAGAAGCTACTTCTGGGAGGGGCCAGTGCTGATGCTGCAGACGTTGATGGCGCAACGCCGCTATACATTTGCTCGCAAAATGGCCACTCGAAGGTTGCAGAGGTTTTGCTGGACTGTGGGGCTACGGTTGATTCAGCCGCTCCTGATGGTGCGACGCCGTTGTATATTGCAGCGCAAAGTGGGAATGCAAGCGTCGTCGCGATCCTGATTCAGAGAGGCGCGCAAGTGGATCTTTTGGCATCGAATGGCGCTACGCCTCTCTATATTGCAGCTCGGAACGGACACATCGACGCAGTGATGCTTTTGCTGAAGGCTGGCGCGGACGTCAATTTGGTTACCTCAAGTCAAAGGACTCCATTGTATGCGGCATCCCGAAACGGCCACTCACATATTGCTGAGTTGTTGATCCAGCGAAACGCCAATTTGGAAATCGGAGACGAAGATGGTGACTCCCCTCTGCTGGTTGCCGCACTGAATGGTCACGTGGTCATCGCAAAAATGTTGCTGGAAGGTCATGCTGATGTGGATGCTGCAAATCTCGAGGGTATCACGCCGTTGTACGTTGCTGCCCAGCACAATCATTTGAGCGTCGTCAAGTTGCTTCTTCGTCATGGCGCACGCGTAAATCGCACTGGAGTTGATGGCACTACTCCCTTGTACGCAGCAGCTTACTATGGTCACTCGGATACATTGAAGTTCCTGCTAAATGAAGGCGCAGCAGTTGATTTCGCGGGGGGAGTCAGCTCGACGCCGCTTTACGCAGCGGCCTACAGCGGCCACTCTGAAGCAGTTCGGCTCTTACTTGATCATGGAGCAGAAGTAAATATTGTTGCATCCAATGGTAGTACGCCATTGTCTATAGCGTGCTGCAATGCCCAGTTAAATGTCGCGAAGATTCTACTTGAACGAGGTGCTGCAGTGGATCTGGCCAAACCCGGCTTCCCTACTCCGTTGTGCATTGCGGCTCAAAGTGGAAATACCAGCATTGCGGTTGAATTGATCCGTCGTGGCGCAAATGTAAATCTTGCAGGACCGCGACGTAGTTCTCCGTTGGTTGTTGCGGCCGCCTTTGGTCATCTTGGTGTGGTGAATCTTCTGGTTGCTGCCGGCGCTGCGTTGAACACAAGAGACGTCGAAGGGAACGCGGCTCTAATTTCCGCTTCCAAGAATGGGCATGTAGACATCGTGGAAATCTTGCTAAAGCAGGGTGCTCTAACTGATTCGCGAAACAAAAACAAAGAAACCCCGCTTCTCGCAGCTGGCATTGCGGGTCATTTTGATGTGGTGGAAGTTTTGCTGCGAGCGGGTGCTTCACCACACGTGCGATCGGCCAGCGGAGAAACGACACTGATATCAGCTGCTCGTGGGGGTCACGTCGATACGGTTTTGTTGCTAATCGAGCATGGTTGTTTTGCTGCTGCGAGAGGTGCTGTCGAGGCATCACTACTTCCGGCTACATTGCTGACGCTGCGTGCATATGGACGAGAGATACACGAGTTTGAAAAGATGTGGATAAAGGTTATCGCGCGCCTGGAAGAGATACACTCATACTTTGAAGCAGAAGAGCCAGCACAAGGGGTGCTACAGCAATTTATCATGGCTATTTTCCGCCTGATAAAACTTCACCAAACCTGCAAAAACGCAAATGCTTTCACGCGATTTGTCCTTAGCACGCACATTTCCACCAGCATCCAAGATTTCCACACCGAGATTGACCACCTGATGCGAAGAATAAACCGAGATCAAACAATTTCAGGTCGTGCAGAGTTTACGAAAGGCGATGAGATTTTGCCGGAAACACATCTGTGCGACGATGTGCTCTCCAATCTGAACGACGACAAAGAGAAGATTGAGGCAATCTTGCTGCTTCAACATGAGATGCGTGCGCATGGCGACAAGTACAATCAAGAAAAGCTGGAGATGATGAAATCTTGTCTAGGCAAACTACTGAGTATCGCAGGCGTTGACATCCTACCCACTCCTAGCTGGTTTGTGCCTCGCCACGAGGTCTCTGTCGAAAAATCTCACACGATTTGGCGCAGCGATGGTTCATGTACCTATTCGGGCAAGTGGCTGAACTCGACGATACTGTTATGCGAGTGTGAAATACCAGATGGCAGCTTCTATGAGGACGTAGACAGGTGGTTCCAACTGAGCCACCCGAACGTCGTGAAGTTGTACGGCGCGTACCATATCCATCATCCCAATTTTGCAGTTTTTGAAAATGTTGCGAGCACAAATTTGCGTGAATTTCTCGCTGTTGCTGGGAATAGTCGCTGCGTGTGGCAGAAATTGTACGAAGCCGCGCTTGGGCTGAGGTATCTGCATGAACGAAGCATTGTTTTGGGAAAGATTTTGTGCGAAAGTATCTGGATTGGCATTGACGGGCTCGCCAAGATGAATGGATTTGGATTGAGCTCGCATTCGGAACTGTTAGCGAGTGGGATTGTCAGTGCGCGCTGGGAAGCTCCTGAAGTTGTGCGTGGTGAATCTCCATCAACTGAGTCCGATGTGTATTCGCTTGGCATGTGCGTGATCGAGGCTGTGACTGGGAATATACCTTGGGGGGATGAATCTCATGAGCAAGTGCAGTCTTTTGTCAAGTGGGGCTTTCGACCGCCGCGTCCAGCTAATATGAGTGCAGCTCATTGGCGTCTGATTCAGTGCATGTGCGTTTATGATCCTGGGAAGCGATTGAAACTCGTCAATGTCTTGGAGCACCTCAAGTATTTCGCTATCCAAGAATACGAGAAGTTCCGAACCCAGAATGCTAGCTCGTCTCACCAGGCTGAAAGAGCGCTCACGAATGCACATGGAGGTATTATCCCCGAACTTTGTACCTCTGTCGAAGATTTTTTGCAAAGATTGCGAGTGAAGTGCATGGTACGTCGTCGCTCTCGTGACTCGGTCTTGTATGTGCATGCGCGACTAGTTGATATCAACAAACATCTCCAAGAAATGCACAAATTACCGACAGACATCGCAGTGAAAAAGTATTGCGCCATGCTCTTGAGTTTCGATGCGTTCCTACGAACCGCAGTCTCCGAAGCATCGCTGGTCCAGCAAGCTAGAAGTGAAGAAGTGTGGCTGCAAGGCCATGTTCATCATCGAGAAATTGATGAGTTGGTCGAGATGCTCACGATCACGACTCCAGTCGGCTCGATCCACGACTGGCAGCAAAAGGAAGCTTGCATTGCGTTCAGGCGCTTGCAAAGGAGCGATACCGACGATTCGAATCACAGCCAGTCGAACACAGACCAACATCTTGAGCCGGCTGGAGCAGTAAAGCTACTGCACTTTGAACCGAAATACCAGACGGACAAGTTTAAGGCGCCACTTAACGTCGGAGCGTTCGATCGGAGAATTCGAGAGCCCTCACAACCACCCTGGTTTATTGCGCTGCATGAGTTAAAGTATCGCCGAGAGGATTATATCACGTCCGGGTCGTTCGGAGCGGTGTACCATGGTCAGTGGTTGGGGACACCCGTTGTTGTGAAGCTCATGGGATACGAAGATGACGGCGAATCGGGTCTGGATCTGTTTCTGCACGAGTTGCGCGTGTGGTACCAGTTGAGCCACCCGCACATCGTCAAACTCTTTGGTGCATGCCACATTGGGAAACGTTTTTTCGTGTGTGAATTCGCGTCGAATGGAACGCTGCGTGAGTACTTGCATGGAGCGAAATGCAAGAATCGTGGCATTATCTGGCAGAAGTTATACGAAGTTGGTCTGGGTCTACAGTATTTGCACGAGCAAAATGTCGTGCACAATGACCTCAAGTGCGATAACTTTTTGATTGGAGCCGATGAAAAAGCCAAGATCACTGATTTTGGTTTGAGTTGCATCCCAAACACTGCCGAGATCAGGGTTGACTTGAAACAGCAAGGCGCTCAGCAGTGGAAATCCCCCGAGTATTTACAAGGAGAGCGTCCAACTCTGGCGTCCGACGTCTATTCCTTCGGCATGTGTATCTTGGAAGCTGTCACTGGCGATGCGCCATGGGGCAGCATCGCTGATGTCGTCGTCCGCCTTCACTTGCGGAAAGGGCAATTACCGCGACGCCCAGAAACCTTGATGACCGACGATCAGTGGGATCTAATTGAGATGATGTGCGCGCACGATCCAACGCACCGCTTGAAGATTTCCTCGGTGGTGGAGCGGCTCCAAGAGTTTGCACAGCAAGAAGAGATGAGTCCAGTGAGTCGAAGCTCATCCAAGCCCTGATCTCGGTCGTAAGTCTGCATTTTGTATTCGCCAAAACGATGAGCTGGTGATGATATGCCACCACTGAAGCTGCAACCACGTCGATTCGATCCAGGCACTGCGTGAAGAGTGCACTGGACAGTTTCAGTCTCATCCACTTGCCTTTTGCTACGTGTCGAGGTGCATTTTGGCGTCGAGATCGTCTTATTGAGCTTGAAAGTAGACCATTGCGCAAATTTGAACGTTTATCGTCGCGATGCTCACGAAAAGCAGTCCGAGGAACCGCCGGTATTTCCGAACTTCCTGGAATTGGAGACCTTGGGCAATCTCCAGCACACACGAGACGTAGTCCACGCAAATCTCGACGACGATTTGAATGATGAATGTGGGCGTCTGGTACCCTGGGAACGATGGCGAGGGTGTTGCGTTGTGCCTGCCACTCGACTCATACTTTGGATGGTCCCAGTAGAAATACGAAATCGAAGTGGAACATCCGATTGCGATATACTCGGCGGACATGCTGGCATAGGATTCTGCGATCTGGAGCGCCAACATTTGACGCTTCCACTGGTGGAAATCAGTTGGTGTCCTTACTGAAGATACTCAAGCTGCTCTTTCGCATTGGCCATTCTCCCCAGCTCGAATTGCGCGTTCTCTGCGTTGAATCGATCGTTTCATCGACAACATTTTCGTGGCTCGAGGCGCAATCTCGATGCATGCCATTCCCGTTGTCCACAGCATTGTGAGATTGGTGCGCTGAGCCCGCTGCAGCATGATTCCCACCTGGGTGTCAATCAGGACAGTTGGGAGTCCGAACACGACAAAAATACTTCGTGGATCTCGCACTTTAAACTTCACGATCCCGATTTTTGCGATTTCCTTCACGATCGTCTTCAACAGCAGGCTTCCAATAGTGTACGCAACAAAGCTCCAGGTCCCCGTGACAGTAGATTGGCTCACTAGCTGAATGTGCAGACCAGCACAGCAAACCGGAACGACCTTGGAGATACCACGGACGTAAGCTCTCGCAAAGAATGCAACTGATTTCCAGAAAGAAGTGTACCGAGTCGGAGAGTTCTCGTTGCCAGGGGAATATCGGCATTGGTCCTCCATAGTCTCGTGCTGAAAGATTCGTCGCACAGCGATGGTGATCCCCGCCACGTACACAT
Organism: Globisporangium splendens; assembly: GCA_006386115.1. Taxonomy (NCBI): domain Eukaryota; phylum Oomycota; class Peronosporomycetes; order Pythiales; family Pythiaceae; genus Globisporangium; species Globisporangium splendens. The sequence continues at coordinate 428,871 of VFIW01000031.1, forward strand.
GCACCAAGAGACAGCAAGCGTAGAGTTCTGGCTTCAGTTTTTTCGCAGCGGCCGAAGCAGACCTAAGGAGACACAACGTGGATACGAACAGCACCACCGATAGCAAGTATATCGGCAGAGTATGTCGCAAAAGCCGGCCCAGGCAAAACAGGAACGAAGGTTGTGATCTTGTGCTTGAGCGGCTTAAGAATTGAAATGGCATCAGCACTTGCGTTTGAGTGATGAGCACAATCCAGTACGTAATCGAATGCACGAGAAAAAGTTCCAGCGAAAAACTCAAAATCGGATTGCTCGGCGGCTGTCCGTCTCGTGAGAATGTTGCCGCGGCTGAACACCCAATTTGTAAACCACGTGAAGGCGACGCAAAAGCAGGTGTTGTACAAGAGAATCGAGAGCATCTGGAGAGCGTCCAACCACACTTTGAGATGGAATCGCTGCTGAAACGGGACTGTCATTGTGGATGCGTCGACAGCCACGTCAATTGGTGCAACGGACCGATTCGTCAGTGACACGGTGGGCGGCACAACAGTGACAGTTTGCATTTCTTGGGGGCTTGGAGCCACGCCAGCCATGAAATCCAAGTTCGACGGGATCCACTGATGGTTTGCCTTGACGAGTAGACGAGCAGGTCCAAGTGGATGAACGATGTTACTGTCCAGCGAGGTTTTGAATTTCTTTAATCGTGTCATCTTTGTGGAGTTTGCGTGTGTGAGGGACGGGCTCGGACCCTCTGTGCTTCTCCTCTTCACCGCGTCGTGGTCCAGCATTTGCAGCGTGCCAGCAACGCGTTGGCACAAGTACTAGCGAGCCCAATGATGCGCGATGGAAGAAGCAGCGAGTTCGCACAAAAGCTGAGCACCAGGTTATTAATATGCTCAAGACGACATCTGTATCGGGCGAGCAAAGTAGTGCTAGTGTACGAGGGGAATTGCATGCCAGCATGACGGTGCAAGACAAATTTGGCAAGGAGTGATTGCGGTGGAAATGCACTCATTTCGTGTTCGCATCAGGCGTTTACACGGACGCAACTAATCCCCCAAGCGACGTGCTAGCTTATCGCACGGGAATAGCTAAACTTGGCGTCTCATTTCACTGAATTGCTCGTATTAATCGCAATTGATCAGCTCTTAGAGAAATGAGGCAGCACAGTTAATCGATATCCAAGTCCACGTCACGCTGCACTAATTCCAAAGCGCGAGGTCTACACTGATGCGGCTGTGAAGATTTTGTTGCGGTTTGAAAAGATGAACTACCAAAAGGCAATTTATGATCCAGAAAAGTGAAAATTGAAGACCAAGACTGACAACAAGATGTTGTTCGAGCAACTTATGCCAGAGAAGATCTGCCGACGAGACTGCGTGGACTCTCGATCGGATAGGGCTGGTGTTATTTGGCTGGAATGTACAGCATTGCTGAGATCAAGGTGTTGAGCGTTGCAATACTCATGAAGAGGAGTCCGAGAAACCTGCGATGGCGTTGGATTAAATGGGACTCGATGCCAGATCCTGTCTCGAGCACGCACGCAAAGTAGTCCACACACAGCTCGACCACAATCTGAAGGACAAGTGCGCGGGCGTGGTCCCGCGGAGCCGCTAATTCGGTCGACGAGGAACTGGAGTCGTCGGTAACAGGGCTACCGCGTAGGCGACTCAGCTCGTATTTTGGGTGGTTCCAGTAGAAGAAAACGATCGACATGGAGCACCCGATGGCGATGTACTCGGCCGTCATGCTTGCATACGACTCGGCGATCTGGAACGAGGGATCTGTCGCTTCCACTGCTCGAAGTTGATCAGGTCTGTTCGTTCTCCGAGTCGAAGGGACGATCGCCGAACGATCTGGGGTGCTACCGCAGCGGCTGGGCTCAACGCAGCCTCTTTGCGGCGGATCTGTCTTCTCGTGTAGTAGACCTTGCTCACGCGGATCGCAATCTCGATCGCTGCCATCCCAAACGTCCACGCGAGCGTATAACTCGTGCTCTGCATGCGCTGCAGCATCACACGTACTTGGGTATCGATGAGCACGGTTGGCAGCCCTGCAGTGACAAAGATGCTCCTGACATCTTTCACGTTCAGCTTGACTACACCAGTTTTGGTGAGCTCCTTGATGACCGCTTTAAGTGCGAGGCTTCCGAGAGAGAGTGCGACGAAATCCCAGGCGCCGACAACTCGGTACTGCTCCGTGACTTGAACGAAAATCCCCGCGAAGATCACAGCGAGTAGCTTGGGGGACGTAAGCACATAGATTTTCCAAAAGGACACAAACGCTTGCCAGCGTGTCCGGTTTTGATATCTTTGCGCGCGCTTTTGGCCGGCCGCTGTTTCTCGCAGAAAGATGCGACGCACAGCGATCGTCGTTGTCGCGTTATACAGATGCGCCCAAAGACACGAAACGTAGAACTCGGGTTTGAACTTTCGCACCCGATGCGGTGTGGATCAAAAGGCAACGACCGTGGCGGCGATCAGTGCGAATGACATGAAATACGTCCGCCACGTGTGCCTTACGAGCTTGACCAAGTAAAAACAAAACGGTGGTGGGTGATCTTCGGGCTTGTCGACGAACTGGAAACTTGACAGTACGGGCGTGTGCGCGAACAGCAAGATCAAGTAGTATCCATCACATGCAAGCTGGTTTCGTTCCAGGGCGAGCAATCCCGACGACGATCGATGTGTTATTGGCTGCACAACAGCGGGCCACGAGCGACCCCGCCATGTCCAGAGCGATCGCGTTGCTCCTTGATTTTGCTAAAGCCTATGATTCACTCGATCGCAGCTTTCTGGCACAAGCGCTCCAGCATCTTGGGTTCCCATTGAAGTTCGTACACTTAGTGAAGGTGTTACACTCTCAAACCACTTACAAGTTCATTGTCAACGGTTTCCTGTCGAGAAAGTACAATGTAACATCCGGAATTCGTCAAGGATGTCCGCTGGCCCCTCTTCTCTTCATCTTGGCGTTAGAGGTTCTTTATCGGAAAATTGAAGCGAGTGACGAAATACACGGCGTTGAACTCCAGGCAGCAGGATGCGCAACTGAGGTCAGACTTGGAGGATACGCAGACGACACGACCATTTATCTTAGCGATCCCAAGGATATTAACGCCGTGTTTGCAATCCTGGACAAATATGGAGCAGCTTCTGGGCTTCGAGTCAATCGGCACAAATCTGCAGTATTACCGCTGAACAAGGAATACAGCTCCACCGAAGAGTCAGTCAGTGACATTCATGTGCTACAACGTGAGGAACATTCTTTATTCTTTATAAGGTGAGGTATATTTAGGTTCATCGCCGTGACCTACAATATCCATTCTCCTACCTAATCTTCATTACGAATTTCATCTAGGAGTGTAAATGTGTCTACAGCGCGGATTGCACTAGATCACTTCTGAATGCTAAATAATCTCTGACCAGGATGGCATGTTTTCTTGGTCCTATGTGAGGCTGCCTTGTGTTGTCCAATGACCTTGGGTCTTCCGAACTTCGCATAAGCCAATGCATGACGTCGTTGTCAAGACCCTGGGTGAGATTGTTGAAAGCAGCTCTTTGAGTTGGGAAGTGAACCTGCGTTGAGGTTCTGGTGTCAATGGCTAGGTTGGCGGCTGAGTCCGCCATCTTGTTGAAGGCACGGTAGTGATGGTACCATCCTCGGATGTCGATGCAATCCGCGAGTCGTCGACTTGTCTTGTATAAACGTGCCAATCGGTGCTGTCGAGGGGACCGATGCATTCTCTGTTGGGAGATAATGAGTGCACTGTCTCCAATCACGTACAACGGTTCGAAGTGACTGCGTTGGGCTTCTCGGAGTCCGTGTATGAGACCCCAGTACTCGGCAAAGTTATTGGTCGTGTCCTTCCTGCTATATGCCATGCTCGCGGCCCAGATTAAACTGGCTGTGTGCGAGTCCTTATGGACACGTACGATAATGGATCCAGTCCCTCCTGGTCCTGGATTGCCGCGTGATCCACCATCGAAAAACAACAGGTAAACGCCGCGAGTATCACTTGGAGTCAAGGGGATGGCGTCTGTTTGGCTGAGAAAGCAGTCGACATATGCTTTGAGAACTGCCGCAACCGTGTGACCGTCCGAGTCTCCAGCTTGCGCTTCAGCGAGTCGTGTGAGGTTTCGCATTCCTGCCTCTAATCTGGTCATCATGATCGCCATATCAGCAGTCGATTCGATTGGATCCGAATCCATGCGTCGCAGATGCGCACACCAAATGGTCTGTATGAGCGACGCGCTCCTATATCGCCACAGCATGTGTGCGACGGAATAGAGATGATCTTGGAGATGTTCATTGGAGAACTTGTGTCCGATAATGTGTCTCTTGATCGTGGTCCATGCATGCTTTGGAGTATGTGGTAGATCCAGACTGAAGATCCAGATTGCGGGGTCGTGACCAGGAGTGATTCCGATCTTCGCCCATAGCGCATAAAAATAGTTCCACACGAGTTTGGCTTTCGGACGCTCCCAGAATAGATGTTGAACAGAAGATTGGACAACTTGGGAGCATTCGGGATTCGAGCAGGATAGATCAGCTTTCTCCTAGTTCCACATGGACAGTCGGTTGGCTTTCAGCCGGAGAAGAGTCTGGACCGTATAAACTGTAATCCCTGGGATGTTGCGTAATTCGCTCCACTGGATTAATTGCAGTCCTGGCCACAGAGATCCTGCTGTTTGGACAGCTTTGTTGACTGCTGCATCTCGAGTATCTTTGCCAATTTGTGTCCTCGTTGCTGCAACTTGTTGCCGATACAAAGATCTGGTCGTATTGTATCGTCCGTTGCCACCCCATAGTTGCACGATTCTTGTGAAACGTGGGTGTGCATGGAACGACACCTTCTGCCGGTTCAAGTCTCTTGTTGCCATGATGTCACAGTCCATTGCGGAGTGAACTGTATGCGTAGCTTTGACTAGGGTCGTGTCGATGTGGGTCAGAGTTGCTTCACTGGTGTGCAGATGCCATTCGTGGTTATAATGACGTTGTCCGTTGTACAGCCGAAGCACATTTGTTTGCTGTGGTCGATACAGAAGATGTGGGAAGTTGGATACCAACGTAGCACATAACCGCTCGAGCGCTCGAATAGACGGCCGGGAGAATACGGAGATTCCACATGTTGGGATGAAGTTAAGCACTCCTGGTCTTATCCACTCCCATCGAAGTATGTCACCCAGTTGTGCTGTTCCAACTGATAATGATGTGTGAGCAAGCTTGTAAGGGGAGCCGTTGGAATCAAGGAGCCACCCATCTGCAGTCGAGGTCATGTATGGCAGCCATTCTGCACAAATGTCCCGCGTAGCTTTCGTCCTTCAACGATGATACCTGGAAGCCTGTCAGATATTTTAGAACTGAGGTCGATCTGGAACACATCGCCGTCCCATTGAGCCTGCACAATTGTCGACTTGAAGTGCTCGTAACACCAACGTACATTGTCACGTTCTCTGGGCTCATAGGGTCGAGAATGGAGAACGTGAGGAACATTGCCGCTACCTCGGTATCCAAGTCGGACAAACGCCTTCGAATGCAAGTAACTGGTCCAAGTGCATCCAAGCCTTACGTGTCAGACTTCGACTTGCGCGTCTCAAAACTCACTCTGTCGCCCAACGCGCAGCAATTGCCAGTGCCGTCATCATGCCCAAAGTGCTTTACGTGGCCAGGCACTCCTGGCCCTCTACGGCTATTGTCAATCAGCTACACGACCTAGTGAAACAATTTGTCTGGGGCTCAAGGAATGGTAAGCCTGCGGAACCGTGGATGAAGGAAGAACAAGCTGAGCTCAAAAAAATGAATGGAGGCTTGTCAGTACCCAACATCAGAACTGAGCTGATGACGATGAGTGCCACAGCAGTCTCAAAATGGGCAATCACTACCTCTCACATCGATCAGGTCATCGGGGAAATCTTGCTGCACAACACAAGGGCTTCTTCGACGTACATCACGCCGCTCGATGCAATTCCAAGGCGGCCACCCCAGCTTCGTGAAAACATGTGGACAACTGGCGCAGCATTATGTGCGTCGCTCCATTCTCGACCGTATGAGCCCAGAGAACGTGATAATGTACGTTGGTGTTACGAGCACTTCAAGTCGACAATTGTGCAGACTCAATGGGACGGCGATGTGTTCCAGATCGACCTCAGCTCTAAAATGTCTGACAGGCTTCCAGGTATCATCGCTGAAGGACGAAGGCTACGTGGGACATTCTGTGCAGAATGGCTGCCATACATGACCTCGACTGCAGATGGGTGGCTTCTTGATTCCAACGGCTCCCCTTACAAGCTTGCTCACACATCATTATCAGTTGGAACAGCACAACTGAGCGACATACTTCGATGGGAGTGGATAAGACCAGGAGTGCTTAACTTCATCCCAACATGTGGAATCTCCGGATTCTCCCGGCCGTCTATTCGAACACTCGAGCGGTTATGTGCTACGTTGGTATCCAACTTCCCACAGCTTCTGTATCGACCACAGCAAACAAATGTGCTTCGGCTGTACAACGGGCAACGTCATTATAACCACGAATGACATCTGCACACCAGCGAAGCAACTCTGACCCACGTCGACACGACCCTAGTCAAAGCTACGCATACAGTTCACTCCGCAATGGACTGTGACATCATGGCAACAAGAGACTTGAATGGGCAGAAGGTGTCGTTCCATGCACATCCACGTTTCACAAGAATCGTGCAACTATGGGGTGGCAACGGACGATACAATAACACCAGATCTTTCTATCGGCAACAAGTTGCAGCAACGAGGACACAAATTGGAAAAGATACTCGAGATGCAGCAGTCAACAAAGCTGTCCATACAGCAGGATCTCTGTGGCCAGGACTGCAATTAATCCAATGGAGCGAATTACACAACATCCCAGGGATTACAGTTTATACGGCTCAGACTCTTCTCCAGCTGAAAGCCAACCGACTCTCCATGTGGAACTATGAGAAAGCTGATCTATCCTGCTCGAATCCCGAATGCTCCCAAGTTGTCCAATCTTCTGTTCAACATCTATTCTTGGAGTGTCCGAAAGCCAAACTGGTGTGGAACTACTTTTGTGCGCTATGGGCGAAGATCGGAATCGCTCCTGGTCACGACCCCGCAATCTGGATCTTCAGTCTGGATCTACCAGATACTCCAAGGCATGCATGGACCACGATCAAGAGACACATTATCGGACACAAGTGCTCCAATGAACATCTCCAAGATCATCTCTATCCCGTCGCACACATACTGTGGCGATATATGAGCGCGTCGCTCATACAATCCATTTGGTGTGCGCATCTGCGACGCATGGATTCGGATCCAATCAAATCGACTTCTGAGATGGCGATCATGATGACCAGATTAGAGGCAGGAATGCGAAACCTCACACGACTCGCTGAAGCGCAAGCTGGAGACTCGGACGGTCACACGGTTGCAGCAGTTCTCAAGGCATATGTCGACTGCTTTCTCAGCCAAACCGACGCCATACCCTTGACTCCAAATGATACTCGCGGCGTTTACCTGTTGTTTTTCGATGGTGGATCACGCGGCAATCCAGGACCAGGAGGGATTGGATCCATTATCGCGCGTGTCCATAAGGACTCGCACACAGCCAGTTTAATTTGGCCCGCGAGCATGGCGTATAGCAGGAAGGACACGACCAACAACTTTGCCGAGTACTGGGGTCTCATACATGGACTCCGAGAAGCCCAACACAGTCACTTCGAACCGTTGTACGTGATTGGAGACAGTGCACTGATTATCTTCCAACAGCGAATGCATCGGTCCCCTCGACAGCACCGATTGGCACGTTTATACCAGACAAGTCGACGACTCGCGGATTGCATCGACATACGAGGATGGTACCATCACTACCGTGCCTTCAACAAGATGGCGGACTCAGCCGCCAACCTAGCCATGGACACCAGAACCTCGACGCAGGTCCACTTCCCAACTCAAAGAGCTGATTTCAACAATCTCACCCAGGATCTTGACAGCGATGTCCTGCATTGGCTTATGCGAAGTTCGGAAGACCCAAGGTCATTGGACAACACAAGGCAGCCTCACATAGGACCAAGAGAACATGCCATCCCGGTCAAAGATTATTTAGCATTCAGAAGTGATCTATTGCAATCCGCGCTGTAGACACATTTACACTCCGATATGAAATTCGTAATGAAGATTAGGTAGGAGAATGGATATTGTAGGTCACGACGATGAACGTAAATATACCTCACCTTATAAAGATAAAGATGTTGAACAGAAGATTGGACAACTTGGGAACATTCGGGATTCGAGCAGGATAGATCAGCTTTCTCATAGTTCCACATGGAGAGTCGGTTGGCTTTCAGCCGGAGAAGAGTCTGGGCTGTATAAACTGTAATCCCTGGGATGTTGTGTAATTCGCTCCATCGGATTAATTGCAGTCCTGGCCACAGAGATCCTGCTGTATGGACAGCTTTGTTGACTGCTGCATCTCGAGTATCTTGGCCAATTTGTGTCCTCGTTGCTGCAACTTGTTGCCGATAGAAAGATCTGGTGGTATTGTATCGTCCGTTGCCACCCCATAGTTGCACGATTCTTGTGAAACGTGGATGTACATGGAACGACACCTTCTGCCCGTTCAAGTCTCTTGTTGCCATGACGTCACAGTCCGTTGCGGAGTGAACTGTATGCGTAGCTTTGACTAGGGTCGTGTCGACGTGGGTCAGAGTTGCTTCACTGGTGTGCAGATGCCATTCGTGGTTGTAATGACGTTGTCCGTTGTACAGCCGAAGCACATTTGTTTGCTGTGGTCGATACAGAAGCTGTGGGAAGTTGGATACCAACGTGGCACATAACCGCTCGAGCGCTCGA